>CM029114.1:1440000-1885000 GCA_016859345.1 Istiophorus platypterus | reverse complement strand
ACAGAGGTATGCACGCACGCAAGCGCACACACACACGCATGCACACGTGCATTTAGGAGGTCAAAGACAGAAACTTAGGTAAGAAACCCTGCCAAGAAATTCTGATGCATCATTTTTGATTCAAGAAGAAAAACATGGCAGTTGTACAAAAAGATGGAACATTAACTAGATTTTATGCGTTGCTCTTTCCCCCAGTTTTGCCATGAGACATTGTTAAATTGCGGGGGGGTTAACCGATGCCGCCCTGCCAAAACTTCTGTCTGCCAGGAAAAAAGCGTAATGTCTCTGGTGTCTCTGTTGTCCCCTTAGGAGTCAATGCAGGGAAGCTCGGACGAGACGGCCAACAGCGTGGAGGAAGGTAGCAGTGGGCCGGGCAGCAGCAGCGGCCGCAGCGAGGCCTCCAGCAACGAAGCCGCCTCCAGCCGGGCCAGCCAGTCAGCCGGGAGCCCTGGCAGCGAGATGCACTCCGATGACATGGCGGACAGCGAGGCCCTGAAGGAGGAAGAGGAGGACGATGAAGAGGAAGACGACGAGGAAGATGACGATGACGAGGAGGACGAGGAGGACGAGGGCAATCGGTCAGCCGCCGAGGGCGGGCAGCAGAAGGAACCCCGAGAGCAGACGGAGTCGAGAAAAAGGAAGGCGGGGGAGGCGCTTGGCGAAGGGTCGGGTCAGGGGGCGGGGCCCAGTGGCCCAGGGGGTGGGACCAAACCCAAAGTCCTGCCCTTCAACACAGAGACTTCTGGCGTCATGGTCACGGCGGCGTCAACGTCGCTAGAGGGCCGCATGAGGATACTGGACGCCTGTTCGGCGTCGTCGTCTGCTCGTCCTGAGGGGGCAGAGCCTCAGCAGCAGCCGCCCGACATGGGCCCCTCGCCGATAGTCCACGGGCCCCAGGACCCCCCCTGCCTGCCACGGCCTGGGGACTTCCTGGGAGAGGCCATGGGCAGTGAGCTGTTCAACTGCCGGCGCTTCATCGGCCCCCAGAACCATCACCATCACCACCACCACCACCACCATCACGAAGGGTAATGCCCCCGCTCTCTGACCCCGTCCCTGAAAAACGGGTTTCTCTGTCTGACAGGAAACAGAAATTTGGATTTTGACGCAAAGCCCCAAACAGAGGAAACAACAGACAACAGTGTTGAATATACCGAACCAAAGTGTTGAAGGAAAGAAAAATCAGTATTTTCTTCCTTTTCTTAAAGTTTTATAATTGGCGCGTTCTACACACCTTTATCTCTGCGTATGATAATGAACTGTTTACTTTGTTTACAGAAAATGCAGAAAAAGGCCAAAGCCTTTATATCCCCACAAAAAAATTGCAAATTCTGTGTTTCAAGTCAGTTATTTATTCTCCCTTAGAGGTTACAAATGTGCGAGAGCCTGAGGACTGTGAAGGGTCCGGCTGTACAAGCCCCCTCCCTTGTTCTGGTGCACGGCAGCTCGGGAGGTTCTGCCCCGAGGCTTGTTAACTGCGTTTCTCCATGAAGGAGATCAATGGCTCCTTCCGGCATTGCTCTGCCCGCCGGCCGTGTTTCAGGGAGCACGGCAAGGAGCTAGAAATGTAAAGGTTGTCCTCGGGGTATGGGGGTGGGGAGGTTGCCGGGGGAAAAGGTCAGCAGCTCATTAAAATACAAAGAGTGCATCTACTCATTATTATCGTCTGCCCTTTCTAGATCAGGAGCTAGATTGCATGCAAAATCTTTTTTTTTTTTTTTTTTTTTTTTAAATTATGGTAGGGTGAGTCTCATTGATCGTAGTGAATAAAAAGGAATTATCCTCTGCGGAGCAAGAACGTGCCCGGGGTATTTCGCCCTTTTCGGCCTGAAGCATCTCTATAGTTTATGTGCACGTTTTATGATGTTTTAATCTTGTGGTGGCTTTTTTAGACATTTAATGAATCACCGGCATCTGCTTCTCTGCCCCCCCCCCAGTCCCATGGTAGAGGACATGCTGAGCGCCGACGACGTGAGCTGCAGCAGCTCCCAGGTCAGCGCCAAGTCGGAGAAGAACATGGCCGACTTCGACGGGGAGGAGTCGGGCTGCGAGGAGGAGCTTGTCCAGATCAACTCCCACGCTGAGCTCAGCTCCCACCTCCAGCAGCATCTCCCCAACCTGGCCTCCATTTACCACGAGCACCTGGTGCAAGGTGGGCCGTGCTCGGGGCCTGGTGAAAGCCGTTTTTTCTTCTGCTATGACCCAGGGAACGAACAGACGTCCGTCTGCCGTGTAACCACAGAGGCTAACCATTTGCGTGTGTCGCTTGTCTCCACAGGTCCGGCCGTTCACAAGCACCAGTACTCCAGTAGCCACGCCGTCACCGACATCAACCTGGACAACGTCTGTAAGAAGGGCAACACCCTGCTGTGGGACCTGGTGCAGGACGAGGACGCGGTAAGACCTGGAGCTCTGCTGTCCAGCCTCCGTTTACAGATGTACACCAGCTCAGGGTCTTTGATGTTCACGCCTTTTCATAGATAAATAAACAAAGTATAAAACCTCTAGGTGCTCGTCATCCCAGTTCTTCATTTCAATAACCTTTAAGGTGTTTACAGAACAACTTTGATAATCCAATTTATTCATTTTGGTCAAAACTGAATCATACACTGAATACACGTATACACTGAATATTTAGTTTGTTCCTGTCAAATGATGAGGGGTGATGGAAAAATACCTTTTGTCATTAGGAGAGCCGTCAAAATTATTACAAAGTGTTTGATGGATGCAGAAAATAAAAGTGTCAACAGTTGAGGTAAATGAAAATGCTAAAAGGGGAGGGGGCGTTGATCAACAGAAGCAGCGTCTAAACAAGCAGTGAGTTTCCAGAAATCTCCGACCTCAGTTTGACCTGCAGGATCTGGTTTCTAATCTGGTGTGTGTATGTGTGTGTGTGTGTGTGTGGTTTTTTTTTTGTGTGTTTGTTTTTGTGTGTGTGTGGCTTTTTCAGATCCACCTGTCTGAGGGGTTGATTAACGAGGCAGAGAAGCTGCTGTGTTCACTGGTCTGCTGGTTCACCGACAGGCAGATCCGCATGCGCTTCATCGAGGGTTGCCTCGACAACCTGGCGCACCACAGGTAAGAGTGACCCCGGAACCCCACCCCCCAAGCATTGCCCCCCCATTGGTCTGATAAAGTAAGACATTATCATGTAGCAGTAAAATTATATTCGCAGAATGTTTCCAGTGTTTTTTCAATTCCTCCCCCAGGTCGGTCGTGGTTTCCTTGCGTCTGCTACCCAAGCTCTTTGGCACTTTTCAGCAGTTCGGCTCAAGCTACGACACCCACTGGATCACCATGTAAGTTGCAGCTCCTCCTTTCAAGTATCGCAGCATCTATTAGCAACCACACTCAGCGACCTCATGTCAGTGTGGGAAAGGAAAAGGAAAGGAAAAGTGAAATGATGCTGAGGCATCTCGTGTCGCCCTTGTCACCCCTTACCCCTCCGCCCTTCTCCTTACCGTTTCCGTCAGGTGGGCAGAGAAAGAGCTGCACATGATGAAGCTGTTCTTCGACAACCTGCAGCACTACATCCACGAGGTCCGCGAGCACCGGCACAAGTTTGCACTGTGAGTCTCGTTGGCCCTTCACCTCAGACACTTCCACAGGGTTCAGGCTCATTACGACCAGTATGGAAGAGCCAGAGAAAAATTAAAAGGAGGTTAAATAGTCCTGATTTCATTCCTAAAGATAACTGCTCAAGTCAGATCTGAGATTTAATTGTATTTTGTTCAGTTTCCATGAATTCTTTTTTTTTTTTTTTTTTTTTTTTTACTTTTTGAAGTCTTTAAATTTGACTAAAAGCCTGAGCGCAGAATGAGAGAAATTGATCCTGAAGTTACACAAACCAGTCTGGTCCAAACACCCCAGCATTTTATATTTATCCAATGAGTGTGTCCAGTTAACTGTAAACATACGTCATCATGTCAAACCAAATTTGTCTTTGGAGTGTGAAGCCTTTGATTTCTGCCGATGAAGTTAAATTTTATTAACTGATGACTTTTGTCAGTTGGGTTGTGTTGACAATCGCTTCTCTTAACCACTTTAGTTTCCCCCCGTGTTCCTAACTTACCAGATGTTTTAAAGTCTCCTCCACCGATACTGACACGCGCCTCCTCTACACGCAGGTACAGCCACAGCGCAGAGGTTCAGGTCCGTCTCCAGTTCCTCACCTGTGTCTTCTCAACGCTGGGATCGCCGGACCACTTCAGTAAGACTCGGTCTCCACTGACTCAGCCCCAGCCAAACAAACAAAAAAAACAACTTTTGGACCGATCGGTGTTCGATTGGCTCAAACAAATGACCATTTCCTACCATGCTTGTCCGTCATTTCCAGAGTCTTAAAAGCGTCTTTATGTTCAGAACCCCAGAGTTAAATTATCTTTTGATATAAACCCTTAAATCCACTTTGGATCAGTTTAAAAAAAAAAAAACAAAAAACAGCAAATAAACATATTTTCCCACTTATCCCCTGAGACATCTGTGCCAAAGGTTTGAGTCCTGAAATGCCACCACAAGATTAAAAACAGTCAATGCTCAAAACACGGGCCACCTCAGAAAAGATAAATCCTCACAGAAACACTGTTTTTATTCCTCCTGACAATCCGCAGATGTTTCTTATCATGGCAAGAGGAGTGGCGAGCAATAGCTTGGAGCTCTGAGGTCAGAAATTCGCACCGAGAACTGATACTTACTAAAAAAAAACTGTTTGATTTGTAGTAAATTGACTAAAATGTGCAAAAAAAAGGACTCTGGTTGTTTTGCTTGATATCGTTGACACTGGTGCATCTCAATGATATTCACCAGTCATGTTGGAAACGAAACCCTCGACGTGTGTCTGTTTCTCTTCCGTGAGTCCTCAGGGAACGACACTAAAATAGACCTCATTATGCAACCTAAGCTGGACCACAGACAACAATGCTCCCGCTATGTGTGTGTGTGTTTTCGTGTGTGTGTGAGAGAGAGAGAGAAAATTGCATAACACTGACGACAAAAATATTACCAGATTCTCGTAGTACCGTACCACATTTAGCTCCGGATTCGATCACCCTTCGGCAAACGTTGGAACTCATCTAAATTGAGCCAATCTGACTCGGCGAGGCCTCGGTCCCTCGGACAGGGACACGGACTCTTCGGGAACCACAGGGGGGTCATTCATGGAATCTGGGATTCATTCCAGACCATCAGAGTCTGGCAGTTTGATTTTTTGTTTTGTTTTGTGGGTTTTTTTGTTTTTTTTAGGAAAAAAAATTTACAGGAAGGTTCTAGTATCAGGGATGTTAATAAATGTCTGACTTTGCAAGAGAATAAACCAGAGGCTGCTCTTACCTCTTCGGTCTCCTAGAAAAACAACATTTAATTAAGAGGTTAATTGAGTTTTCATGTCTGCTTTGTCTTTTTTGTTCTTGTTTCTGGTCCCAGGTCATTGCTGCATTACAATCCTGACTTATGCTTCTTCTTGACCTTTCTTTTTTTTTTTTTTTTTTTTTTCAATATTTAAGAAACACAGCATGATAGATACATGTGAGTCTTTCGGTGGCGCAGAAAGTGTCGTGAAGATGCTTTATACGTGTTTTACTTCAGTAAAGTCTAGTGGCTTGACTTTTGCCAAGTGATTTTTTTTCTTTTTTCCCTTTGATTGGTTTTTATTTGAAGGATTTAGAGACCTGAAGAAGCACAAAAATCCACCATCCATAACAAATTTTAGAGGAGTAATATGACAAAACACAGTTTTGCGTAACCAAAACATGAAATTCTTTCCTGTACTTGTAACCGGCCTGATGGCTCATATTTATCTGGGCATAAATCTTTGAGAAGGCTACATCAGCCAGATAATGATTGCCGGAGACAGAGAGAGAAAATGGGGAGGAGATAAGGGAACATATCAACAATCTGGGTTGTGTAGGTCGGGGGGTGTTTTGGATATTTCTGGGCTGTGATTGTGTTTGTGTGTGTGTGTGTGTGTGTGCGCGTCCTCCGTCTCTCAGGACTGAGTCTGGAGCAGGTGGACATCCTGTGGCACTGCCTGGTGGAGGACGCCGAGTGCTACGATGACGCGCTGCACTGGTTCCTCAACCAGGTCCGCAGCAAGGACCAGCACGCCATGGGCATGGAGACCTACAAGCACCTCTTCCTGGAGAAGGTATGGGCATTGGCGGGGGCGCGCCACGGCAGAGCGCGAGAGGATTTACCTAAGGAGGTTTAGGGTTGTCCACTGGTTGGAATGTTGGCGATTCGGTCCCCAGCTCCACATGTCGAAGAGTCCTGTCCGGGGGAAAGATACTGGACCCCAAGTTGCCCCCAATGTGACAAAAGTGCTGTTTAAGTAAAGTCCATTTAAAAAAACAGCTGGTTTCAGGTGCAAGATTTTTCTCTGCTCCAGGAATTTTTTTCCAGAATTTCTAACAACCATCAGCACTTCATGTTCTCAGATTTTGCCACAGGATTTTTTTATTTATCTATTTATGTATTTTACCCATAAAACATCCATGAGAATCAATTGAATCTAGTGTCACCATTTTCAGATCCAACAGAAAACTGTCGACTTCCTGCCTCTCGAGATCAATGAAACATTTTAAGGTTTTTCACAAACATGACCAGGTTTCTTTCCTCAAGCGTGTTCAGAAACAGTTGCGAGTATTTTTATCTGTATTTATTTTTTGTGTAGATTTTCTAATGTACTCCTCTTAGTCAGGCTGGAACCTTTCCCAGCATGCACTAGTGGGAGGATCAGGAAAAATCTGGCAGCGTTTTCTTTTTTTTTTTTTTTTCCAGAACAAAATCAGGAGCAAAGACGATGTCCGGTGAGAGAACAGCAGGTTTGGGCAAATCGGATTCCGTTGCGTTCGCGTTGGACATCAGTGAGACTGACAGATTTCAGTCAACCGTGGTAAAGGTCGAAATAGAGTCTGTGCGAAGCAAATTCGCCAGCATCGCTGAAGATGATGAGAGGGGTGGCGATGAACTTTGGGAAGTTAGATTAGGTCTGCGGCGCCGTCAGGGGGTGTCAGGGACTCGGAGACGATCCTGCAGGATGTGTCCGATGGTTACGAGCTTAGCCGGGCTGGAGACGCCGGTTGTGTTTCGGTTTCATGTGTGAGTTAAGGTCTCTTGTGTTGCCCCCAGATGCCTCAGCTGAAGCCAGAGACCATCAGCATGACGGGACTCAACCTCTTTCAGCACCTCTGTAACCTGGCGCGCCTCGCCACCAGCGCACTGGACAACGCCTCCAGCTGCGAGGTAAACGGAGGGGAAAACAAACACCAGGAGGCCTACAGGTACTTGTGTTGCCCTCAGTCCTAGTGTTTAACTCTTGGTCTTCTGTCTCTGTCTCTTTCTGTCTATCTATCTGTCTGTCTGTCTGTCTGTCTGTCTCTCTCTCTCTCTCTCTCCAGCTGTGTGGGATGGACCAGCTGTGGGGCATCGCTCTGAGGGCCCAGTCGGCAGACATCAGCCGCGCCGCCATCCAGTACATCAACTCCTATTACATCAACGGTCCGTTTACCTC
Source organism: Istiophorus platypterus (assembly GCA_016859345.1). Classification (NCBI taxonomy): domain Eukaryota; kingdom Metazoa; phylum Chordata; class Actinopteri; order Istiophoriformes; family Istiophoridae; genus Istiophorus; species Istiophorus platypterus. The sequence continues at coordinate 1,877,493 of CM029114.1, read as the reverse complement.
CACAGGGAAAACTTTCTGCTGTCTGTGGCATTTCAGGTTGAAAGCCAACAGACATCGTATGTATCATAGAACTTAAGATCGAACTTCATATTGAAGTTTTATCTTGTGTGTAGGTCTGTGAGCTTTGTAAATTTATCAGGGGATATTATATACATTAAAAACCAAAATGAACAATTTAATATTCACTGTCTATTTTTTTAAAAAATTGTGCTTTTTCATTTCAAAAATTTACATCACAGCGAGTACATTTGGCTTTTTGACACTGATCAACAGAAAGAAAACAGATATCGGCATATGAATTGTAAGTTTTCTCAGATGACTGTTGAGTTTCAAATTTGGTGCCTTTGTAGCGGGGAAGACGGGGCTGGAGAAGGAGCAGGAGTTCATCAGGAAGTGCATGGAGAGCCTGCTAATGGCGTCAGCCAACTTGGAGAAGGACGCCCACTCCAGCCTGACGAGCATTGAGAGGGGGCTGCTCATGCTCAAGACGCACCTGGAGGCCTTCAGGCGCAGGTGTCGCAGATTGGTTTCCATGGTGTTAAAGGGGAAAAAAAATGGATGTCAACCCCCCTGTTTTAAACACCCCTCAGTAACCCCTCGTGCCCTCTTCCTGTGCCCGTCAGGTTCGCCTACCACCTGCGGCAGTGGCAGATCGAGGGGACGGGCATCAGCAGCCACCTGAAAGCTCTGAGCGACAAGCAGTCCTTGCCGCTCCGGATCGTGTGTCAGCCCGCCGGCCTGCCCGACAAGGTGACTGGCTTTTTTGTTTTTAAACCTCTGATACCGCAAACCTCCGGCTCCTGCTCAGAAACACTGAAACTGGCAGGAAAGCATCCGAGTGGATAACCTAAAAATCATTGTGTGGGTTTTACACCACGTGCATTACGTTTACATATTTAATTTCTGGGTGGTTATGTGGTTTTGATCTTTTTCAAGTTATTATGGAAGAAAAAAACTGGGAGCTTAAAGGCCGATTCTTGCTTCTGCATCAAACCTACGACGTAGCCTGACACGCACCTTCACAAAACTGTGATTGGTCGGCTCGGTGGCATCGCATTTTCCGGCTCATTTCCGATTTTAGATTGAATTTTCTCGTAAGCGTCACCCAGGTTTATGTGTCTGTGTTTTTTGTAGATGACAATAGAGATGTACCCCAGCGACCAGGTGGCAGACCTGCGGGCCGAGGTCACCCACTGGTACGAGAACCTGCAGAAGGAGCAGATGAACCAGCAGGCTCAGCTGCAAGAGTTCGGCCAGAGCGGCCGGCAGCCGGGGGACTTCCCAGGTAGGGGTCCTGCAGCCTCGACCCCGTTTTTTTATTTTTCATTCACCATTGATTCAGGTGTTGTTAACGCTGCTTTAAAAAAAGCTTCTCCCATGAGCTCATGTGTCAATGCCCGTCCACGTTTCCCGCAGGCGGTTTGATGGGACCCGTCCGGATGATCTCCTCCGGCCACGAACTGACCACCGACTATGACGAGAAGACTCTGCATGAGCTGGGCTTCAAAGACATGCAGGTAACTGCCCGGAAGCTCTGCTTATGTACATCAGTGCTCTAAAAACAACCAGCAGTCAGAGCAGAGTTTATCTGAAAACTGAAGTGTACATAGGATTTTTTTTTTTTTAATTTCACATCCAATTACACATCTGTTTGGTTTTCGTTTATTTTTATCTTTTCACGTGACGGAAGTTGAATCATCACCTCTCCTCACTCCCCAGATGGTGTTTGTGTCCCTGGGAGCTCCACGGAGGGAGAGGAAGGGGGAGGGCATCCAGCTGCCCGCCTCCTGCCTGCCCCCACCACAGAAGGAGCACATCCCCATGCTGCTGCTCCTCCAGGAGCCCCACCTCACCACGCTGTTCGACCTGCTGGAGATGCTGGCCTGCTTCAAGCCGCCCAGCCCCACCGCCGAGAAGGTCCACGAGAGCCCCGAGGTGGGTGTCGGCGACGGACCAGATCCAGTGTTTAAATGCAGGGTTGCTTCTGGACAATAAAACTACGTAATCTTATTTATGACTGTACGAGTCAAAATATTTGTTTTTTCCATCTAGAGCGCTCGGTGTGAGGAGCTTCACCTCCATGCGGAGAATCTGTCCCGTCGCGTCTGGGAGCTGCTGATGCTCCTCCCTACGTGTCCCAAGATGCTGCAGGCCTTCCAGAACATCTCCGACGACACGGTCAGTCGCCGCGCTCGGTAAAGATGGCTTTTCACGAGAGTCGGCGGGTTCTGGTCTCAGCTCACCTGAGTCAGAAAGGGCAAAGGATCTATAGAGTTTCCAATTCGCGCTGGCATGTGAGAATCGTACAGGCAGATGAGGAAACCAGGATCAGCTTGTATTTGCCTCCCGCTGGGTTTTGCGGTCAAACGCCAGTTAATTTATTTGTCTGTGTGTGTTTGTGTGTTTGCGTGTTTGCGCATAGAACGGGGAGGGCCTGTGCTGGAAGGAACTGCTGAGGATCAAAAGCCCCCACAAGCTGCTGTACGCCCTGGAGATCATCGAGGCTCTGGGGAAACCCAACCGACGCATCCACAGAGAGTCCACCGTAAGAGAGGCTATGAGGGCTGTTATTGAAAGTCTGCCAGATCTGGAACATAACGTCTGGTTTCCTAATTTGTTTTTAGTTGGAGTTTTCTGATGAAAGAAAAGTAGCAATAAAAACAACAGAGGAAAATGTGTTTTCTTAAAAACTTCCATAAATTGAACTTTAGAGTGCTGTGAGATTAAAGAGACAAAAACAAGAAATGCTGTCGAACAACAAACACTGCCAGCGTGTATTGTTCTGATCTTTATCTCCACTTCCTGCCAATGAAATGGCTCATTACAGAAGGTGATTACATGATACAAGATAAAACCACATAAATAAAGAATAGTGGAGGGGGCTTTTGTGGGGGGGGGCATTATTATGAATATATGATACTGATTAGAAAAAAAAACTTATATTTGAATTATCAATCAGATGCTCACATGTATACTCACACTGCAAGTACAAATTACCCAGACTTCTGTTTGTTTCCTGTTTGTTTCCTGTTTGTTTCCTGTTTGTTTCCTGTTTATTTCCTGCGTGTTTCCTGCGTGTTTCCTGCGTGTTTCCTGCGTGTTTCCTGCGTGTTTTCTGCGTGTTTCCAGGGCAGCTACAGCGACCTGTACCCAGACTCGGATGACTCCAGCGAGGATCAGATAGAAAACAGCAAGAACACCTGGAGCTGCAAGGTACGGCGCATAGCACTGACATCAGAGCCTGAACAACAGACATACAACAGCACGAAGGCTACAACAGGAAACCAGCTAAGAGATTCATTGGATTTAAAAAAAAAAAAAAAAAATTCTCTCGTTCTCCTGTAGTTTGTCTCGTCTGGAGGTCTGCAGCTGCTTCTGGAGATCTTCAACTCGGGCATCCTGGAGCCCAAAGACCAGGAGTCCTGGACTGTGGTGAGATGGCTCAATTCCCTTATTAACTACGGGACAAACCAAATTGTTGATTTTGGTGAAAACGTCTCAAACATTTTTAAGAGTGTAAATCAGAAGAGTGGCTTGCTTTTTTCTGGATGATGTTAGAAAAGCATGAACATCATATCATCTGAGAGTGTAAAAAATGTGTGTGTGTGTGTGTTGCTGACCTCCCTGCCTGCCCCCTCCTCAGTGGCTGCTGGACTGCCTGGCCTGCCTTCTGAAGCTCATCTGCCAGTTTGCAGTGGACCCTGCGGACCTGGACCTGGCCTACCACGACGTCTTCTCCTGGTCTGGCCTCGCCGACAGCCAGCGGAAGCGGGCGTGGCCGGGCAAATCCCGCAAGTCCACCGTCGACCATGGGAAGGGCCTGCACATCCCCCGGCTGACTGAGGTAAACGCCAGCACCGCCTAGAAGGCATTTCAGGCAGCGATTCCTCCTTGACGTTTCGGGATTTGATCAGATCTCTGTTGCTTTGCAGGTTTTCCTCAGCCTGGTCCAGGGCACCAACCTCATCCAGCGTCTGATCAACGTGGCCTATACCTACGACAACCTCGCACACAGGTGATGGAGTTGGCCGATTTAAAGGGAAAAGTTCAAGACTCTCTTTTGCAAGGTGGCATTTAAAACACCAACATTATTGTTTTCTGTTTGTTTTGCAGAGTTCTCAAGGCTCAGTCCGACCACAGGTCCCGACACGAAGGTGAGGAGTTGATCTGAATGATGATGCATTTCTTTGATTTCCTTTTCTGTAAAAAGCCGGCGAGGATTTTCACCTCTCAGTCTAAGCTTGACACTGGGTGTTTGCTCTGCCTCCAGTGACCCACTACTCCATGTGGCTGCTGGTGAGCTGGGCCCACTGCTCCTCCACGGTGAAGTCCAGCCTTGCCGACAGCGACCACCTGCATGACTGGCTGAAGAAGCTCACCCTGCTGGTGCCCGAGGTGAGAGACCCAAAAAAATAGGTCGCCACTGTCGCCTGCAGTTATCCGTCTGGTCAGAGTTCACAAAAAGTACTTAAATCTTCTTCTCCATTCCTGAAGATCAATGAGCAAAAACATAATTTCTCACTTGTTTATTCCACACAAATTTGGTTGAGCAAGAAACAAAAGTTTAGATTTCATCTTGTTAAACAAATCAGATATAACTTTTTTTAATTCATTAGCTTCAGAGGTGCTGAATCTCGTTTGATACGGACCAAGCCCGGCTAGCTGTTTCCCATCGCTACCAGTCATTATGCTAAGCTAAGCTAAGCAAACAGGCCACCGGCGTTGGCTTTACATTTACCGTGTGGACGCAAGAGTGCTGTCAGCCTTCTCCTCCGGCTCTCAGGCGCGTTGGAGTCTGATCAAAACTTGGCCGAAGTTTAGCCATCACATTTTTTGTATTTTTGTTGGCAACTAAATTGTCATGAGTTTGTTTTAATTTGTGTGTCTTCGTCCTCGTCTTCGTCCTCAGCCGGCGGTGAGACACGAGGCGTGTAACGGCCTCTACAAGCTCTCCCTGTCCGGCCTCGAGGGAGGAGAGTCCATCAACCGGTCCTTCCTGCTGCTTGCCGCCTCCACGCTGCTCAAGTTCCTGCCTGACGCCCAGGCCCTCAAACCGCTGAGGGTGGGTGCCACACAAACACACACACACACACACACATACACACACTCACACACACTTATTCACTGGATGCACAGAGTAAACCTGTTTGCAGGCCACACTCTGTGTCAGAAGTCCTCAGGGACAATGATCTGACTCAATTTGAGCCTTGCTACAGTGAAACCGGTCTGTCTCCACCAGGCGTTGTCCCTCTGGTTGGATGAATGCTGGAGACACTGGGACACACTTAACACTCCCATCACCTGAATGTGGACGTTGCTAAGTCGTATCTTGACTTGGGGGGGAGGGGCACCTGCAAATGCAGACGAAAGCTGTCAGACTGATTTTTATCATCTCAGACTGATGTTCTTGACTTTAATTGAGTTTATAATCATGCTCCTCGGTTACTAATGTGGTTACTGTGCCATGAACGAGGGAGTCTGACCGTAATTTGGCGTTTGCAGCTGGAGGACTACGAGGAGGAGCCTCTGCTGAGAACGGGCTGCAAGGAATACTTCTGGTTGCTCTGCAAACTCATCGACAACATCCACGTCAAGGACGCCAGCCAGGTGGGAGCCGTAGACTCGGCAGGTCTCAGCTGAAAGAAAAGAAAAAAAGCCCTGTGGTGTTGTCCCTGTGTCTTATTGAGCCATTGCTAGTGTTGGTCTGTTTGAACTCACAGAAGGTCTCTCCCTCTCTGTCGCTGGCCGGCTCGATGCAGACCACCCTGCTGGACCTGGACGCACTCGCTCGACATCTCGCCGACTGCATCCGGAGGTCAGACAGTTAAAAAAAAAAAAAAACACATGAGGGGACTTGACACTGCTTTTTTGACAATGTTTTGGGGGAATTATCAGGGGGTTTTCTTTCAGAAGTTTTCTGCTGCTGATATTTCTCATGGTGCTCGTTTGTTTTTACCGTGAAACTGACGGTAAACTTCTCCCCTTTTTTTGACTGTAAGGCAAGGCAGGTTTATTTATGGAGCATGTTTAAAGCAGCGAGGCAACTTAAGGCGCTTTACGTCGTGCAGATGGTGCAGAAACGCACACAAAAAGGGTTCTAAACACACAATATGAAAACAAAGATAAAGAGAAAAGGAAACAGCTAAAACAGATTAAAAGAGTCATAAAATAGAAAAATAAAAGTTACAGTGCAGTGTGGACTGTAGAGAAAATCTGTATTGTGCTTATTTGAGATCAGGTCTTAAAACAGTACAGAAATATAAGCATGAGTGGTGTTGCATTGATGTAAAGGATCTTTTCCCTTTTTATTTACCACTACCTTTTGTCTTATTGTTATAGTTATGGCCATTAAACGCCTCACATGTCACCAAATATACTGATTCGAATAATCCGTTTTGAGCGGTTCAACAGGTTTTGTCTACTCAGAACCTGTCGGACTGAGCCGTGGCGGTGCCCAGTTGACTATATTGGCCTCTGAAACACTGATTTGATTTTGATCGGCACCAGTGAATCAACACAACAGATGCTGACCTGACTAAACTCCAGAGACTGTTACGTGTAAAATTAAGATCTCAGGTTATCAGCAGTTTCAGAAACCGACGATCCTGCCACAGTCAAAGTCAGCGGTGTCAATTTTTTTTTCCCAAAAAATGTTTCCTCTTCTACAGTTCGAAATTAAAGTTTGTGGAGAAGTGTTCAACTTTGAAGTAATAATTTTCCCGAATATTCTTCACTTTCTTTTGCTGAAATTTTATCCATGAAACAAAATCACTGCAAAACCTTTTTCCCTATTGCGTAAGTTTCCCAGTAAACCTCTTTGACCTTTGTTGTGACCTCTGTCCCCCCAGCCGTGAGATCCTGGACCAGCAGGATGGGGCCATTGAGGACGACGGGCTGACGGGCCTCCTGCGTCTCGCCACCAGCGTCCTGAAGCACAAGCCCCCCTTCAAGTTCTCCCGCGAGGGCCAGGAGTTCCTGCGTGACGTCCACAACCTGCTCTTCCTCCTGCCCAGCCTGGCCGACCGCGCACAGCCCAAGTGCAAGTCCCACGCCGCCCGTGCCGCCGCCTACGACCTGCTGGTGGAGACAGTGAAGGGCTCGGTGGAGAACTACCGGCTGCTACACAACTGGGTCATGTCGCAGCACATGCAGGGTGAGGATGCGGCCGCTGCAATTTTCCCCTGGGCGGTTTGGGAATACCGTACCTTTCTGGAAAGCTGTTTCCAACATGCTGTTTCGGATTAGTTTCTATTGGATCTTTTTTTTTCTTTTCTTTTCTTTTTAACGATAGGCAGGGATTTTAATGAAAAATATGAAACACTGATGCTAATATTACAGCTTTTATTACTTTTAGAAATTTTCATATCTACTTCTCTCAGGCTCAGACACCACATATCACATATTAATTGTACGAAGCACAGAATAATTTAGCGTTTTGGAGCCAGATTTCACTCTTCTTCAGAATAAATTAACTTTAAAGCAACAACCAACAAAGCTGGTACAAAGGTTCCCAACATATCACAGCTGATCAGTTCATTGTAGTTAACATTTTAGCAAAACAGTCACTTGTTCAACATCCACCAGACACATAGAGCAACATCAGGCTCCATGCGGAGCCTTTGGTCTGTCCACCGGGTTAACGTTAGTCCAGTATTCACCCGGTCATTGGAGGAGGAAGCCTGGTCGCAGGCCACACTCTGTGTCAGAAGTCCTCAGGGACAATGATCTGACTCAATTTGAGCCTTGCTACAGTGAACCCGTTTGTCTCCACCAGGCGTCATCCCTCTGGTTGGATTAATGCCGGAGATGCTGGAACAAATTTAAGACGAGAGTCTGCTCTACGGAGTCTGACATTTGTGCTTCTCCATGCTGTAATAATTCAGTAATTTTGGGACCTTTGGGGGCAGGAGGGAAAAACCAAAATGTGAGCGTGAGAGGCCGAGAGGCTCTGTAGAGCAGCGGGGGTTGTGGTGACCCCCACGTCTCAGTCGTCGACAGTTGACCCCCTTGTCTTCGTTCCCTCCTCCCTCACAGCCTCTCATGCCCCTTACAAGTGGGACTACTGGCCCCACGACGACGTCCGGGCCGAGTGTCGCTTCGTGGGCTTGACAAACCTGGGAGCCACCTGCTACCTGGCCTCCACCATTCAGCAGCTCTACATGATCCCCGAGGCCCGGCAGGCTGTTTTCACCGCTAAGGTCAGGGCCCAAACGGGGGCTGTCGACGAGACGCTGCTTCTATCTTTTATCAGAAAAGCATTGTTCCAAAACCGAGAACAGTGTGTTGGAGTCTCATCCTGTGTGTATGTGTGTGTGTGTGTGTGTGCGTGTGCATGTGCGCGTACGCAGTACGCCGAGGACATCAAACACAAGACCACACTGCTGGAGCTGCAGAAGATGTTCACGTATCTCATGGTGAGTTTATCATTTTTTCTCTTAACTTTCCTCATCTCTCGCATACACACACACTCACACTCCTCTTTCTGGTTTCCTGTTAGCTCAACATGTGTATGTTAAGGCCAATTTATGCTTCTGCATTGAAGCTTGAAGCCGTTGCCTGATGTGCACCTCCTAAAAAATGTAACAACGTGTCGTGGCGACGCAGACCACAAGAGCTGTGACAGGTCGGGCTCGGTAGTGTGGCACTTCCAGCTCCTCCTCCTCTGACGTCTTCTTCCGTTTCTGCATCACAGTAAATTCAGGAGAACTAAAACTGCTGTTCGACATTTATCAGCTCCGACTCTGTTGAGATCCGCTCGGTTTCAGTCGCCGTTGTTTTCAATGTGACACTGACAAACGATTGGAAATCAGCAGCGAGTTAACTCAATACAATTGCACAGAAACGCCAGCGCCAACTAGTGTTGTGGTGGACTGCAGAGCGATGCCAACGCAGAAGTATAAATTCTCACGATGCCGTAGGCTCGACCCAGAAGCATAAATTAAATCCTATTTACTTTAACATCAAGACACACATGAACCTGAAAGTCTTCATACACATGGGAAAAAAGGGAAAAGTGGTCACTGAGAAAAAATGTTTCTCTGTTGGCAGTTAAATAAAAGAAGTTAATGGTTTAAAGTTCTTCACCTCTTTGGTTTGTGATTCAAGCACGACTGGACAGTGCTATTTCATTGACCTTTTGACCCCCCCCCCCCCAGGAGAGCGAGCGGAAGGCCTACAACCCTCGGCCCTTCTGTAAAACCTACACCATGGACAAGCAGCCCCTCAACACCGGGGAGCAGAAGGACATGACGGAGTTCTTCACCGACCTCATCACCAAGATAGAGGAGATGTCCCAGGAGCTGGTAGACATACGCGCGCACGAGCACGAGCACACACACACACACACACACACACACACACACACACACACACACACACACACACACACACACACACACACACACACACACACACACACACACACACACACACACACACACACACACACACACACACACACTGGCTGTTAAGAGAACAAAGGGAGGAAACTACCCAGTGTTAGTGTGGTGTTCCTAATAAAGTGCCAAGTGGAGAATGATTCAGAATAAATATTCACGTTACTGTTCAGGGAAACAAAGTAAAAGCCTTTATTTCTATACAAATGTTCTTACCTAAAAATTTAAGAGCTTTGTTTAAAAAAGAAAAGAGAGAAAGAAAAGAAAACACACACACACACACACACACACACATCAGGAAAATAACAGCAGATCTTAGCAAATGACAATCAGCCAAACGACAGAAATAAGAGTTGGGTTAACATATTGAAGAGCATCAGTGACAGATTAACAGTGAGAGTTTGAGTGTGAGTCCACGGTCTCCATGAATGTGTCTGATTTGTCTTCGCTCTCAGAAAAACACAGTGAAGACTCTTTTTGGAGGCGTCATCACCAACAACGTGGTCTCGCTGGTGAGTCTGAGCGGATTCAGTTTACTGGAAACAAGGATTATTGAATCAAAAATTTCAGGTTGTTTATTTTTTTTCTTCCTCTTCTTCCAAAATCGGATCATCTTCACCTCAAATGTTCACAGGACTATGATGAAGCTTTACTAGAATCAGGGTCTTTATCCAGTTTCAACACCTGTTTTATTTAAGTTGTATTTTTTGACTCTGTTATATTCATCCATTCAAGTATTTTTGACACCTTTTTATCACTGTTTTTATTAATAAATAACAAACAGTATTATTAATTTAGTATTGTAGTCAGTGGTAAATAATATTGGCTCTGCTCTTGTGTTGAACTTAGGTGTCATTTGATGATTAAATGAACGCTAAATCATAACAAGCTTCTTCGTACGCTACACATTATAAATGTGTTTAATATCTTAAGGAAGCGTTTTCCAGATTTCGTGCAAAAGTTAAAGTGGTTTGGTTTAAGTCAAGTCACAGAGTTGGAGCTGGTGGTAAATTTAAAAAAAAAAGAATTCAGCCTTTTGACTGTGAGAGTTTGACCGAAGCTTCATCTTCCGTCCCACAGGACTGCGACCACGTCAGTCAGACGGCCGAGGAGTTTTACACCGTCAGGTGTCAGGTAGCGGACATGAAGAACATCTACGTGAGTATACGAGACACCTGCGGCGTTAATCAGCCCTGAGACGCAGCGCGCGTCCTGCAAAGCATTTTTTTTCCCACATGTATAATGTTCAGAAAAAAGTCACAAACTGTGTCTTCCTGCTGCCGACATCACGTTTCCCCAGGAATCTCTGGACGAGGTGACCATCAAGGACACGCTAGAGGGCGACAACATGTACACCTGCTCACAGTGTGGCAAGAAGGTCCGCGCAGAGAAAAGGTCAGACATAGAATCTAAATAATCATACCTCTTCAGTCAGCAGCGTGTAAAAAGATAATAATAGATAATGATAATAAAATGAAAATAGAAGAGGGTTAAAACCATCTAAACCCCATCTAACACCCTCAGGGCCTGTTTCAAGAAGCTTCCCCGCATCCTGAGCTTCAACACCATGCGCTACACCTTCAACATGGTGACGATGATGAAGGAGAAGGTCAACACCCACTTCTCCTTCCCGCTGCGCCTCGACATGACGCCCTACACCGAGGACTTCCTCATGGGGAAGGGGGAGCGGAAAGAGGGTCGGTCTCCATCTCGCACGAGCATTTACAGACTCGGATCGGGTTCAGTGTTAAGTCTCTACGGACCTGAAACCATTTTTTCAATCTGCCAGTAATAACACAACATAATTTCCAATCAATACTGGCTTTCGTTGTTTATATTCATAAGGCTGCTGCCAGGAGCTGTTCTTTATTTTTCTAATCAACAAAAACAAGGCTGGGATGTAGAAAACTCTTCTACCTGGGAAGCAGCAGCAGCAGCATTTATTGGAAATGGGTCCTTGATTCTCTGAAATCTCAAAAACATTAAGGAGAACTTTTACTTTCGGCAAAGTTTATACTCGTGAGGGAAAATGTATTTAACTGTTTTTATAGAGCTCTCTGAAGAAACACAGGTAAATCTCCCTGAAAACATTTACTGCAAACGACTCCAGTTTAAACTAAAAATTTTCTCAACAAAACACAAAGTGAGAGTCTGGGAATTTGATTTAAAAAAAAATCCTGAGTTTCCGTGTCTGAGCTCTGGTCTCTGTGCCGCAGGTTTCCGGGAAGAAGGCGAGGCAAAGGTGACGGAGAGCTACGAGTACGACCTGATCGGCGTCACGGTGCACACGGGGACAGCGGATGGTGGCCACTACTACAGCTTCATCAGGGACATCGTCAACCCACACGCCTACAAGAACAACAAGTGGTGAGGGGGGCATGTTAGAGAGTAGGAGTAGTGGTCTTTATTACCCAGGGATCTATGACTTAGATGATCTGATGGCAAGTTTTGGGGTTTTTTTCGTTTGTTTTGTTCTTAAGTTTCAGAGTGTGGTTGCTCAGTATTGTTCTCCGTGTCTAATCCCCCTGCAGGTACCTGTTCAACGACGCCGAGGTGAAGCCCTTCGATTCCGCCCAGCTCGCCTCGGAGTGCTTCGGGGGAGAGATGACGGTATGAGCCGCGGTCAGAGGCGAGATGAGACGCCACCGGGTTCGGCCTGGGACCCGGGATTTCACTCTCACTCGACTTGTATTTATCTGTTTCTGTTTTTTAATCTTTTCAGACCAAAACCTATGACTCGGTCACAGACAAGTTCATGGATTTCTCTTTTGAGAAGGTGAGGACGTTTTTTTGGTTTTGTTTTTCTAATCTCATTTTGTTTCTAACACCTTGTTAAAGAAACACGATAAATGGTATCATGTCATTCGGCCCTGCAGACACACAGTGCCTACATGCTCTTCTACAAGAGGGTGGAGCTGGAGGAGGAAAATGGGAAGGACTTCAGCTTCGACGTCTCCCCTGACCTGCTGGAGGTATTTTCTCAGACCCACATTTAAGTCCTTTGTATATTTACCCTGAAATCTTAGGTTTGAGTCTTTTAACATGTCTGCGTCTGTCTCAGTGGATTTGGCACGACAACATGCAGTTTCTCCAGGACAAGAACATCTTTGAACACACCTACTTCGGGTGAGAATCACAACTTGTTGCTTCTGTTTTTTTATTTATTTTTTTTTTTTATGGTTTAAGTTACATAAACTGTCTTGTGTTTTTTCTTCTTTTTATTTTAGTTTTATGTGGCAGCTCTGCAGCAGCATCCCCAGCACTCTACCGGACCCCAAAGCTGTCTCCCTCATGACCGCCAAGGTGAGAAACGCTCAAATGAAAAAAAAACATTTCACGTTAAATATTAGTTTATTTTCTTTGATTAAATAAAACAATGAGAAGATTTAGCAGAAAGAGAAGTTAACACAACTGTTGGGCCAGTGGGAATTTTCGGAGAAAAGAAAAATCTTCCAGCTAATTTGGAAACTTAACAGGCCAAGAAATGACTTGAAAACCGAATCTGATGGAAGGTGAATGTTTCAGTGCCTCTGTCATTTTCTCACTCATCGTCCTTTGCACTGCCATGGCATCAAACTGCTTCCTGCAGATTAACGGATGCCGGTGTGGCTTTACCAAGAAACTTCCTCTCGGGCGCCGATGTGAATTTCCCCTTTCTCCTTTTTTTTTTTTTTTTCAGCTCAGCACCTCGTTTGTCCTAGAGACTTTCATTCACTCCAAGGAAAAGGTAACTCGCCTCCTCATTTTAATTTTACCGTGTGAATTTGTGGCCTGGCCGTAGATTTTAATAAACCGTAGAACCGTATCGTCCAGAGACGAACAGCAGGGTTGTGGAAGTGAAATTAAATATTTATTAGTGTTCATTGCTCCGTGTGTGTGTGTGTGTGTGTGTGTGTGTGTGTGTGTGTGTGTGTGTGTGTGTGTGTGTATGTGTGTGTGTGTGTGTGTGGCGTCTCCAGCCCACCATGCTGCAGTGGATCGAGCTCCTGACCAAACAGTTCAACAACAGCCAGGCTGCCTGCGAGGTTCGGCCATGGCTTTCCCTCTTTATTTTTACCACAGAGCTGTAGGACTCTGTTGCTCTGGTGCATTTCATATATATCATATATATCCTACATGTGGGGTGTTTTAATTTAACTTTGATGCTCTGAAGATTTAATCCAGGGGATTTGGAAACGGATTTAGAAGCTCTGTTTTGCTTGTTTTCCCTCTTTTTTTCAGTGGTTTCTGGACCGGATGGCTGACGATAACTGGTGGCCGATGCAGATCCTGATCAAGTGCCCCAATCAGATTGTCAGGCAGGTGGGTGGTTTATCTATGAAATGCGTTTCATATAACTTTATCGTGACCCGATGTGTTTTATGCACAAGTGCCATCTTCGTATCATCTGGTTCCACTAGGAGTCGAACGCACGGCCGATTTTTCTCTCCTCTCTTTTTCTCTTCCAGATGTTCCAGAGGCTGTGCATCCATGTCATCCAGAGGCTGCGGCCGGTTCACGCTCACCTCTACCTGCAACCCGGCATGGAAGATGGGTACGTCACGTCTGATTGGCCAGACTGGCAATAACCTTAAACCTGAACAAAAGCAGTGTTCTAAGAAAATACCAGGTTCCGAGGACATTGACAGTTTAGATTTTAAATCAATCTTTGACTTAGAAGCCAAGTTTTCTTCGCCTCATTCCAAATAAGAAAATCTGAAATGACTTAAATGAAAAATTTGGAAGTTTTTATTTGCTCTAAACACTGAAAATAATCAATAATATCCAATGAAAGGCAGGATGTTTGGTTTAATTTGTGCCATTGAGGTTGTGCAGTGCAATCTGACGTGGTTGCGTCTGGGAAAACACGTGGCGACAGAGATCCGCCCAGGAGCCGAGTGTCACTCAGTGTCCCTGTCCCTTTGGACACTGAGAAAGGTTTTTTGGCTCCACATGACTTTAAAAAAACACACACACACACACACACACACACACAAAGCTCAGGTGGAGTCAAGAGAGGGAGACTGGAAAATGCTTTCAAGACAAAAGGGGGGAAGTGTCGGAGGGGCCGGGACTTTGTGTAAAGTACGAGCTCATACTCAATCGTTTCTCCCTCTCGTGACCCAGCTCGGACGACATGGACGGCCCGGTGGAGGACATCGGCAGCCGGTCCTGCGTCACGCGCTTCGTCAAGACCCTGCTGTCCATCATGGAGCACGGCGTCAAACCGCACAGCAAACACCTGACCGAGTACTTCGCCTTCCTGTATGAGTTCGCCAAGATGGGCGAGGAGGAGGTGAGTCGCAACGTCCCCGCCTGGACCCGGACCTCATGTAGCAAAAAGAAAAAGAGGATGTCAAAGGGCGTCTTTTGTGTCCGGTGGCCCGATCAGCCCAAGAGGGTTTTTGTGTTTGTTTTTTTTGCCAAATCATGTACACCTGTCCGAAAACATCTGTGCCAGCCACTAATGACAGATAACGTCACTCAGACTTTATAATGAACCAATCTTTTGTTATAACCCGAAGATTCAGTTGTACTTGTACATAAAATGTGATATTTTTTTGACGGGTCATCGGATGTTGTTGTCATTCTGGCGGTTTAATCTCTTTTCTGTTCACAGAGTCAGTTTTTATTGTCACTACAAGCCATTTCCATCATGGTGCATTTCTACATGGGAACCAAAGGCCCTGAGAATGTGAGTTTACACACCGATCACTGGCAATAGATTCATTTTTTCACTATATTTTCATCAACATATGTCCTTTATTGTAGTAACGTAATCATTAAATGCGATGACGGAGTGAAGTTAGCCGAGCAGGGTACGTGACGGGTGTGGTTCCTCAGCCCCAGGTGGAGGTGCTGTCGGAGGAGGAGGGCGAGGAGGAGGATGAGGAGGAGGACATCCTGTCGCTGGCGGAGGAGAAGTATCGCCCCGCCGCTCTGGAGAAGATGATCGCCCTCATCGCGCTGTTGGTGGAGCAGTCCCGGTCCGAGAGGTAAGAGGGGCCGCCTGTTTTTTTTCTTCTTTCTGTAGATTACTGACCGCAGCACTGATGCCGTGTCCTCTCTCTCTAGACACCTGACGCTGTCCCAGAGCGACATGGCGGCGCTGACGGGGGGGAAGGGCTTCCCCTTCCTCTTCCAGCACATCCGAGACGGCATCAACATCCGACAGACCTGCAACCTAATCTTCAGCCTCTGTCGCTATAACAACCGCCTGGCCGAGCATGTAGGTTCATCTCGTGGATGCGGGAGGAGACGGGCTGGGTTCGCCGTTCCTGCAAACACATCTTTGGACAAATGAAAAAAATAATTTTCAGCAACGCGAAACACAGATTATTCATCTATAGTGTTGGATTCATAACTGATTTCCCAACTGGTTGTTTTTCTCTACAGATCGTGTCGATGCTTTTCACCTCCATCGCGAAGCTGACTCCAGAGGTAAGAGGCTCAGAGAGGAAACTTTATTTTAATTTATTAACAACTCTTTAGCCGACATTAAGGGTTAGTCCCTTTAAATTACAGAAAAATATATTTAAAAAAAATTCAGATTCTTTAGGGAACGTGTGTTTTTGTGTTTTTGTTTTTTTTAAGTTTGGAGCTTTTACCGTTGAACTCATATCATGTGACTCTGCTCTACTTTCTAAATCTTTGTATGTTGGAAACTAGACAATTAAAATCCTATGTTTTCTATCGTCCACCCCCCAGGCCGCCAACCCCTTCTTCAAGCTGCTGACCATGTTGATGGAGTTCGCAGGCGGCCCCCCCGGGATGCCCTCCTTCGCCTCCTATATCCTGCAGAGGATCTGGGAGGTAAACGGAGCCGTTTTCTCTCTCTCATGCACAGACGACGGCACCGGTTCTGGTGAAGTCCGCCTCGTCTGTGGAGGACGCAGCCCCGGGGGTCTGGAACTGTGTAGGAGCCCAGGGGGCTACATGTAGTCTCAGGCCAGATGTGCCAGATGCTGGTGAAAAATGGCTTATAAGAAAAAAAAAACAAAACCTTGATACAGAGACGCTCTCCTTTTGCCCCCTCCCAGGTGATCGAGTACAACCCGTCCCAGTGCCTGGACTGGCTGGCCGTGCAGACCCCCCGGAACAAACTGGCCCACAGCTGGGTCCTACAGAACATGGAGAATTGGGTGGAGCGGTTCCTGCTGGCACACAACTACCCCCGAGTCCGCACGTGTAAGGCTGGAGTTGGGTTTTTGGTCTCTGAAAAATTCGATGATGATTTGACCAGAGCTTCTGTGTTTCTTTTTTTTTGGTTTGTTTTGTTTTTCTGATGGTTTAAAAACCAGAAGAACAATCCAAAGTAAAAACTTGAATCTTTTTACCCATTTGACTCAGTTAATTACTTAAATTCAGACGTTGTCGATTTGAGACAAAAATAGAAGAGCTACCATATAAAATTCTAGCACCACAGCACATCCTGTCTTTACCTTGAAGTTGTGTGTACATCTGGATCTGATCGGAGTCTAGAGCAGAGACTCTGGACTCTCGTGCTGTAAATGTTCTTATTTAGGCAGATGAAACATGATGAGAATAAATAAGAACCGCAGAGGCGCTGAGAACGGGTCGGCGCTGAGAACGGGTCGGCGCTCGGTTCCCGAGCCCCACTGAATCCGTCCCTCTCTCGCTTCCGTCTCCCCCCCAGCGGCGGCGTACCTTCTCGTCTCCCTCATCCCCAGTAACTCCTTCCGCCAGATGTTCCGCTCCACGCGCTCCCTCCACCTGCCGACCCGCGAGCTGCCCCTGTCGCCGGACACCACCGTGGTCCTGCACCAGGTCTATAACCTGCTGCTGGGGCTGCTGGGACGCGCCAAGCTCTACGTGGACGCCAGTGTCCACGGCACCACCAAGCTGGTGCAGTACTTCAGCTTCATGACCTACTGCCTCATCTCCAAGACGGAGAAGCTCATGTTCTCCGGGTACTTCATGGACCTCTGGAACCTCTTCCAGGTACTTTTCTAATCCTGCTCCTGCAGTTTATTCTTTTCTTTCATTATTTTCCGTGTATTTGTCTCTGCTGCTGAGTTTTCCTGCTAAGGATCAGTTGAATTATTCCTTATGCTGGAATGTTTACTATGTATCTGGATATTTTATTTTTCCATACTGAATCAGATTTTATGTTTAAAGAAAGAATTTGAACAACTTCAAAACATTAATATAAAAACACTCAGCTTGTAAAAATAATCATTGAAATTTGATTCTCTTTTGTAAGAAGAGTAAAATTGGTCATAATAGTTAAACAATTAGTTGATTAATTTTTAATATCAGTTATTTATCAAGCATTTTGTGTGTGTGTGTGTGTGTGTGTGTGTGTATTATATATGTGTGTATGTGTACACACACTACCATGAGGAATGGTCCCTTGACGGTGGCTTCAGTCACGCCGATATCTTCTCCCTTTGTCCTCAGCCCAAACTGTCGGAGCCGGCCATCGCCACCAACCACAACAAGCAGGCGCTGCTGTCCTTCTGGTACAACGTGTGCGTGGACTGCCCGGAGAACGTGCGGCTGGTGGTGCAGAACCCAGTGGTGACCAAGAACATCGCCTTCAACTACATCCTGGCTGACCACGATGACCAGGAGGTGGTGCTCTTCAACCGCGGCATGCTGCCTGCCTACTACGGCATCCTGCGCATGTGCTGCGAGCAGTCGCCCGCCTTCACCCGCCAGCTGGCCTCGCACCAGAACATCCAGTGGGCCTTCAAGAACCTGACGCCACACGCCAGCCAGTACCCCGGGGTGGGTGGAGGCCGCCTCTCTCTGTGGTTTTATGGTGGTTGTGAGAAAGCAGGCGGGAGGAGGATGGTGCCTGAGGAGGTTCAGTTTTCACCGGCAGTTGTTTGCTGGTTTGCTTGTTTATTTGTCAGCAGGTTTACACAAAAACTATTGAACTGATTTGCACGGAACAAGTTGGAGGGACGGGACCTGGTCCACGGAAGAACCTTTTAAATTTTGACGCAGATCCGGATCCTTTACCATAAATTTCAGTGTTTTTTCTCTGAAGCCTGGTGTGTGTCCTTTGACATTGGCCTTGGCTGAGGTCTGCGCTTCTAGTTTTTATTACTTTTAACATTCTGGCAAAGTTTTCTTTCCTGTCCCATGGTTTAGACTTTTAATGCTGGTCTAGTCTGTTTGACGTTGTTTATAAATGAGGAACACACACTTGTTCAAATACACTCTTCACAGTAACTTTCTATTTCCTCTATAACACAAGCCATGTCATTTTTTTTTGTTTGTTTTTAAATTCAGTTTTATTCACAGGATAAACCTCTTAATATGTGATGGTTTTCTCAGGGCAAGTCCTCAAAAGAAAACATTAAACAATAACAAACATTCATCAACATTAACAAAAATCACCTGGAAAAACCTTAAAATTCCTAAAATTTGTACATAAAAATGTAAAAAATGCAGTCAAATAGCTGCAAGAATGTAATATAACAATAATGAATCTCTGTGTGTGTCTGTGTCCCCCCCAGGCGGTGGAGGAGCTGTTCAACCTGATGCAGCTGTTCGTGGCTCAGCGAGCCGACATGAGAGAGGAAGAAGTGGAGGACGTGAAACAGTTCAAGAAGACCACCATCAGCTGCTACCTGCGCTGCCTGGACGGACGGTCCTGCTGGACCACGCTCATCAGGTGGGACACACATACACACACACACACAATGACGTAATGTTCACCATCTAAATGTCGGTTTCAGCCTTTAGAGGCTTTTATTGTCTTAAACTCTAACTCCTGGTTCTGGTTCTGCTCTTTCTCTCAGTGCCTTCAGAGTTCTGCTGGAGAACGACGAGGACCGGCTCCTGGTGGTTTTCAACAGGGGACTCATCCTCATGACTGAAGTAGGTTCAGGGCCAGGGACAAACCATCAAATGCTGAAATTAAACTTGTTTTATTTCAGACTATATGAGTGTTAATAGTTTTTAAAACAATATTTACAACCAAAACACACACACACTTAAAATAGACGTTTGTTCTGTGTGTCTCTGACAATCTGAGAATTTTTTTCGCTCCTTTTAAAGTTTCTAAATATTCAAATAATAAAACTAAGGAAAGAAATTTGACGCTGTTTTCTTATCATTTATGTTCTTAGGAATAAAAATATGATGATTTAACTTTGAATAATTTACATAATGGGAACATTGTTGCTTCGAGTCCTTGACAGGAAACCGAACCTGGTTCAGTTCTCGACCCGGCGACTAACGGGCTGCTCTCTGTCCCTGGTCCTCCTCAGTCTTTCAACACCCTGCACATGATGTACCACGAGGCCACGGCGTGCCACGTCACCGGCGACCTGGTGGAGCTGCTCTCCATCTTCTTGTCCGTCCTCAAAGCCACGCGGCCGTACCTGCAGCGCAAAGGTGGGGCCGCCGCTCCGGGTCCCGGTCCGGGTCTGACAGAGTTAGAGGATAAAGGAAAAATATATGACATATGTAGAACAGACCAGGGAAAACTTCTACTTCTAAACCACTGAAAACACAGCTGTGACCTTTGACCCCCGTGTTCTGAGCAGATGTTTCCATGTCCCCTGTCATCCAGATGTGAAGCAGGCCCTGATCCAGTGGCAGGAGAGGATCGACTTTGCCCACAAGCTGCTGACCCTCCTCAACTCTTACAGCCCCCCTGAGCTCCGCAACGCCTGCCTGGGTAACGCATCCTCATCCTCGGCCTTGGCCTCTGGTTCGGGGCTCGAACGTTCTCCCTGGTTCTGTTCGTTCCTTGTTACTTGCAGGTCGACCGGACTCTTGTTTTACGAGCCAGAGAATTATGTAGGAAAATAGAAAATATCATATTGTGAGCACAGAACAGAATTCTTCCCCATTGTTTCCCTACTAAATTTGGAGTTTGAGATTTTCAGAGTGTTTTCTCTAAGTGAGCAGATGATGATGATGATGATGATGTTCCAGTTCTCCTGTTTGTTCCGGTTCCTGCAGATGTGCTAAAGGAGCTGGTCCTGCTGAGCCCGCACGACTTCCTGCACACGCTGGTCCCCTTCCTGCAGCACAATCACTGCACCTACCACCACAGCAACATCCCCAGTGAGTCTCCATGACGACCCCCCACCTAGACCAGAGCAAGCTCAACTGTTTCAGTCTTTGCAACTTGGCTTTTTCTTCCTTCACTCATCTTTGTCGGTTCTAAGTCGACCAACGGTCACAGCAGCAGAGGAACGTACAGAATCTTTAAAAAAAACAACAACAAAAAAAAACGGTTAATAAACTGGATCAGTATTGAGGCAAAAATTTAAACAAATGTACATTTACAT
The DNA here is from genome assembly GCA_016859345.1 of Istiophorus platypterus. NCBI lineage: Eukaryota > Metazoa > Chordata > Actinopteri > Istiophoriformes > Istiophoridae > Istiophorus > Istiophorus platypterus. The sequence continues at coordinate 1,856,843 of CM029114.1, read as the reverse complement.
TTATTGTGAAAAGTGTTGTAAAATGTCATTCTGTGCTAGTTTTCAATTATATTTTAAGAAATGCAGTAACTTTATTTCCTCAGGAAGAGAAAAAGCTAGATGTCTTTATCAGAGAAAATGGGTCTTAGTCTCAAAGTTTCCATCAAGCTTTCATCATAACCTTTTTTCCTCTTGAGCCTGAACCCAAATGTCGGCGCCAGGTTCCAGCTGCTCCTCATGTGTGTTTCTTCCCCCAGTGTCGTTCGGCCCCTACCTGCCCTGCAGAGAGAACATCAAGCTGATGGGGGCCAAAAACAACATCCGGCCCCCGCGACCAGAGCTCAACATGTGTCTCCTGCCCTCCATGGTGGAGAGCAGCAAGGTGCATTCACCCGTCGCCATCCCGTTAAAACCAGAGGCAGAGTTGCACCTTAACTCTTCCTAGATTTCAAGCGATTAGTAACTTGATTTAATTTCTTGATTAATCAGCAGCTGTTCTGATAATTGATTTATCATTTCATTCCATTCAGACTGTTTATTGTAGTCGTCACCGTGGAAACGGAGACCAGTATTTTTCACACAATTTTCTCACATTTCATGGACAAAAAGATTCATCGATGAGAAAAGCAACTGTTGCTTCCTGTTCCTGCAATTTGAAATGAAACAAAATTTGAGACAAAATTGAAAATAAAAAACAAAAACCAAACTCACTGCTGGTGGTCAACTGTCTCTCCCTCTCTCTCTGTCTCTCTCTCTCTGTCTGTCTCTCTCTCTCTCTCTCTCTCTCTCTCTCTCTCTTTCTCTCGCCCAGGGCAAAGATGAGGTGTACGACCGGATGCTGCTGGACTACTTCCTGTCCTACCACCAGTTCATCCACCTGCTGTGTCGCGTCGCCATCAACTGCGAAAAGTTCACCGAAACACTTGTCAAACTGAGTATGTGTGTGTGCTGTGAGTGTGTGCGTGTGTGTGTGGGCACCCTGTTTGACGTAGCCACCAAAAGCCAAATATTTAGGACACACAAATTTTTTACAAAATCAAAAACAGAACTCGACAATGACAAAGGAGACCAAATACAAAAGTTTCATCAATAACAGAAAGAGTTAAATCGAAAATTAATTTTCCATAAATTAATCAATACAAAAAAATTTTCATATAAGTTTTCATATAGATATCATATAAAATTCTTATATAAAATATAAGATGTTTAAAAGCGACCTCTGCTCCTCCCTTAGGTGTGTTGATAGCGTACGAGGGGCTTCCTCTCCACCTTGCCATCTTCCCCAAGCTGTGGACGGAGCTCTGCCAGATGCAGGTAAACTGCTTCGTACTGGTCTCCGCCCGTTGTCCCACCATTTGACCTCCGGCCGCTGTGCCACAACTAACTCTTCCCGCGCCGTGGCTCTTGTTATTTTTTTCTTCCAGTCGGTCCTGGCGAAGACGTGCGTGAAGCTGCTGTGTGAGGACCCTGCCTTCGGCGAGTACATCAAGTGCATCCTGATGGACGAGCGGATGTTCCTCAACAACAGCGTGGCGTACTCCTTCCTCACCTGCTTCCTGCACAAGGTCCTTTTTTTCCCCGTTCATTTTATTCTACAAATCAAAACTTGCTGAATTGTCATGTTTGTTTTAAGGTTATTTGCATCAAAGCCTCAGTGGTTGGATTTTTGTATGATTCTAGCATCTTTAAAATTTGCGCCGGAGCAAAGGTTTCAGTTATAAGTCATTTGATAAAAGTCATGCGTCTGCTTCTGCGTCCGCCTCCAGGTGCAGGTTCTGTCCGGACCCAGCTGCTCCAACCTGATCGGCGTCCTGGTGACGAACCTCCTGAGCGAACAGAGCAGCCTGCAGCCTGAGCTGGCAGCTCACCGCCTGGAGCTCAGCAAGACCAGCGGCCTGCTCAACGCCGTACGGACACACACATGAAACCACACGACACACACGCAAAACGTCATACGGACACACACACGACACACACATGAAACCACAGGACACACACACACAACGACTCCCAGACAAGCAGTTCTTCCGTTAGCTTGTTTGTTTTTTTTCCACTTTGTTTCATTGTTGCCCCCCCCCCCCCCCCCCCCAGGACCTGAGGGCCCTGGTGCTGCTGCTCTCCGTCCAGCCTCCCCAGGCCGTGGACCCGGCGCTCTGCCCTGCCCTGCAGGAGCTGCTGGGCCGCTGTCGAGTCTGCGTCCAGCAGCGCAGCGCTCTGGAGCTGGAGGCCAAAGACCACAAGGCCAAAGGTACGGGACGCACACACAGTAAGACACACACACAGTACAACACACATACTCAGACTCCCTCAGGCCTGTTTTTCTAAAGGACAACGAGGTCGTCGGGTCGTTTTCCTCGTCGTCTTCGTGCAGCTCAGAAACATTCAGGCAGTTTTTAGGATCCACTGTGTTTTAGTGTCCGTCATGAAACGCGTGATAGGAAACTACGTCCAGCATCTTAAGGTATCGATTAATTGATTTTAAAACAAAAAACAAAAAAACCTGGTATGAAAGGGGAGACTCAGCTTTTCATATCTGTGGAAACGGGTCTGTTAGTTCATATAATTATATATTTACTGGTCAGAACTGAATCAGTTTCATTTCAGACCCTCTGTGTTTTGTTTTCAGTCCTTCAGGTTTATATCCACCTCAAAGGAAAACACTCTAAAGGTCAGTTCACCCAAATACAAGGAATTTACTAACCCTGAAGTCAGAAAGCTGCAGCCTACTTCCTGTTTTATTTATTAAAATGGTTCTTACCAAGCTTTTTTTTTGTGCCATCAACGTCACTAATAAAGTTTCATCCGGCTCGTTTCCTGCTGGAGGAGGAAACCTCAGACACGAATAGAAAAAAGGAAGAAAACGGAAAAAATCTGGGCAGGACGAAGGACGACGTCATTTCTGCTCTGTAGATTTTTATTTCTGGTCAAATTAAATGATCCTTATTTTTGTGTGTGTGTGTGTGTGCGTGTGTGTGGTCCGTCATGAAGCAGCGTGATAGGAAACTACGTCCAGCATCTTAAGGTATCGATTAATTGATTTTAAAACAAAAACAAAAAACCTGGTATGAAAGGGAGACTCAGCTTTTCATATCTGTGGAAACGGTCTGTTAGTTCATATAATTATATATTTACTGGTCAGAACTGAATCAGTTTCATTTCAGACCCTCTGTGTTTTGTTTTCAGTCCTTCAGGTTTATATCCACCTCAAAGGAAAACACTCTAAAGGTCAGTTCACCCAAATACAAGGAATTTACTAACCCTGAAGTCAGAAAGCTGCAGCCTACTTCCTGTTTTATTTATTAAAATGGTTCTTACCAAGCTTTTTTTTTGTGCCATCAACGTCACTAATAAAGTTTCATCCGGCTCGTTTCCTGCTGGAGGAGGAAACCTCAGACACGAATAGAAAAAAGGAAGAAAACGGAAAAAATCTGGGCAGGACGAAGGACGACGTCATTTCTGCTCTGTAGATTTTTATTTCTGGTCAAATTAAATGATCCTTATTTTTGTGTGTGTGTGTGTGTGTGCGTGTGTGTGTGTGTGTCAGCCGAGGACGAAGGAGCGACCCCGATCAAGCGGCGGAGGGTGAGCAGTGACGATGATAGAGGCGGCGACGCCGCGGCGACGCTCTGCATGGCCTCCACCTCCTCCTCCTCCTCCGCCTCCTCCTCCTCCTCCGCGCTCCCACCCTGCGGCAGCGAGCCGAAGCCCGACCACCAGGAGGCGCTGACGCCCACCAGCACCTCCGACACCGAGACCCGGGACTCCTCTTCGCTGATCGACCCCGGCACCGAGCAGGACCCGCCCTCCCCGGACCCCGCCCCGCCCTCCTCCGGAAACCTGGACTCCTCCCCCAAAGAGGAGAAGATGGAGGCCTCCTCGTCCTCCTCCTCCTCGTTCTCCTCCTCCTCCTCCCTGCTGCAGGAGACTGGGGAGGGGTTTGTGCAGGGGGAAGAGCCTGAGCCACGACACGTAGCCGCGGGTGAGGAGGAGGACGCGGAACGGCGGGAAGGCAGGAGGGGCGAGGAGGCCAAGGAGGAGAAGGAGGCGGGCTCCAAGGCCGGCGGTAGTTCGGCCCGGCCCCTCTCTGAGGACGCCGCCTTCCCGTCGGCCCTCGGGCTCGTGGGGGAGGGGTCGGAGGGCTGCGGTGGCCACGCCCCCTCCTCCCAGGTGTTCCCGAGCGCCGGCCCCCCACCTGACATGCTGGACATGCTGTACAGGACGGTGGAAGCCACCATCGCCATAGTTACCAAACTGTCCGTTAAGGGCCCGCCCTCTTCATGACATCATCAACTGAAAGCCGCCATGAGATCTTTGACAAAAACTTTTTCTTTTTTTTTTTTTTTTTGTTCTTTTTGAAAATCCGGATTCTGCTCAGAGGAAAAAAAAAAAGCGACTTCCTGTTTTTCGGTTTCTTCTGCTGTTCTCGTGCTGCTGTTCGTTGCCTTTCTGCTGATGTTCGGACGGTCGATTTTCTTTTTCTTTTTCCGGCTTCAGTGGCGCTCGCCGTGTCGTTTTCCGCTCTTCTACGCTCCGACTCCACGCACAGCCGACGCCCCACCCAGTTTGACACATAAAGAAGAAAAACAGAAAAAAGTTGTACAAGCTATAGCACATTTTTTTCAAAGGGCAAAAAAAAAGTTTGTCTTTGTTGTGGTTTTTTTTGTGTGAATGCGAGCGTGTGTGTGTGTGTGTGTGTGTGTGTGTGTGTGTGTGTTTTATACTGATTTGAATTTGTTTTGGAAAGTGATTTTATTTGAGGTTTGCTGTAATGGGGAAAGGTTTACAGAACTTTTGTCTCCTCCGTATGTAATTTAATTTTATTGCATTTTTACTGTGTATGAAAATGGTCGTCCTCTGTGCCAGTTTTGTACTTAAAGAACGAGGCAAAGAAGGAAGTTGCCTTGACTTTTCTGTGGTTTAATTATCCAGAAACTGAGTTTACCTGTAAATTAAGAGAACCACAAGAAACTTGATTCTGTAAAGAATCCTCTCTAGTCATTGCCTGAAGGTGTATATGAAAACTATATAAATATATATATAAATACCTTTATATATATATGAATATATAAAAGCGGTGCTTTATTTGACTGTGGTTGAAATAAAGCCCCCCTGTTGGACCAGCTGGAGCTTTTTATTTTTCTTTACCGAAGTACATTCCATGATCTGTTGTTTTTATTTTATTTTTTATTTTTTTGCTTCTTCTGCTGTGTTCTGATTCTTTTCTGATTTTATTTTAATAGAGAATAAATTAATAAAAACAGTTTTAATATGAAGAACTATGAGCTGAAAACAATGTGGAGGTTTCTTTTTCACCGTTTTTTTTTATGGGTTTTGGTGGCATTCACACCAAGAAGCTGAATGGATCATAAAAGGAAGTGTGTAGGTAAAGTGACGTTTAATTATCAACTTGAAAAAGAAACAGCTACTTAGATCAGTTTGATGGAAGTTGTTTTTTTTTCCAACTGATTCTTTTCTGAAGTGAAAATGAGCAGAAAACTAAAACTAACCAGGGAATAAAAGCAGCTGTTCACAACCAGATGTTCAACATCTGCCTATGAGATGCTATAAACACTTTTTTTTTTTTTTTTTAAAGTCAATTTCCCATATTTTGTCATTTTAATAAAATTTTAACGTCTATGGCAAAAGTAAACAAAGGGAAATCAAACAAGATATTTAGAACCCCCCCCCACCATAACTGTAGAAAAATCACTACTAATGTCAGTTGTTTATTTAAAGGGGGGAAAAACAGGGCTTTTGTTGCTTGTGCCTAACCAGAATAATTAGTATTTATAATCTCACACTTTGCAAATAAATGAAATACAAAAAAACCCAAACTGATCAAATTCAAATGCATTTTATTAAAGATAGCTCATTGTGCTGCAGACACAGGTAAAGGTTTGTTACTGCAGCGTTGTAATATTTACATTTTCAAGAATAAAGTGCATCAAAGAACAGAAGAAACATCTGAAAACAAAAGTGGTAGGTAACATTTATATTAAGTTGAATTTAAAAACTGGGCAGAGTAGCTCAGTCTGATATTTTACGCATAATTAACTGAGCTGCAACGACATTCGATCCTCTGATTTCTTCAGGTTTAAGTGACTCAAGCGTGTGAAAAACATCTCAATGTAAATAAACAAACCAAGAAAGAAAAAATCTGATGGCGAAGTGGAAATGTCTGAGACATTTTGTCACTTAAAGGCAGATGGTTGATGAAATATTTGAATATAGAAACAGCCATTTAAAAAAAAAAAAAAATCAGCGGATTTATAATCAAACTGAACATGACGGTATCTGATACCAGGTTGAACCCATGAAGCTGAAACCAGCTGCCGAGGTTCCCGGAGTCCAGAGTCCGGACTCCTGGCTTTTTATCAGAGGGTCCCGGGTTTCTTCCTGATCCTGCTGTTCTGCTGATCGACACACAGTGGCGCCAACAATTACCAAGAAGACCTCGGTAATAGACATGGATTTAAAAATGTTTATACAGATGTTTTATGAGGAAATAAAATGCAATTAACATGTTGATAAGACCTCAAGTATTCACAGAGTGTGAAGAAGCTCCTTTAACTTGAAGATGATCTCATCAGTCCACAGACTGAAAGCTGCTGTTCTCAGATCAGAGGGCAGAGGTGTCATCGTCCTCAGGACCGTCGACCTTTGACCTCGTCTGTCCCTGAAACACACGTCGACGATTCAACACACTTTAATTTCACCACCGCTTCATTCATTCATTTCAAAGCCTTGAACGCGATCGGAGTCGTTTTGTTTTACCTGGATGGAGATTTTAGAGCTTTTCTGAGACCAGTTCCTGAAACACAGCAGAGACTTTGTTAAAAAAAAAAAACCCTTAAGCAGAATTGGGATGAAGGTTCAGGGGTTTGAAGGAGGTTTTATGGGTTTTTAAGAAGCTTTGCAGCTGTTTAGAGGGTTTAGGAGTTTTAAAGAGGTTTAGGGCCTTTTTAAGGAGGTTTAGGGGATTTTAAGAAGGTTTGCAGGTGTTTAGAGGGTTTAGGAGTTTTAAAGAGGTTTAGGGTCTTTTTAAGGAGGTTTAGGGGATTTTAAGAAGGTTTGCAGGTTTTTAAGAGTTCAGGGTTTTTTTTAAAAAGAAGGTTTAAGGGTTTTAAGGGGGTTTAGGGATATTTAAGAAGGTTTTAGTCTTTTAAGGAGGTTCAGGGGTTTTCAAGAAGATGTTTAAGAATGTTAACAGTTTTAAGGAGGTTTTAACTGTTTTAAGGAGGTTTTGGGGTTTTAAGGAGGTTTAGGGTCTTTTAAGAGGACTCACATGTGACTTATCCAGTTGGTCAATGCCAAAACTCTCATTGTCACAATCTTGCTCTTTCTCCTGCCTCTTGAACCTGAGAGACAGAGACACAACATGACATTAAAGTTGAATTTCCTTCATCCTAGTATTTCACACATCATCCGGGTCTGAGGCTCCTTTAATCACAACTTTACTTAACCCTAAAAAAAAAATCTGCATTGAAATTAAAAAGGAGAAAGTTTTCAGGGATGTGTCCTTTAAAATTTTCTATCTTTACTTCAACTAGTGGTTACAGCATCAACACAGGAAATATATGCTATGATTCTTTTGTGAACCCAGATTGTCAGTAGTGACAACCTTCACCTAGAGACTGACATAAAGCGCATCATCCGATTTTTGTCCACTAGAGGGCAGCGTTAGAAAACGACCTTGACACCATAGTCTAAGAGCAATCGATGACCTCTCCGGACTCACCTGATAATCAAGGTGATGGCAACGATCAGTCCCACGACGCTCAGCCCCAACAGGACGCCCAAGGCGATGACCGCCGCCTGGTTAGAGGCGGGGCTTTGAGGCTTCTCGGCCAAATTGAAAACCAGCCCCTCCCCGAACACTTTGACCAGCTCCGTCCTCACGGTGGCTGATTGGCTCTGCAGTTTCCTGATGATCAGAGAGAGCGGGTCAGGACGGCGTGGAGGAAACACGGGTCCAGCACTTTACCAGCAAAAGGTCAAAGTTCACCAAAGTCGAGAATAACTGAGAACACTCTCGGTTCAGTTTCGCCCCAGAAACAGCAGCCGACAAAAAGATCTCAACCCACGGGTTCGAAACTGGCTTTCAACCGTATCACAAACCAGTGAGTTGACCTGGAGTGAGTTGACCTGGAGTTGAGATGGTTTGGGTAAACACTCACTTTGTGACCTCCTCAGAGGGGACGACCTCTCCGGCTCCGTCCGTGGCGATGAGACCCACCAGAGTCCTGAAGTCCGTTCTCGGCGCTCTGGACTCGACGGCGCCTCCGTCGGAGCTCGACACCTCAATGACGTTGACGGTCCAGCCCAGAGCGGCGCCCAGAGCCCTGAGATGAAAAACACGCCATCCGCGATAAACGCAGAGAAATGAACCTAAGAGCAAAAGGAACCGTGAAACAAACTTCTTACTTCTCCAAGTCCGGAACCTTCTTCTCCACCGTGTTGGCCGGCTGGTTCAGGGAGATGGTCACCACGTCTCCGCTGTTCGCCTTCCCCTCCACCGCCACCTGGGGGCAGAGCAGAGCCGGAAGACTCGTAAGAGTCGTTCTTAATGAAAATTATGACGACATCAAAATGCTGGCGTCCGTGAACGACCAGGAACAACAAAATAAATACCGGAAATTGTTTAAAAATAAACAAAACAGATTTAAAAAGTAAGAATTTCACTCCCAGTTTACAGGTTTCTCTAAAAGCTCAAACTCTCATATGGAAAAAAATTCTGCTGGAAAACTTATATTTACCGTAAATTAATTTCAAATTAAAAGTCTACACTTGTTTTCTAATTTGTGTTCGAGTTTAAGGAACCAAAAAGACAAAGGTAAAATCAGTGATTGATTTATCGGTAATAAACTTCTGATAAATTATTCACTGATTTTATCAAGCTATAAACTTGGGAAGTTTCTTACTATGAATTATTTACAGGTTAGATTTGGTTGGGTTTTTTTTCAACCTTTCTTTGATCAGCTGATGTGTGAACTTTTTAATAAACTTTATTCAACACCATTTTCCGTCGTAACTTCCTCTGAGCATCATTAGAGTCTGGAGCCGGACTCGGTCTTAGCTCCCACGTTCTCCTTTACCTCCACCCCCCAGCACCCACCTCCAGCCTGGCTGTGGCGCGAAGCCCTCGGGGGTCCGTGGCCATCACCTCCACCGCGGTCGTCTGTCCGGCCGCGGCCGCGGCCGACACCACGTACACCAGCCCGGAGGACGGGTCCACGTCGAGGTGGGGGCTGTCTGACAGGCTGTAGACCAGCTGACCCCCGTCGCCGAGGTCGGGGTCCGTGGCCTGGGGGGGTGCATCAGTTCGTTTAACAGGTGAAACGATAAAAACATCATCTGCTCTTATTAAAATGTGTAAATCTAGATTTTCTCAATAGAAAAACTTTAAGGGAATTCATTCAACTTTATCATGGCTCGGTGTCTGTGCTTTCTGTGGTTGCTATGGTAACTGCGTTCCTCCTCAGGGCTCGGAGCCAGAACACAACGTTTTCCGGCGGGTTGCTGTTTGCTGTAGTTTTATGCCCCCTGGGACTTGTAGTTCCCTCCCTCTGTCGGCAGAGAACCGCTGGACTTGTTCCCGTCAGCGTCCCGGGTCCGTCCAGATGCCCGGTGGCCTGGCGGTCCGAGGCGAGCCGCCTCCCGCACCGGCCCGGCACAAGGTAGGCACCACCGTTTACCTCCGCTTAGACACCGTGCTATCACACAGACCGGAGCAGATAAACGCAGCCTCTGGCCTCATCTGACACCAGGGGATGTTACTCTAACGCGTTTCCCAACACCTGGTTACCGAAGGGAAGGCGGACGGTCGTTACCTTGACGCGGGCGACGGGGGTTTTGTACGGGGCGATGCTGAAGATGGAGGCTTTATAAAGCTCTGAAGGAAACTGTGGAGCCTCATTCACGTCCTCCACCTGAACTCTGACCTGAGCAATGCAGAGAGAGAAAACAACTGTTGAAACTTAGATTCGTTCTCCTTCAAAGCAGTGAAGAAAGTGGCGTTTACTGTCCTGTTTCCCTCTATGATATTCAGGCGGAAAACTAAGTGACTGATTAAAACCGAACAATGTCATATAATATTCTATGTATATTATTAATGTTAAAGCCAAAAAAACGGGTTCACTTCAGTTTGAATACAATGGTGCCATCAAACACATTGATTATAGAAAAATATCAGTTCAACTATCGAACTACAGGTAAGTTTTAGCGGGATCCGTGCTGGGTTGTGGGGCGGTTTCAGATGATGCCTGAGGAATTAAAAGAAACTGCTGTAAGACAAAGAATAAACTTTACCCACATGGTATCACACTTTCAGCCATTAGACCGGCGAGAGGAAAAAGTGTTGAGGAGACTTTTCATGTGGTTTATTCGCGCTGGAAGCCGAAAGAACTTATCTGGCTCGTGTTCCCGACGAGTAAGTGAATGAGTCTTCAAACATAATCGTGATAAAAATAACCCGTTTTCTAAAGACTTCAATGAAATACATAATTTCCATGTTTTTCTTGTCAGAGCTCAAAGGCTCGACTATAGGACTTGAGCGATTTACAGGGGAAGCATTGAATGTCTGAACCATATCAATTCTCAGCTGTTCTGCAAAGTTCGATGACATTGGACGTTTTATTCTTTAGCCAAACTATAATATAAATTTTGACTAATTTTTCAAGCTCATCTTCCACAAACTCGTACCATTGCAATGGCCGAGGTCGGGGGGGTCCTCGTGTCCACCGCCTCCACGTCCAGGATGTACCACTCCTGCTCCTCTTTGTCCAGCGGCGCTCTGGTCAGGATGGCTCCGCTGGCGTTGACGGAGAACAGGTCGGCGTGGCTTTTCAGCGCGTAGGCCACGTCGTAAAGGTCGCTTCCCGACGAGGCCCGGACCCTCCCCGCCACGACCCCCGCCGGCTGGTTCTCAGGGAGGCTGAAGTTGTAGGAGGATCTCTGGAAGGCCACGCCCTCCACCAGGCTGACCGTCCTCAGATTCACCACCACACGAGCTGCAGGAAGAGACGACAACGCTCAGACTGCAACGACCGGCCCCAAGAGGCTGCAGCTTTCAGGTACAGTGAGGAAACGTTTAAAGGCTGTTTCTTGGTTTAAATGGGAGGACGACTGGGTGGTTGGAGTGAGGAAACGAAAGGGATTTACCGAAATACTGAAACAAGACATAGATTCAGTCTTCAAGAAATCATACTAAATATCGTAGAAGCATCAAACCCTAGCTCCGACTGGAAGAGCTTAAAATGTCGGACTTTTATTTTAGTCACGCTATAAATACCATAATTCAAATTTAAGTTGCTGTAAAAAAGATCACACACAACGTATTAAAGAAGGATTTCAGGTGGTGGAAAGTAACTGAGTACATTTACTCCAGTCCTCTTACTTTACTTGAGTGCGTTCAGATTGTAGAATCGGTTGCATTGTTTTACTGAAATATCAAAAGGATTTGGTAAAATTAATTTTTGCCTCGTGCAGCAACAACACTGAAATGATGCTTTGTGTGTTACTGCATCTATGATGATAAAGATACAGCTATGAAAGGGACATTCTGCATATTCAATACTTTTACTTATGATACTTTGAATGGAATTTGCTGATACTCCTCTAGTTTTATTTGGGTGAAATTTTGAAATCATGGAATTGTGATGTAATATTTCTAGATTGTGCTGTTGCTGCTGTGATGTAAGTGAAGAATCTGAGAACATCGATGAGAAATCTCACCATATGAATTAAATCATTTAATAAACAACGCTGCCCTTGATGTTGCATCACAAACCTCGTGTCGAAGGGGAAAGTGCTGCATCGGTTTATAATGCGAAGACCGAACCCAAAGTTTTCTACAGCGACGTCGTCTCCACGTTTCTGAACAGGCGACGCGGGGACCTGAGGGTAACCGACGGCGAGTAAAACCACGCGGCCCCGTCCGACTCACCCGTGGAGTTCAGCGCTGGCCGGCCGTGGTCTTTGGCCATCGCCGTCAGCTCCAGCATGGTGTCCTCCGTGACATCGGCGAGGTCAGAGGTCAAGATCACTGCCCCGGTCTCATTGTTCAAGGCCAAATACGGAGAATTTCCTTCACAGAAACTGCAAAAAACAGAGCATAAATAAACTCACCTTCAACATTTATAAATATACTAATACTCATTTTGCTGATAATCCCAACACAACAATAAAGTGTCTTATAATCGATTATAAAATATTTTGACCTTTTAAAATTATTGCTTTGTGCTCTGATACAATCTGTACAGCAGTGAAGGTTTGGTTGAATTTTACCAAAACCAGACCTTGGATGTGAAAGATAAGTGTCGGAACCAGGCATCGACCCTGATATCTACAGTCAGCGGCTCTGGTCCGGTCGGATCCGATCCGGACTGACCTGTAGGTGATGAGCGAGTTGTCCCCGGCGTCGCGGTCGGAGGCCGACAGCGTCAGCAGCAGCTTCCCTTCCTCAGCGTCTTTCAGCAGGACGCTACTGACGTAGCTGCTGGAGCTGAACTCGGGTCTGTTGTCGTTGACGTCGCTGACGCTCACTCGGATGCTGGTGACGTTCTGGTGTGTGAGGTTTGGTGTGATAAAGGACTTTTACATCATAACAGTCTGGATCTTTTTATTCTAATCCTTTATTTCTCCTCTCTGATGCTTCACTCTAACAAACTGTGCTGGTTCGTAGCCTCGTTTAAAACGGGTTTGACTGCAGTAATTTACCTGCCACAAAATTCTAATACGATCATCACAAATGTGTTTTCTTAAGTCTATATACATATAACACAAAGCTCAGAGCCTGTAAAATACACTTTAAGAGTAATTTTTTAATTTCGAAATGTTTTAATACTTTCTTAAAAGTAAGAATCAAAGTTTATGTTAAACTTCATCATTTGATTCTAATCAACAAATTCTTTTGTATAGAGGAGTTTGTAGCATTTTCTTTCAAAGTCATATGCTAATAAATCAAAAGTCAGTTTTATATCCATTTTGGGTTAATGAAGTATAAGGATGGACTTGGCTAATAACTCAGAACATACATCATGCAATTTTAAATTTTGTGCTTTTAGCGTGCACAACCAAACCTGGTTTCCACATTGAAAACGTTGTTTTGCCCCTTGTCTGTAACTTATTGTACCTGTCTGTCTGTCTGTCTGTCTTACCTCCCTCTGAGGGATCCCTCTGTCTGAGGCCTTGACAAGCAGCTCGTAGGTTTCCCTGCTCTCCCGGTCCAGAGGTCCGACCGCCAGCAGAGTCCCGTCCTGTAACACAACCCAACACATGACCTCTGAGTCCGAGCAGCCACTCGGCGCGGCCCGTACATCGTCCGCTGCCCCCTCCCCGCGACCTCACCTCTCTGAATCTGAAGAGTGGGTGAGGGTGGGCGAGGGAGAGCACGACCTCTCCGCTGAGGCCGAGGTCGGCGTCCGTGGCCACGATGGTGAAAACTTCCCCCGGGCTTTCCTCCGAGTAGTCTCCCTCGGGGATCCGCAGGGGGTCGGGGATCGCTGGGAACCGCGGGGCGTTGTCGTTGTAGTCCAGGACGGTGACGTTGAGCTGGGCAGTGGCTCTCAGACCGTCAGTCAACTGATCCACCGCCACCACCTGAACACCGACGCAGGAAACAACAAAAACTCAGCCGAGCTTATTTTACCTTCCTCGGTTCTCATCCTAGAGCTTTTTTAATGGAGCAAATAACAAAAAGTAAAAGTAAGAGAGTAAAAAGCGAAGCGTAGTTTAACTGCCGTCCAAAACCTTTTTTCAGAGTTGATTTTGTTCTATAAAACTTCACAGTACAAGCACAAAATATGTCTCACCAATATGTTTTTTACTCATTATAATGAAGATGTACACTGCTGATAAATTCAAAAATAAGAGAATACAGAAAAACTTAGACATTTTCCTTTTAATCTTTTATTCCCCTGGCAAATGTAAAATACATTTTTTGTTTTGGGGTAATTTTTCAAGTGCTTCTCGGAAAGATTGAGGATTTTTTTTCCTCTTTTTCCCCTTCAATTTCCAAAGAAATGTTTTACAAAATTAAATCCAAATTTCCTGAAGTTTATGAAACGAAAATAACTCCATAGATACTGGTTATATGTACAACACATCCCACTTTTACACCAAGGAATCAACACATCACTACATCTGAATACAGCTGGAGAGTCTGTCAGTGTGAAAAGGTGCAACAAATAAGCTCAGATGTATCAGAGAGTGTTCTCTTTTGTCTGGTTTCCCTAAAGGTGTAAACCAGTGTTTGTTTTGTGTTTTCAGAAGCCACAGGTAATGTTTGTACCTGTAATATGTAGCTGTCCGTTGTCTCTCGGTCCAAAGTGACATCCTTCCTCAGAGAGACAACACCCTGTTTGTTGATGTCAAAGGTTTCGTTGAAGTAGAGGAAATAACCATTGGAGAATCCACCCTGGAAAAGAAGGAGATAAGGTCAAAGGGTCTTCAATACCTCAACCTTGTAGTCATAGACAAATCATCACTATTGAACTAACAGCATGTACTTATCTGAACTGTAATAAACTATAATCTACAAAATGTCCTTAGTCCTTAGAAATTGCTGTGATTACAAAACAGTGGTGCCAACGTCCAAAGTACAAGAAGGACACAAAAGTTCCTCTGACCTGTGTTTTAATCAAATACAAATCTGGCAAGTCTCTAAACCATTATATAGAGACACTGCTACAGCAAATTACTGGATCTATTTCTCCAACTACATAAAAGTTATGTGACGGTATCAGCCTCTGAATCCTGACTGGAAACCCTCAAATAAACTATTACATAAAAAGCCCCACAGCTGGTTGACGAAGCTTTCCCAGGGACCTTAGGGAGAAAGGGAAGGTTGGATTTGGGTCTATAGTGGCTACAACATCTGGACCAAGAGTAGGCTTTTAAGAATAGGTTTAATTTCAGGTATTTTAAAGGACTGTGGTACACAGCCTGTTAATAAAGACAGATTGATTATATCTAGTAAAGAGGTGCTCACCGAGGGTAAATCTTCCCTAAGCAGCCTGGTTGGGACGGGGTCTAAGAGCCAGGTTCAGGATTTACATGAAGACACAGACTCTTTTTCCTCCCATCAACCTTCGCTAGCTAACTTCAGCTAATATTCATCAGGCTTCACAGCTGTTTTGTTTCTCTCTTCTATGAGGAAGCAGGATGAACACTCCTGTCAACAGCAAACCGAGAAAGGAAAAACAGGCAGGAGGAAGAGCACTGTGAGCAAGTGAGCCTCCCTGTTTAATAATAAAACTACAATTTAAGTTTTAATTACTAAAATGAATTTTAGCTTAATTCATTAATTATTATCATTATTTTTTAAGTTGACCTAAGGTATTGAAGTTAAGCGTAAAGTTCTTTAAATGTTTTATTTATAGGAAAATTTGATTGTAAACAGAACAGAGCTGTATCTTACCACCACCTTCATCAGTGATATTGAGATTATGATTTCTGTTCCAGCTGCTTCAGTCCGTCTGTCTGCTGGTTGGCAGGATTATCTCAAAAACGCTTCAACCCATTTCAGTGAAATTTAGGCAAAAATTGACCAGTCCTGACCAGTTGAGACACTTTATTTTTTTGGCTCCCGATTCATGAAGCCAAGAAACAACTTGTTTCTGTGATTCTCTGGTTCAACATGCAGGACCTTCCAAAAATGTAGGATTGTTTTGGTAAACTCTTTTTTATCCCACCACATGTCCTACAAATGTTTTCCAATCTTCACTACAGCTACATATATTTTTCATTGCAAAAAGGTTATTCTTTTTTTTTTATTTATTTCATACAGCTGCCTAATTCCTCTGAGTTTCACCTATTTACAAAAACTTTTCTAACTCTTAAACACAACACAGTTGTTTAAACATTTCATCTGCCTATCAGGATGACTGTGTAACAGTTTGTGTATTTTGATGCTGATTACAAATTCAAAATATTAATACATTTGTGCAGCTACGGTGCAGGTAGGTAGCAGAGTTGCTATCTGCAAACCTGCCCTTAAAGAACCTAAAGAACAGTTTCACACAGACACAGGTGGTGTGACTCACCTCATCCCTGTCAGTGACCTCCAGGGTCAGGATGGAGGCGCCGCTGGCCAGGTTCTCAGAGACCGCCACGTCGTAGATCTCCTTGCTGAACTCAGGCGGGTTGTTGTTCACGTCCTTCACCTTCACCACCACCGAGCCGATCTCGTCCAGAGACGGCGCCCCCCCATCAGAGGCCTGAACCGTCAGGTTGTACAGCTTCACTTCGCTGTAGTCTAGAGGCTGGACCAGCCGCAAAATCCCGCTGGAGGGGTCCACCTCGAAAACAGCAGGGTCTGATGGGGGGACTTGCTGGGAAATACTGTAAGTAACCCGCCCATTTGCTCCGTCATCGGGGTCCTTGGCCGATAAGGTGAGCAGGCTTTTACCCGCCGACTCTGTCTCCAAGACTTCAACCTGATACTCAACCTGGGAAAACTTTGGGAAGTTATCGTTGACGTCGGACACTTGGACCAGCAGGGTGGCAGAGGCCGACCTGGCCGGACAACCCTGATCTACAGCCACCACCAGCATGCTGTACTCGGCCTCGGTCTCCCTATCGAGCGCGCCGGCCACGCTCACCAGCCCAGACACAGGATCAATGGAGAACCTCCCCTCTCCTCCTCTCAGCGAGTATCTGATCTCTTTGTTGAAGCTGCTGTCTTTGTCTGTCGCTGAGACGACAGTGACGTTGGATCCGACCTTTGCGTCCTCTGGGACTGATTTGTTGACAGAACTAGAGGCAAACGCGGGACTGTTATCGTTGATGTCGGTGACTTGAACCACTACGCGTGCAGTGTCGCGGTTGGACCCGTCAGAGAGGGACACCACCACAGAGTAGTTGTGTGGGGCCTCGTCGAAGTCGAGCTTGGCCTTCGTGTAGAAATCACCGTTGGGGGAGATGGCAAACTTGTCGGCTTCTGTCTCAACTCGGAGCGTAACAGGAGTCTCAGTATTAACTTTGTGAAAGTTGACCTGAAGAAATAGAGTTGATTATCCCTTATCTGAGCAACAGTAAGTACCTTATTACTACTGACTTTGGAAGTTAGATGGACAGGTGGCAGGTAAAAACATCAGTGGCACTTTAGTTTGAAAATGACAGTGATTATCTATTTGCTAAGAAACGTACCGTAAGGATCACCACCTCTGGGATCTGCTCTTCTGCTACGGTGCCATAGTAGAGATTTTGTACGAACTGAGGTTTTGAGTCCGTGTGAGTGCTTATTTTTACCACTGTTGAAGAGGAGCGGGATACTAAGCCCCCTAGAGGAGAGGGGAGAAAAATAAAATGATGACTTCAGTACTGAACAGGAAAAATAATTTTGACTGCCCCTCTCTGTAGCTGTTGTTGGTTGCATGCCTTCAAGGAGCAGCTGGGAAGGTTGACTTGCCTCTGCTCTATCACAGATATGTAGCTGCTCTTACCCTCTATTCTCTGGAAAAACCTTTTTTGTCTTTTAGGTCCCTTTCCAGTGCCGATGGGATGAATTATACAAGTGGGGAACATGACACACCTTCAGACTGTGTCTCCTCGAAGGCCTTCTTGGTATCAATCAAACAAGATTTATATTCGCACACCCCAGGAAACCTGGCCAACTAAAGAGGACATGATTGTCGGATTGTCAGTTTCAGAAACTTACAAAAATTGTCTAACATGTCTCCCCTTGAAAGGAGGCTTCGAGATGCTGCTGACGGACACAACAACCACTGAGACGATTATTGTTCTCAAGATTTTTATATTTAAATCGCTAGCAATTAAATGTTTATTTTATCACTCTGTAAAGCACTACTGTGCTAGAAAAGATCAACTTGTTGTTGGTTAATCAAATCTCAACAAATCGCCCGCTATGTGTTTCTAAAGATATTAACCCGGGGTTCACCGTGAAGCATGAGTCTAACAAAGTTAAGCTAGCCCCCCTGTGGTCTGGTGTTTAGGTTGCCCAGGGCTACAAGTTGCAAAAATCCTTTTTTGACGGATGTCTTTAGGTACTGTAGAGTGTTGGAGAGAATAAAGGTATACGAGATCACCGGGTATGATTACAATTTTATGATTGCAAATCATTTGATCCTGAAAAAGGTGAAGTGGTTGATGGGACTCAACTGACTGAGGTGCAGTCTTTGAAAATTTCAGCCATCAGGAAACAAGTACTCTGCCCATAGGTACAAATAAAGGAACCTAATTTGAAATATATGAATATTTACTTTAGGTCTAGATTAATGTGGTGAGATGTACAGTGCAAATTCAAAAAATAATTATTGCTGCTTAAGTGATTTAGCTGTGATTAGTTGTGATTTTCTCATCACAACTGATTTTCTCATCACTTTCTCAGACTGAATCATCGCAGTCAGGAGAAGGAATCCTTTAATTTGAGTAATGGATTGATTTGGAAGCAGAAGGTGGTGCCGGATACTCGGAGACACATTGTGCACATCTACCATCTTTGGCTGTTATGTAGAGAAGGAACTCCGACGCCGCGTTTTCCAACAGGGGAATGGGTTTTGCCAGTGAGATCTCTCCACTGCTGTCATTCAATGAGAAGTATTCGTTGTCGTTCCCAAAGTCAAGAAAGTATTTTATCTGCCCATTTGCACCAGCATCTGGATCCTCTGCCTTAACCTTGAGTTACAAGATACAATTCATTTTCTTAACAGCTCTTCTAAAAAGGTCAAATTAAGAGGACATTGTAACAAGTTGTCAGCATAAAAAAAGACATTAGAAAAAAACGGATAACATAAGAATGGGTAGGACACAAATCTTGGTTTTGTTAATGGATTGGGCAGCCAGATTAATCTGTGAACTACAGAGAGCGTTTCAACAATGATGGGAGTCACTGGGCTGTAAAAAGTCCTGGGTTTGTTATACAATTAATAGAAGAATGTCATCAGCAAAGCAGTGGAGGGCAGATATAGCTCCATCTAATGTATTACAAATAGAAAAAATAAGGGGGCTTTCAATTGAACCTTGAGGAATGCCATTGTTAATTTTTGCTGCAAATGATGAGAACTTGCAAATGTAAACATGGTTTTATTCAGATAATAGCATGCCAAGGGTAATGCAGATTTCTTGCAAGCCAATTTCTATCAGAATATTTCATACAATCGAAAGAGCCCCCCCCCAATAAGATTTAAACTTGACAAACTGAGACTGAAATATCTCAATTGTGTAAAAATTAGTTATGATATTCAAATAGATTTTAGAATATCTGAATGGTAGCCAAAATAATGGACCTTGTAAAAAAATGTGGTGGCAGCAATGAATACATGACTTAAATAGTAATCAGGAGTGTTACAGGCTACTCACATTTCATGCTTGACCTGCATCAACCGGAGATGTTTTAAACACTCACCTGGACCAGCAACATTCCTTCTGTCTGATTTGCATACACTTTTCCTTTGTATATGTTGCTGGTGAATTCAGGACTGTTGTCATTCTCATCCAGGAGAGTCACCTTCACTTCTGCAAAGGGAATTCTGTTGGGCGGATCTCTCTCCCTCGCTTCGATCTTATAATTAATAAAACCAAAGCAGCTAAGTTAGGCTTACGACGAAATCAGGCACAGATACAACACTGTCTGGTTCCAACAGTTATTTACAAGTATTTACAGTCCTTGAAATAGTTGCAGTTCTTTTAACCTAATTTTTTTAGCCTAATTTGTCCATCAGTGGTCAAGACACTGAGCCTCTGCTGGCTCTCTTATTATAAACTGCTCTGTACAAAAACACTGTTAAAAAATATATATATATATCAAAGGATAAATCTGGTTATTCTATGTTGTACTTATCAAAAAATGCACTAATCAACAAGTACAAAATTTCTTCCATTTTGAATAAACGTTAATAAAAACTACAGTGACCAGCTAAGAAATTACTGTGCCTTTTAATTTTTTTTTTTTTTAATGAATCTATATTTGAGCTGCTTTTAAAGATTTACATTATCAGTTAAAACACATGGAATTCTAACTGGTGTTCAGTCCGAAATTTAGTTTTACCCTAAAGGAGAAGCTTTCACGGGTTTCTCTGTCCAGATACGTGGAGTTTTTCACTCTGACTGTCCCATCAGAGTCAATAGAAAAAGGAGAAGATTCAGAAGGGATCAGCAAAGTTCCCACAAATCCACCCTAGGAACAAATAAAATGTATGGGAGGATATCACTTACAAATATAACAAAGTTTCTGAGTGTGGTTTTAAATTTAAAATCTACCTGATCCAGGTCAGTGACGATGGCTTTAAACACAACAGTATCGACCGGAGAGTTTTCCAAAAGTGTTACAGAGTAAAAAGTCTTGTCAAACTCTGGGACGTTATCGTTCACATCCTCAACGGTGACGGACACCAGGACGGCGGCCGTCTTCAAGCTGTCGTCTGTCTGGGCTGCCTGCGGAGAGCAAGGGACGGGAGAAATTGTTGTGGACAATCGTTGACTGAGAGTCATCGGATTCTTGTCATGTACCATATAGGAACTGCGTGAATCTTTTTACAGCGAAACATTTCAGATGAGGGCCATGTGCTAATGTGCCAATTAGAGAGACCAGAGGATGTGTTCACTAGGAAAGCTGGAGCAACCCGGGCTACCAGCCCCAGTCCTCCCCTGAGAGACGACCCAGGGAAAGCCTCCAGCCTCGAGAGAGACTCTTCTCACTGTGCCCATGGACTGTTGTACCCTCTGCCCTTTGGGAGGCGATATAAAAGCATCAAAGCCAAAACCCCCAGGATGTGTAACAGCTTCCTCCCAGTCCACGTCAGTTTCTCAGCACTTTGATCCCACATGAAGTGTCTTTTCATTCATCCATCTGTCCGTGGTTTATGTGGCTTGAGTGTCGAGATAAATGGATCCAAATCGCAATCTGCATCTGAGTTTAGTACATTTGTACCATTTACCATCTACATCATGAACGGCTGAGGGGCAAGATGACACGGCAGCTCATTTCTAAAGGAGCTATACATTCTAATGCTCGACTGGGATTAGAATTGCCGCCGTGTGAGATTAAAAAGTTCGTACCTCGATGCTGACAAAGATCACACTGGTGTTCATCTCCTCCCTGTCGAAAGGGTCGACCACAGACAGAACCCCGCTCCCGGAGTCAATGTTGAAGTTTCCCCGATACTTGTCTGGAGACACTACAAACATACACCATGCGAAACAATTAGTGTTTTTCCCTCAAACGTTTACTTACTCCAAAGCGGTTGGCTCCTATGATTTACCTGCACTGATGCTGTAAGTTAGAGTCATGTTGATCCCCTTGTCTCCATCCTGGGCCTTTATCGCTTCTGGTTGAATGGCACTGAAAGACCCTTTCTGAAATACATAACATACCAGGGATTTATATTGAAATTCTGTAAATCTAATTCAATAGCAACACTCGAAACATGTCATCTGACAAAACTGAAGAAAAAATACAATATGTTCAAAAATTTTAATTTTTTCATGAACAGAAATGTCAAACGAAGTCATTTATGTGCACTAACAATGATTTTGTAACCAAATAAGTTTGGCAAATCTATTACGATATCTATTACAAGGGACTGGGACTGACTCTGGTTGGCATCGTGCGAGAGAATTGTCGCAGTATTTCGTTTATGAGAACTCACCTGGTTCTCTGGAATAAAAGCCTGGTACAGGTTGTGGCTGAAATAGGGGTTGAAGTTGTCAAAGTCCTCCACGGTAATCTGCACAGCTGCTGTGTCATTCAACCCGAATTTATCCTGTAGTAAACAATGACCATGTTACCTAAATGTTTGTCTATCTGTTTTAGCTGGACATCATTGCTGTATGAGTAGATGCATGGTGTGAATACTTTTCCTCACCTTGGCCATCACAGTGAAGTTGTACTGTTGGACTCTGTTGTAGTTCAAGCGTCTCATTAAAATGATGGTCCCCGCGTTGGTCACCATAAAGTCTTCTGTAGGCTGTTCCTTTAGAAAGAAGGCCACCGTCAAATTTACGAAACAGAATATTCGGAATCATCATGACACTTGTGGAAGCCCAGAGCGGCAACGGGGACTCTTTGAGTTCTCGAGATTTCTCACAAGCTCCCTGTAACATCAGTAAGACATTACCCTGGGTAATCTCAGTATCCCAGTGAGGGGAAACATTGACTGTAGGTTAGGTCTTACTACAATGATATATGTGACTGTGTTGTTTTCTGTGGTGCTGTCGGCGTCCACAGCCTCCACTCGAAGAACCTCGGTGTCCACGGGTTTCGTCTGAAAGAAGGACAGGCTCGATTAAACACACCAAGAGAAACAAAGAAGTACACGCAAGTACTCCCACATGTCCAACACTTAACCCAAAGACAATATTATGTCACTACGCTGAGTCTCCAGCTCATAACACTTTGAGCAACGCTAGTCTTTGGCCAGCTGAGCCAATTAGAGGTAAAACACTTTCAAGATGCAACGTCCCTCCAGATTATCTCCTGCTTTATTAGCTTCCATATCACAGTGTATCTCAACGCTGGGATCTCCCCCGATGCTGATGCCAGGAAGAGCACATGCAGCCACACTAAGAGCGTTACTCTGGACATGAAGAGTTTGGGGTGTCGTTCTTTTTAAACCCTCCCCCAAATCCAAAAAACGAATGAGCAGAAGTGTAAGGAATGGATTCAACAGTGTGCTTAGGCTGTAACCAGTAGCGTATCAGGTAAAGGAGCTGACTGCCTACAGTAGAACGTACAGTATGACGTATGGTAGCGTCAGATTACTCTGCTTGGCTACAGGTTACGTCACAGACAGCCTCCTGTGCGCCAGCTCCCCTCGGCCTGGAGTTTCTGATTATCCTGTGTCTGTGGCTCAGTCCCTTTCTGATAGATGTCAGCGACTTACCTCAGAGACCCTGCTACTGTAGAGCTTCTGTCTAAATACTGGGCCGTTGTCATTGAGGTCGTTGATTTTCAGTGTTCGAATGTTATTGTACTGCAAACGTAAAAGCAACATTTGAAATGTTTCATTTGGTTATGTCACCGGATATACATGCTGCCAAATCTGTGCATTTCACCCACCTTATCAAATCCATCACACACGATGGAATAATACAACGTGCTGTCGGTCTGTAAGACATGAACACGGCGGACATCAGGTCAAGACAGAGGACTTATAGGACAAACTAGTGTAAAAGTAAAACTGACAATGGGTTAAATACGAGTAAAGTAGTAGAGTCTTTGTGTTACTATCCCTCCACTCCAGCTCTGCAAAGGGATTGTTGGGCCAAACACAAACAGTGAATCTGGTCCTTAAAAAATATTCACTGCTAAACTGCTAGGATGCGTTATTAGCTTCAGGGGAATTAGATCTTGAGAATGTTGGTTTTGTCCCCTATAACTTATATCAAAATCTCTTAAGAAGGAATAATTACAGCAGCCAGATTCTCTTTTAGTTTACACATGAGAAATGTGAAGCTATCCTTTAATGTAATAAAGCACTTTTCTCAAGGCTGAGGAAATGATGGGTTTCAGTTCAACGGTAATGAAGTAAGATAAGAAGAAGTTCTTGCAAGTAAGCGGTGAATTTTTCAACATTTAACCAAGACTACAATAAGTATGTAAACATACAGTCACCATAAAAAAAAACCTATTCATGCTTTAGCTGCATTGAGAAAGATACTGTTTTGCAAAAGTGGAAACTGTAGGGTAAACTAATGAAATAGGTGGAACGTTGATCAAATTTCCCATCTATGGTGATAGAAGACCTATTCCGGGCCAAGCCGGTCTGTGGTCGTTTTTCTCCCAGGAGACGGGGTCGTCCTGACTCACAGCTGCCAGCTTGTCTGCGTCCAGCGGCTTCTTTGTGTGAACAGTTGCGCTGGTTTGTCCGAGCGTGAAGTTCAGATCCAGAAACTCCAGGTGGCCATCGAAGAGGTAGGGCTTCAGCTTGACACCAGTACCTGGTGTGATACCGTTCACCACCTCCACATCTCCTGCAGCGTCACAGGGACATTGTGAGAAAGAGAGCGTAGCACTTAAAGTTAATCTAATTTTTAAAACCAACAATTTAAAAGGAATATTTAATCCACCTTACCTGTGTATCCTTCATCCACTGCACCCAAGACTATATTTGTGTCTGCTCCACATTCTATGGTTGTAGTACCTTCAGGGAAAAAAATAAAAGATAATAGAAAGTAGACACCTAAACTACAAAAAAACACTCATTTACCACAGCTGGCATCAAGCCATGAAGAATGTTTATGTGATCAGGGTTGGAGATATAGTTGGAGTCGGACATTTACAGGGGATATTTAAGGCCTTTAAGTTATTAAAGCTCGAAAATGCAGCTTGAACATTTTTTAGAAATTTTTGAAACAATGGTTTCACATTTTCACAAATAAGTAAATAACCACAAATTTTATCTGCTGAAACGAGGAACAACATAAGCTGAATCTAATGCTAGCACAAGGTGTGTTGGTTAAAAGTCCTGTTGTTTTCAAAGGAAAAATTTTAAAGGGGTCTTAAATATGCACATGATGGCTAAAGACCGAGGGTGTCGCTGTTCCAGGCAGAATAATAACATTTTTGGACAAACAGTCAATTTTATGCTTAAATGTCTGTCTTTTCAAATATATGCTTCACTTTTACAAGTGAATTTGAGGTAGAAGAATAACCAGTGAGTTTCACAAAAGTAACACCATCTTATACAGATTAGATTAGTTAGCAACTGGAATGTAACCTTCCCCTGACCAAAACATAGTGCAAGACAGATCCGGTTCAGTCACAAAATAACACCGTTAGCTAGTTACGCGCCTCGTGCCTTAGAAAGCAGCGCTAAGTAACCGCTGCAGATAGTGTTTTTGGCCTTAGGGAGGTTTTTTGAAAAAAAAAAAGCGCAGCTTCAACATGAGCAGACATCCGAAGCTTGATAGGCCCACCGGACAGTTGCTAAGCTATGATTGGACGATCTCCAGCAAAGTCGGAGTCAAGTCGGCTGCTGATCTCACTGGAACAAAGTAACAATTTTTGGAGAATAAAAGAAAAGATGATGCGCTCTTTCAATTCCACTGAGCGGAGCACAGCAAGTACAGTCAGATTCCAACTGGAGGCTTGTTGTACTTGACACCTGACATGGGAATTTGGAACAATGAATAAATAGCTCAGTGACAGAAATTTTTATAATAATATTTTCCTCAAGTTTTTTGGCATTTTGAAATAAGATTTAGAAACAAAAAAACTACGTCTGTCAGCTGCCTTATCTTTCTGAATCCCGTATCTTCCTCATTGGTGTGTTTTTCTGGGAAATCTCTCCTCCCTGACTCTACTCACTTATAGGCTTGGCCGCAACGAGCCACCCCGAAACAACGAGGAGCAGACAGGTCCGAATAAAACCACCGGGATCCATGTTGCCTCGGCCCTGTGTTCCTCAAAGCCGATATCGACACTGAATCAATCACCTGAATCACGGGTGTTAAGAGGCGTTCGCTGTTTATCTCTTCCTTACCAGCAATCCTGCTTTATGGCAGGTTATAAAGTGTTATAGATTTCACAGATGGTTGACTGCACCAAAGGAGCAGGACCCAGAGTTTCATTTCCCCTGAAACCTCTTGGAAAAAAAGCGTTTTAACCGCACAGGCTCTTTGGACTAAATTTAGTCACTGATAAATTCTAGGCCTCTGCAGCTGTAGGTCTGTATTTTAGCCTTTAGTAATAGTTAGATCTTAATTTTTCCTTTGTTTTCCACAGATTGTCATCTTTGTGGAACATAGTAAAATGTTTATGGTGTCTTTCAATTCAGATTTTTTGGGGGATTAAAGATGTCAATAGAGTCCTGTCCTGCCAGTAGAGGCGGTAGTGATGTACTGTTCACCAAGACTAAGCTAACACTAAACACAGTGCAGTAAAAACCGAACCAAATTAAAAGTGAACTTTGCTCTGTGGAGTTCAAATGCAACACACAAACAAAGAAAAAGGGTTGAAACAATCTAGAAGGATAAATTCTCTAACAGCCATTTACTCCATGCCCACTTCCAGAGCATTCCACTGATCCTCTATGTTGGATCTTTACAATCCGTTACCACAACAGTCTGAGGGCTTCCATACATACAAAGAGAGTTTTTAATTCCCAGAACACGCTGAGGCCTGCCTCACAAACCTCAGTCGTAACTCAAGCTTGAATTTGACTGGTCTGTAGTGTCGGGCCAGTCTTTATTCTGCTCTTAGGTAAGTTCGATGCAAATGCAAATGACAGTCAGTGACATCTGCTGACTAGTGGCACCAAAGGAACGAAAAACAGCAAAACAGGGGCGTACGGATTTTGTCCCCCATCTCTGACGATGGTTTCAGTTGGGAACCAATGCAGCAAGCAAAACCTGTGGCACCTGGTTATTGGTTAAACACAGACTTGAAAAACTGTGAATTTATCCTTTTTGTTCAACTTTATGTATAATTTCTTTCTTTTATTGTGGGTCCCATGTCTGGGATTCTGCTGACAGCAGCAGTGAAGGCGAGCACGCCCATGATCACCATCGCACTGTTGCTGGGAGGTTGGGTTTTTTTTCTTCACTTTCTGTTTGACTTTTTGCCAAATTTCTTAATAAAGAAGGATTTTAATGATTTCTTTCCACAATTTGGTTATTAACTATAACATCCAGTTACCATTTTAGCTGATTTTAATCTGTTATGTCTACATATGAGTGTAAAACTAAGTACATTACAGGCTCAACAGGTTGTTGAGATTATAATGTCCTTGGTCCTGTTATTATTGTTGTTACGATCCCTGTTTTTCGCTGATGATGTTTGTTAAAGACCCTGTGATGACAGACCTGTGCTTGGCAGCTGTAACACCGGCCTTGTTTCTGTCTACTAGAAACAGTCTGGCTGCAGCGAACCAGAGCCAACTTGAGAAAAAAACTCAACATAACATGACCCTGAGTATATCATGATGGTTGTTTTCGCAGAAAGAATTTTTAAAGAGAAGAAACTTGGAGTAAAGTCAGTTGGCAGATATAACCTTTTAACTTTTGTTCGAGCTATTGTTACACTTAAACAAAAACACAAACTTCATCGATCCATCCACTTCACTTACACAGCCTCAACAAAGCAGAAGTGGTTCCCCCTCATCAAAGTGGTCGGGGTGACGGAGGCAAAAAAAGCAACAATATTAAGACAAGCACAGCTGTTTACGTTTGTGTTGACAGTAATACAGGTAGAGGTCAGGGTGGCAGTGGCCCTGGGGGGGCAAGCACTAAAACAGAGAAAAGTGCCACTGAAGGTGAAGGTGTGTCTTCCTCACAGAGCAGCCTAGAGGTCAGTTGAACGACTGCTGACGGTAACACGGGTAGAGGTCGGGCGGCAGTGGCAGAAACGTGGATGGACGCCGCAGAGTGGGGGGAAAAAACACAGGGGGAAAAAGAAGAACAAACAGGAGAAGAGGAAGAAGAAAACACAGGCAGAACATTAAACCTGTCTTCCCGCATGTTTAATTCATCATCTGCAAATGGTCTCAAGTATACAGAGGTCAAAGGTCACGCAGCAACAACCAGTGTATGGCAACGAACGAAGAGCACAAAACTTAAAGTAAAGAGTAAAAAAGGGAGGGGTTTGCAGTGTAACCGTTCCAAGAGATGAGCCACACACATAGGAACGGTTCCATAAAGGGTAAAACTGCAGAGAGGCGACCGCCTGGCACCATCTCTTTTGTTTCGTCCCTGAAGGTCAGGCAGTATCCTCTCAACGGAGCGGTGGCCGATTCATGCATTTCCATAGATAATAAAGCCATATTAAAACCACCGGAGGGGGTAAACTTAGCAGAGGCAGAGGTAACGGGACGCCACACTGATACTGGGTTCTTTGCTTTGCTCGCTGAACAGCCTCGGTCCTTCGTGGCCCGGGTTTCACCAGACGCTGGTGGTACAGATGTTCCTAATAAAGTGCAAAAACAAGCGAGATCAATGCACAGCTGTACCACGTCACCCCGGGGAACTGTACAACCGGTAAAACTACAACTCCCACGATGCCGCGTCGCGTCGGCCGTCACATGACGCGCCCCCCCTTGGTCATGTGACGAGAAACAACCATGGCGGACGTGGAGGCGACCAAGTCCCTGAGCGGTCTGTTGAACGGAATCGCTCAGAAAGTGTATTATAACAACAGCGACATCACGGAGGAGCTGCTGAAGGACGAGCTTTACCCCGAACTACCGCAGGACGAGTTCAGGGCTCTGCACGGCCGAATGAGAGGCCTGCTGAAGGTAGTGAGAGCCCGCGGCCGAGCCGGGCCTCCGCGGCGGGACGAGCCGACTGCGCCGTTACCCTAGTTCCCTTACTGTAGTTACTTTACTGTAGTATCTTTATTGTAGTATCTTTACCGTAGTATCTTTACCGTAGTATCTTTACCGTAGTATCTTTATTGTAGTATCTTTACCGTAGTATCTTTACCGTAGTATCTTTACTGTAGTATCTTTACTGTAGTTACTTTACCGTAGTATCTTTACTGTAGTATCTTTACCGTAGTATCTTTACCGTAGTTACTTTACCGTAGTATCTTTATTGTAGTATCTTTACCGTAGTATCTTTACTGTAGTATCTTTACCGTAGTATCTTTACCGTAGTATCTTTACCGTAGTATCTTTATTGTAGTATCTTTACCGTAGTATCTTTACCGTAGTATCTTTACCGTAGTATCTTTACCGTAGTATCTTTACCGTAGTATCTTTACCGTAGTATCTTTACCGTAGTATCTTTACTGTAGTATCTTTACCGTAGTATCTTTACCGTAGTATCTTTACTGTAGTATCTTTACTGTAGTTACTTTACCGTAGTATCTTTATTGTAGTATCTTTACCGTAGTATCTTTACCGTAGTATCTTTACTGTAGTATCTTTACCGTAGTATCTTTACCGTAGTATCTTTACCGTAGTATCTTTACCGTAGTATCTTTACCGTAGTATCTTTACTGTAGTTACTTTACCGTAGTATCTTTACTGTAGTATCTTTACCGTAGTATCTTTACTGTAGTATCTTTACTGTAGTTCCTTTACCGTAGTATCTTTACTGTAGTATCTTTACTGTAGTATCTTTACCGTAGTATCTTTACCGTAGTATCTTTACTGTAGTTACTTTACCGTAGTATCTTTACTGTAGTATCTTTACTGTAGTTTCGTTACCGTAGTTCCGTTACTGTAGTATCTTTACTGTAGTATCTTTACTGTAGTATCTTTACCGTAGTATCTTTACTGAAGTTACTTTACTGTAGTATCTTTACTGTAGTTCCTTTACTGTAGTTCCGTTACCGTAGTTCCGTTACTGTAGTTCCTTTACTGTAGTGCCATTACTGTAGTATCTATACTGTAGTTCCGTTACCGTAGTATCGTTACCGTAGTTTCGTTACCGTAGTTTCGTTACTGTAGCTCTGTTACCATAGTTCTGTTACCATAGTTCCGTTACCGTAGTTCCGTTACCGTAGTTCTTTATGTGTAGTCATAGATCTGTATGTGTATCGTATCTACTCGTTTACTGACAAACTCTTTTCTCAGGCTGCACATATTTGCTTCTTTTTATTTTTTTTCTTTATTTGTATCGTTTTTTCATTCTTTTTCACTCCTTGGTTTCTAGTGTTCTTTAGTTATATACAATAACCCAGGGTGAAGAGACGGCCAACTAATGAATTTCACTATACTGATAACTTATTCATTTCTGCATTTGACTAATGAATCATTTGAATGGAAGTGTATTGAATTCAAAGGAGTAAGGCAACTTGCTGGTATCTACTTTGCAGCTTTGGCATTTAACAGAAGCTGTCGCCAGGCTGTTCTCTGCAAAATATAGTCACAATAATATCAACAGCAGGTTTTCTACGAGAGACGAAGCTTCATCAGCTGTTTGTCAGAGAGCTTTAAGAGCAGGAGCAGGAGCAGATCCAGCTTTGTCAATGTCTTCAGGTAAATGTCAGGTGATAGCTCAGGTATATAGATCCTGATTGGACCATCTGAAATCTTAATAAGGAGAGGTGGAACTGATTTGTTCTCATTGATAAGTTTATTCCTGTTTGTCAGCAGGGGGCAGCACTGGCACAGATATCATCACTGTGCTGTTCAGTTACAGGTCGGCATCAGAATAAGATAAACTTTTATCTTTTTCTTTATTAAGATTAAAATTGGACAAAAAAAAATTTAGATTTTTGATGATAGACAGAAAAAGCGGATTTTTTCTGTGTTAAACCTTGTGTTAGGTGGATTTTGGTCAAAAAATAGTTGCATTTGAGACGGATCGGTTCTTCAATATAAAAACTTGCAGTCGGTGGATAACACCGACCAGTGTATGTCTGATTTTTTTTAAAAAAATTTTAAGAATATGCCCTGACAGTGGTGTATTGTGGTGTATTGTATTGGTGGTGGTCTGACTTGAGAGGCCTCAGAACGCTAGCTTTTTCTGTCACTCCTCAGCTGACACTCCTCCTCTCCTCCGTCATCCCTCAGTCTATCGCCACGGCGGACATGGACCACACCCAGCTGGAGGCCTTCCTCACGGCCCAGACCCGGAAGCAGGGCAGCGGCGGGGTGAACGCCGAGCAGGCCGCCGCCCTCTCTCGCTTCTGGAAGAGCCAGCGGGTCCGGGTGAGGGAGAGCTTGCTGGCTCAGAGCCGCTGGGAGCCTGGGCTCCGGGGCCTCTCCTGGAGGGTGGACCTTCAGACCGCGGCCAGCCGTGGGGACGCGGCACACAGTGGCCCGGTCACCCTGATGGAGCTGGAGCTGGGCAGGGCCGGTCAGGTGAGACGCAGCTTCACATGTTCATGCCGGGGACTGACCGGTAGAACCTCAGTCTTCTACTCCCTGCAACAACTTGGGGATCAGTGCCTTGCTCAAGGGAAAACTGGTGGCAGGAAGTGTGTGTTACAAATATCAAATGTTACACACCGGCTCAAACCTTGGCATTCAACCTAAAACACGTTGAAAATACATTACAGCTCATAGAAATTTATTATTTTTTTCAAGTAATATTGACACATATTCTACTTCAAATTCTATAGCTTTCCACTAAATTAAAGTTCAACTTGATGATAAGACTAAAAACAGAGGTTTTGAGTATGTTCTCCATGTAGACTAGAAAGATTACGAAATAGAAAAAGTACTTTAAGACGCCAACATGGTGACTAACGTTGCTTCAGTTTTGAGTTTGTTGTCAATTGATACTTTTGTCTGCGACAACTGAAACGACACAATGGGGAGTGGCTTGATAAAAAGATGGAGTCAAGAACCTGGTGTCACAGCCGTAGATGTAGCTAAAGAAGTGGGTACTGTGCTCCCCACTGAAAGCTTGAATGGCGCAAGTATAATTCACTCATACAGATTTGGGACCTCATAGTTTTTATTGCACTTAACTTCTCTAGCGGCAGCCATTCAGGAGACGGGCTTGGGTGTTTTACAGCCTCCGTAATGATTTTAATGAAGAAAAAAAAGTTTTATGATACGACACAATAACTTCTACATAAAGTAGAGAATAGTCCTGCAGTTCTATTCTTTATTATAGTACCAGTAGAAGGAGACAGATGCTGTCTACAGATTTTAAACTTTTAGTTGTTACATCAGCTAAAATATTTAGTACGTATACGTGAGCATAAACTATAGAAATCAAACATTAGCATACAACCTGACACTTACTGTGAGGTGAATACTAATGCATGACCTTAACATTAACTTTCATCCCCATTATTGTTCGGAATGACTCTCTGTTTGGCCACGTCCTAATGTAGAATCTGCCCGATGAAACAGAGGAAGCAAAGGTTTGAACAAACAACACGTGTAGCATCACACTGTCTAAACATGGCATGGGTTGGTTCTGGAGACAGACTCCGGTATGGCCTGGTTCTGGACGTGACCGGATTACTGGTTGATTTTAATAAACCTCAGTCCCGTGAGGAGGCTGAATTTACTCAATCTGGGTCCTGAGCTGAAAACTGGATTATGCCAAAGGATTATGCCGCCGAGGCAATGCTGCTGGTAATGTGCAGTGACCTCCATTTCAAAACAAAATCCATATCGGCGGAGAAAATAAAGTAAGGGTCTTAAATGTGCACCCAACCGAACCAAACAGTAGAGGAAACCTATACTTAACCTAGACTTTAGAAAGCTCCCTTTAGAACCAGAATTACTAGTCATTTATAAAGTTGTTTTCACAAACTACAATAGAATCTTTGTAAAAAGTAAGTTGTATTTCATGTGTAAAGTTGTGGAGACCCCCCTATTTTAAAAGGAGAATTCCCAGTATGTTTCAACCTGAGTGTTGCTGTAAATTCTCATACAAAATAACAGCCATTTTTTTATGTTACATTTGTGTCGTTTATGCCATGTGACCAAGCGATGAAGTTACACCATTGGTTGGCCAACCGGTGGGAGTCTCCCAATTGGCTGTTGCTCTGTTAAAACAAATTGGTGCAAAAACAGTTTCTATTGTGTCATCAGAGGTTGTTTAAAGGCAATGTTGCCCAATTAGTGCCTTTGTTGGTAGATTTACCGACTTTTCAGAACCTTTCAGGGACTTTTCTTCACAAACTTTATGTGGAAGAGAGTCACCAATGTTACTTTGTGAATGGTTTGGAAGTGACTGGTGGTTAACATGTCATCTTAGTGGGCCACATTTCATTCACTATTTCATATTTGTTCCATCGTCCGAAAACAGAAACAGAGAGAACATGTAAATGAGAACAGCATTATTGGGAAATTGGCTGTATTAAATTACTGTGTATGTGAGCACAGAGAGTAAAAGAGAGGCAAACAGATACAGGGCTGGAACCAGCTGACACTTGGCAGAATGCTAATTCAACTCAATGGTGTCACGAATAAGCTAATTAGCGAATGATGTCATGAGTGTCATTTAGAGACTTTTCTGAACTACATCCTCAATCTTTGCATATTGACCATATACAGTCCAGCCATATACTGGGTTTTGACCAAGTCTTGTCTCCAACTTAAAAGCCATAAGCCTTCCAGTTTAATATTTAGGCTGCAGGTGGCCATTTGTTGTTTAATCCTGTAGTAACAGAAAGTACCTAAATCCACAATGATCCATGACCAGATACAATCTTGCCACTGCACCGAGACTGTAAAACAATATAGGGTCATGGGTCATGTAGATGGACCTCTCATCATGTTCTTTTATTTTCATATCTGTGATGGAGCTAAATGTTGGAATTCAATTTGTTAGGGAAAATCTGGAATCACATAATATCCATCCAGAAGTGGATTATTTATGGTCTCTATATATGATTAAACATTGTTTTCTAAGAGAACGCAAGGGGGTGTGTGTGTGTGTCTGTGTGTGTGTATGTGTTTATGTATGTATGTATGCATATAAAGCCCCTCCAGGTGCTGTTTATTTTATATGATACAAATCATAAGCAAAATAAACAGTCATTGCCATGGCTGACTAATTCCACTGTGGAGCTGCAGTGACCCAATGACAGTCTCAGAAACACATATTCAGGCAACCATGGGGTTCATAGGTCACATGCCTGAGGAACCAATCCTGCCAGCCTGTGGGGTTTGAGAGGGTTTGTTTTAGCACAACCAGTAATGCTGCACCAGCCACTGCCAGTTACAAGCTAACGGGCTAACAGACAACATAAACAAATAAAAGATGCTAACAACACCAACCGTTCTGATACGTCTGCTCATCACTGATTTTAGTGACTCCTGGTCCAGATCCACAATTTCTGTAGTGTAGTGTAGATGTGGTTCAATCCCCTTTTCAGAGATTTTTTTTTAAGAAAGACTTTATGCGGGGAAAACCGTGTTAAACAGAATATTAATTGTAGCAGATTATTTTTACAGAAACAAAGGTGATTCCCGCATGAGAACAGACGTATTATATACATAAAATAATAATTATATATTAATGTGTTGATCTGAATGAGGATTTCACTGAGGGGGGCGAAGTAGAGTTCACTCTGTTTAAAGTGGCATGTAATGGACACAGTGCGGGTCGGCGACGCCAGACCAAAAATAATATCCACTGTGAAGTATTCGCGTCCTATGAACAGATGGAAGAGAACATCACTGCGTCAGAAATATAATATAATTTATACTGTGTGTAATAGTGCAACAAGAAAAAGTTTATATTAATTGATTTAATATAAACTTTAATATAACTACTGTCATTTTTCTCTGACTTACTTATACTTAGGGAATAATGTTGCCCTATTTTGGGAACCATGATTCCCATACGATTTATGTGGAGGGCAGGTTATGTTGTCATGGGGACGGTCCGTCAGCCGGGGGGTTAAACCTTAGCCTGTTTTTTTTGTTTTTGTTTTTGTTTTTTTCCCCCCTCAGGTGAGTTCCTGACTCATAAAGAGTCTTTTTTGGATTTATCGAATTTTAATTGGCAGCGGAGATCAGAGATGACGATCTCCCTGCTAAAATGTCAGCTGCACTGAATCATGTCAGTGTGTTCAGGTTTCACTGAGTTATGATTAACATACAGATTATGGTGCAAATTATCCAGTGCTGAAGGTTAGAAATGTCATTTATTTAAAGTGATGCTCTGCAAAATCTACAGTTTAAATTCTGTAGTTTTACTGTACTAGGAAGGTTTAATGTGGCGGAGGGCTTCAACAAAAAGCCCAGAAAAGTTAGTTTTATGTGCATGATGTTTAACACTGACGTCGCCAGAGCCACTTCCCCATGAGAGCTAATAAACTGAAATCCCACCTTTTGACCAGGTGTCTTTTATAATTAATGGAAATAAAATGTCTCGCTCCTCCTCTCCATTCGCAGGACTCGGAGTTCGTGTGTCTGGAGTTTGACGAGGCCGGAGTCAACCAGATGCTGAAGAAGATGGCCGACATCCAGGAGAGCATCGACAGGATTGTTCACCGCACCTAAAAACCCCAAAAACAAAACAAAGACAGAAAAACAAACAAAAACAAGCTTGAGTTGAGAGTCCGTGTGAGGCAGCAGGGAAACAACGAGCTGTGATTCTGACCGACGAGCGTCTGCTGAGTCCATCCAGGCGTCTCCGACTTTGTTTCCTCCTCTGCCGTCTTGTTGGATCCGGTTTGTTCCAAAGCGTCACACAGAGAGGCGGGGGGGGCATCAAGACCTGCATCTGCCAGAATGGATCAAACGTGGCCTTTTGCAACCTGCCTACAGACTAAGCAACGACCCACACACGATCACCAAGCGCACGTATATCAAGATGCGGCGTTTAATTTTTGCACCTTCGTATCAGGATCCCGACGGATCCGACTTATTAATGGGCCAGATGTTTTGTTTACTCTCTCAACCTACAATGATTCGAAGCGCTGGAGCGTTTACTGGTCGTGCAGTCGTCCTCTGAATTGGATCAAGGTTCCTCTCTAGACCATAGATTTACAAAAAAAGATTTTTTTAAAAATAAAGCAGCACAGGCCTTTTAAAGAGAACGCGAGGATGAGGTCACTGAGAAGAGTTTTAGTTTTTTTCACTCAATTAGGTGAAACAAACAATCAATTTGGAAAACACTGCAGTGTAATGGTGAAATTACAACTAGAAATTTTTTAGCTCTCGTTCTGACGGTGTGTTCAGGCCAAATGTAAAGTGACTGAGGTGGAGCACTTAGAGTCAATGCGAAGACGAACATAGACGCAAAAACCTATCTAGTCGTAAGGGACACAAATTGAGCTTAAAATGTTTCCATTAGTGTTGTTTGAAAAAACAATTGAAGAATATTCCAGCGTTAGAATTCATAAAAGTAATGAGTCAAGGATTTTTCTTAGTGTTCAGTTTGAGCCACCATGATGTCAAATGCTTAGATCACAACGGGCACATTTATGATAACGGAGGTGTATGACAAACATGTTAGCATGCTGAATTTTCTATTCAGTTATTTTAACATGGATCTGAAAATTCTAACTGCAGCTAGCATAATCCACCCTCTTCTAATGCTAATTCATTGACTGATGCTAGCATTAGCGCATGAACATGCTATATGTCAGCTTGTCACAAAAATATTCAGTTCAATTCAGTACAACCTTCAGCTAGCATAATCCACCGTCCTCGATTGCTAACTCAGTAACTAATGCCAAATTTAGTTACCGAGTAACTCCGGCCTTGACTGTGCTACATGTTAGCTTGTCACTCAAAATTTCAGCTTAATTCGGTACAGCCTTCAACCAGCATGTTGGAAAGCTATCACGCTAACTGTAGCTAGCTTAATCTGTCCTCCTTGAATGCTAACTTAGTAACTAATGCTAACATTAGCGCGTGAAAGTGCAAAATGTCAGCTTGTCGCTAAAATTCTCAGTTTAATTAAATACAGCATTAAGTTAGCATGTTAGCAAGGTAACATAACCATTCAGTTCAATGCCCGAGTACAGACGGTCCTGTCCCTTTAAGACAGAGGTGTCAGACTCTGTTCCTGAGCCCACCTGGTTCCAGGTGGGTGTAGAGATCATACGTGGCTCAATCATTCTGCAGGATTTCAGCGCTTGTCTACCAGACTGTGACACCACACCTCCAAGACGTGTATTAGCTTCAGTTTTAGAGCTTTAGTGTCCTTTGAGATTCTAAGTTCAGTTGATAAAACTGTCCACACCAGGATGGGATAAATCACCTTTTTATTTTAAATTCTTTTATTCCAACCATTATTTTCTTCAGCAGAGTTCAGATGGCCACAAAAACAACAATTATAATATCTTCCCTAAGATGTAGACAGGATATGTCAGAACCTGCAGGGTAAAGCTTCAGGGTGTGGAGATATTTTGCATGTGTGTGTCCAGCTTTGATGCTTTTTTTTTTTTTTTTTTTTTTTTTTTCAGTTTTAGAAATTGAAAAAAATGGAGAGAATACTGTAGAAAAAACTGCTCAGTGTCAATATTTCCTTGTCTTTGTCATAACTTACTTGTTATCAGTAAACAGTGTAATTTCTCTGTCATTTTGCCTGTTATCGGTTAGTTTGGAGGTTAAATAAACAAACTTTTTATGGTTTAAAAATCACAAATGGGTCCCTAAATGTGTTGCCATGGGCCTTTACAGTCTGTACAACATAAGAAAGACACAACCCTGACGTGGATAAGGAAGAAAATCTGCACTTTCCTGATAAAAATGAAAATTATAATGGGGATGAGGAGGATTTAAGAAGGGAAAGACTCAACCCTGGTAACCTTCCGAACAAAGACACTTTAAAACTTTGTTGGCTGCAGTTTGTATTTTACGACGTATGCAAATATGAAACAGCAGCATAATGTTCACTGTGCATGTGGTTCCACTGTGACTGCTGTTAAATCAAGAGCTTTATGTCTCAGGTCGATATTCGACCCAGATCAGGAGTGAGAAAACGCCAAGTTTGGTTAAATTAGATTTCTCCCTGGTTGCATTTTATGCAGAGCTATAGTGCAAGTTTATGTTTATGCTGTGTCGTGAACATGAAGGGATAAATAGCATAAGATTTTAATAGAAAAACTTGAGATTTTATACATAATTATCAACTTTGTGATTATTTTGTTAATCCTCAAAGATGTTTGATGGAATTCTATAAGTTAATGCACAGATAAATTCACATTAAAATATAAATTCCTTACGTATAATTTCTCCGGATTTTGTTTTTTAAATATATTAATAAAATTGAACTTTCTTTCCCATTATCTTGACATTGTTGTAAACATCAAACAGGAAGCATAAACATGCAGGACCGAGAGTGGAATGAAAATGATAGAACACAGCAAGAGAAGTCAGACAAATGGCCCCAAACATTTGATTAAGCGAGATCAAAACTGAAAAAAAAAAACCTGTCATTGGGGCCCGAAACTGTCGGAGCCAAACACAGAACAATAATCTGTTCATCCTGGGGGAAATTCACAGGCAGGAAATCAGCAGCGATAATCTGTCGCCGTGCTGTTGTCAACCAGATTTTCATAAAGATATTATAGGATGGGGTCAGAGGTCAAATGTCCATCAGCCTCCGTGGCTGAAATTCTGTGGCTTTTTTTTCTGCACCACAACAGGGGAAGGGAGGAGTCGACATTATATGTTGTTAAAGCAGCGTAGTGACTTTTTCAAAGAATCATTGGTTTTCTAGCCCCGTTCAATGCCTGGCTGGGGGCTGGGGGGGCACAGTTAGCTCAATCGCCATCAGCAAAACTGACATAAAATCTGTCTTCAAAAATTCCTTCATGTACATTTACGTGATGCATTTCACCTTCATCTTTGTTTCCATGCAAAAAGTAATGCAATCTCACTTAATGATTAAAGGAAAGCTCCGATTTATTACATTCAGTGTATTATTCTCATGGTGTCAGGCGCGGGAGCAGCGGCAGCGGCGGCAGCCTGTTGATCCGCTCCGGGCTTCACTCCAACCTCCGGAACCAGGACTAAGGATCTGATCTGGCAGGTCTGGGTCCGCACTTTTCTCAAATTTTTATGGGGTTTGAGATTAGACAAAATAAAATGTCTTCTGTCTTTACTTATAATTAAAATAACTTTCTATGTTGCTTGAAAACCAAGAGGAGGTTTAAACATTTCTGATGATTTTACAAATATGATTTTATTAAGATAATTTAATTTAGATGATTTTATTTAAATCATTTATTGAGATGATTTTGTTGTGTTGATTTTATAAAGCTGGTTTCATAAAATCAGGCGTGGGCTGCACCGGTGGACACTGTGGGTTC
Source organism: Istiophorus platypterus (assembly GCA_016859345.1). Taxonomy (NCBI): domain Eukaryota; kingdom Metazoa; phylum Chordata; class Actinopteri; order Istiophoriformes; family Istiophoridae; genus Istiophorus; species Istiophorus platypterus. The sequence continues at coordinate 1,818,280 of CM029114.1, read as the reverse complement.
TGTTGTAGTAAATGTGAAGTGTTTCTGTTTTTACCCGAGTGAATTTAACTCTGAGTTGAGATGAAAATATGATAAAACAACGACGATGACGATGATAAAAACCTAAAGATGAGTAAGTTCACCTCAGCTGCTCCAGACTCCTGTTGCACTGAGAGGTTTGTGGTTTCGTTTGTCCAACTAAAGCACATTATCACCTGATATGAATCTAATCTGCAACAGGTCTACATTACAAAAGTGGTCAAAGGTGGTTCTCTGATCTTCCGGCGTCGAGCAGCCGGATCAAGTTTTCTGTCCAAACAAGAGCAGCAAACTTCAGGGGGAAAAAAAGGATCCAGGGCACAAACCTTTACTGAAACAACAGAAATCTGTTGTTTTAGGTCTGTGTATCTTCCTGGAGCCAGATGGTGCACAGGGAGTGGGAAGAGATGAGGGTTGGGGGGGTGACGTGGGTCCACAGGGATCCACGGGGATCCAAGGGGGTCCACGGGGATCCACGGGGATCCAAGGGGGTCCAAGGGGATCCAAGGGGATCCAAGGGGATCCAAGGGGATCCAAGGGGGTCCAGCAGGAAAAATTACAGCAATTAAAAAGGGATCCGTGAACAAGGTTTTGACCTCTGAGCTTTAAAATCACTAAACCCAGCATGTTAGGTTCCAGTAGTGCATCATTCTAATGATGAAATCATTTGACCTTTAAGCTTTTCAACAGTGTTGTAGCCTCCTTGAACAAATAATCATATTTCATATCTCAAAAACAATCCTGGATAATTTCAGAACTGGTGAGAGATTCCTCAGATCAAGTTTATTCAGATTTTTCCTGGTTTGGGTTTTCATTTTGTTAAATTTCACATGGCTCCAGAGCCAACAGCAACAGCAGCAGCAGCAGTGACCATTTCCATCCTGGACTTCACCCGTACGAGGCCAGAGGAGGTCTGGGGTTCCCGCCAGACCTGACTGACCGATCAACCCCCCCTTTGCTCGCAGGTATGGAAGCAACATACTCTACATGACAAGATGCAAATAAGGGAAAAATAGTTAAACCTGATTAAACCAGCACGTCTGGTAAAGCAGTTTGAACGCAAACAAAACGTTACAACCTTAATGCACAACTAGACTGCATCTTTACTGCAGTTTGTACCCTCAGTAGATCTGTTTTGATACAGCCCAGTGACTTTTACAGGCGTTATTAATTCATAACCGATATAAACTGTGCTGATAGTGGCTGATATAGGAGTGAAAACATGGCCGAAATCTGACATTGTATGTTATTTTCAACTAGGTACAGAAAACCGGTTCAACCTAAGGAACATCTCAACTGGGAGAGAGTAAATCAGAATCTTTTACCAGTCTGATCATAATGTTTTTCTATTTTTTGTGCCAGAAACTTATTTATCCTGTGCCCAATAAAAAAAAAACAAGTTTGTAATTGTTGCGAAGTGATCACATTGAGATCAGTGACGGAAACACTCTGAGTTACACTGTGTCAATGAACCTCGTTCTGCATTTGGGAAAAAAAAAACCCGGTTTACTGAGATGCGAGTGCAGTCAGGTCACAATGACTCAGCCGGCTGCCAGCAAGCCAGCGTCATGTGCGTGGCCGAATTGGAAACGTGTGATTCCCGTCTGTCGCTGCTGAAGGAAGTGGAGGAGGGAGCAAGCGGGGGGGGGGGTGTTCACGGGCCCATTCCTGCCGGATTAGGGACGAAAATGTGGCCTGACTTGTGTGTCTGAGCTCTGAACCAAACTGGGGGGAATCGAGCTTCTCCATTGACCCGCGGTGACAGATTCTTCTGGTCTTACCCTGGATGAAGATCCTAGGGTCAACCCGGCTACGTCTATGTTTCCAAATGTTCCTTTATATCCTTGCTTTGTTGTAAGTTTGCCCACTTTAGCCTGTTTCTTGATTACTTTTCGTGATTTAAAAAATGAAAATATTCTGTTGTCCTGTGTCCAGGTGCAGAGGGGAGGCAACATGCCTGTCGTCTGCAGGAAGGCGAGGGCGCTCTATGTGATGGTGACGCTCAACGTGGTCGTCTGCGCCCTGATGGGCGTGTTTTGGAACCTCAGGCAGGACAAGAGTGTCCGCCACTCAGTCCAGATCCCATCCAGGAGGTTTTGGCACCGACAGGTGCCGAGCGAGTCCTTCTGGAACAAGGAGCAGCAACGCCTGGACTTCATCCACAACCCTGTCATCATGTCCGCGGTCTCAGCCGGCTCTGTCGCTGTCGAGCTTCCGGACTGGCCGAACGACACTGGGCCGCTCGACCCTTGTGAGCCAGACCACAGGGTACCCAGGCAAATCCCGGACTACAACATCCTGCCCCGGCGGTTCCAGGATTTTCTTCTGCACATGCGCTGCAGGAAATACCCCATGCTCATAAACCAGCCCCATGCCTGTGACGAGAAACCCTTCCTGCTGCTGGTGGTCAAGTCGCTGATCCCGCATTTCGACCGTCGCCAGGCAATCCGTGAAACTTGGGGCAAGGCGGGGGTCTTGGCCAATCGGACCGTGGCGACGGTGTTCCTGCTCGGCAACACCAAGCAGGCGGACCACTTCCCGGACCTCCAGGGGTTGCTGGGCCAAGAGGCGAATCTTCACAAAGACCTCCTCCAATGGGACTACCAGGACACCTTCTTCAACCTCACCCTGAAGGAGGTCCTCTTCCTGGAATGGTTCAGCCAGAACTGCCCCCACGCCCGGTTCATCCTCAAGGGGGACGACGATGTCTTCGTCAACACCCTGCTAATCATTGACCTCCTGGAGGGCCTGTCGGAGACCAGCGCCAAGGATTTGTTCATGGGCGACGTTATCAGTAATGCAGGTCCACACCGAGACAGAAAACTCAAGTACTTCATCCCCGAGAGTGTGTTTGTGGGGCAGTACCCCCCCTATGCCGGCGGCGGGGGATATCTGTACTCGGGGGACTTAGCGCTACGCCTTCACAGCATATCCCGACAGGTTGTCCTGTATCCCATCGATGACGTCTACACCGGGATGTGTCTGAAGAAGCTGGGCCTGGTTCCCGAGAAGCACGCTGGCTTCAGGACGTTTGACATCGCCGAGAAGTACAGGTACAACACCTGTGTCTACAGGAGCCTGATACTGGTTCACAGCCGGACGCCGCAAGAGATGCTGATGATCTGGTCGTGGATTGTCCGTCCGGAGCTGGAGTGCCAGTGAACAGCTTAGACCATTGTTTGAACTGTTGAATCCTATAATCATTTTCAAAATTCTTTATTAGTTATTTTAAATCCTGAAACCCAAGCAAAACCTCTGCGTTAGCATTTTTAAGTAATTTAAATAATTTATTAAATGTTTTTTCAAGTCGACTTTGTTCCTTTTTTTCTTTTCCATAAACTGTTTTATACTCATGTAAAAGAAACATTTTGTCGGATCAGGGTTCTGAAATGTTAGTTTTAAATTTTCTGCATTATTTGCAAACATCAACCCTCACCAAAATAGTTTGTGTACCTAGACACCGCGAATCTCAAAGTCCAAGGTCTGCACTTGCTAACTAGACACGTACGAAAGTTAGCACGCAGCGGGCTAAGGTTAGCATGTGGCAGGTTGAACATCAGGGTTGAAGATACTTGTAGCATTTAGCACTGGGGGAGATGCTGTGGGGCTTTTTTTTTTGTGAAATCAAAATTTCCCACTCATGACTTTAGTGTTAGCGTGACTCCTGTAGGACATGCTGTTAATGCTACATGCCACATACTACAATGCTACGACTGCTATTGTTAACACTGAAACGCTAATGTTTGGACATGTACAGTAAGTGTGCACGCAGGAATTTGAATCTTAAGACCAGGTTTCCAGTTTTCCAAGTTCTGTCTTACAACATTAGTTCGACCTGTTCCTAATATGATTCAAGAGTTTTTTCTAAACTTAAAATGAGGCTTCATCATCTTCCAAAGTTTGTATAATATTTCCCTCTTTCTACTTCCAGTGTTTCTGCGTTGAGCTGCAGAGGAGGATTAGCGGAATAAAGAGGGAAAAATTATTTTTATGTCAACTTGATTTTAACTCAGCGGAAGCCCCTTGTGAACGTAGCTTAACATCTGAGTATAACTGGAACAGAGATTTGGAGCAGAGATTTCTAAATGTACAGTCCTAGTGTGTTTGAATCTCGGCCAGAATAGACCCAGAGAGAGATGGCGAGTGATGGTCTCGATCTCGGCCCGTGATCCTCACACTGTCGTGACCTTTAGTGCTTTTAATGGAGGGAAGCTTCGGCATAAACCTCTGGTAACAAAGACTAAGAAAAGAAAACTGCAGTTTCTAAATCACCAACGTTTCCTTTGCAGCCACGAGTGAGAATTAAACCTGAGGATGAACTCTGATCTTAACCATCCTTCCCAAAGACTCAGACCGTTTCTGTGTAGAACTTTCCAGTGTCACATTTGTGTGGTCATTATGAAAATCTCTGCATTTATGGGTTTTAACATCCCAGCTGTGATGTTGCTGCTGTTACTGGGCATTTGTTTCCATTTACTTGTGTTTGTATGTATTGTATGTATCTAAATAAGCAATAAAAATGTCTCACAAAGTGATTTTTCAGCGTTAACTCTTGAGGAAAGAACGAATCATTCCCTCTTTTCTGTTGTTTTTTTTCTTCATGAATAGAAATAAAAATCTCTGGTTTTTCTGTCTTGTATTTCTAATATTTTTTTTTATAGCGAAAGTTTTGATAAAGATTAAATGTATTTGATTCTATTATTTATTCTTTTGTTAGCAAAAGGACCGAGTAGAAAGAAAATTTACATTGTGTTTCTCAAGTGTCATTAGTTTAATGAATTTATTATTCTGATTCTGATTATTGTTATTAAAATTATTATTATTATTTTCTAGATTGCGCTGTTGATTCTATAGAACTGACAGTTTTTTCTTTCTGTAATATAAAAGAGGTTGAAAAAAGTTATTAACACATAAAGAGATAATTATTTGTAATTAATGTAAAAATGTGCATTTCCACTGGTGCAAATAAATGCAGTGAAAACTGCTAAGCCATTTACCTGATGTGTTTAACATCAGGAATGAACGTGAAATACAAGAGCGACCTCTGCTGGACGAATCCCACACCAGCACCCGGCCAACGGGAAACTCAATCAGCCGGCTGATGAATCCCACCTGCTCAGGAGAGAGAAGGGGACACAGCAGCTTAACTGGAGCCCAGGTTCGTCGGCCTGGCCTCATTTCTTCACGCGCTCAAGTCGTCCGAACTGAGACGTGCTGGGCGGTTTAAAAAAAATAAATAAATAATGCAGCACAGGGACAGGTTTGATATGAAAAGTGTGCTGCTGGCACTCCTGCTAATGTGTGTTGAGCCCTGGAGACACCACGGTGCACAGGTGAGCTGCCGTCCCTCGGCCGATGGTCAGTGGGTGACGTGTGGATGTAGATATGACCCTGTGTTCTGATTTCTGCTGTTTGCAGGTGGACGGAGAGGAAGCGAACAAGCCTCCGGGTGAGACTAAACAGAAAGTGTTTTGTTTGGGGGGGGGGTGAAGGTATAATTTTAGACTTCAGTGTTTGTGTCAGACTGAGGTTTACAAGCAGGTGTGTAAAGGTAAAACAGATAAAAATGAAAGTCCTATCTGAATCTGTTTACTAAGTTTTTGACCTAGAGTTGGAGCATTAAAACCTGTGTGTGTGTGTGTGTGTGATCTCCCTCCTTCATCATAATTATACTTGACAGAGGTTTAGACCGTTTGTCTTCATAAATAAACTGTCCTTGTGTTATCTCGTACATTTTGCTCATTTGAACTGATGGATTAACAACTGGAGATAATTTTCTACCGTAGAGAAATGCACTGTGATGCTACTGGAAGTTTTGCTGGAGGTTTCACCTTCCGTCCTTCTGTTTCACACACACCTTGATACTGAGGAAACGTTTACCAGGTGACAACGTTCACTCACAGGCGCTGGTTACTCCCATGTTTTTGTTAATTTGAGCAAAATCAAGAGAAAAGACGAAAACAAACGCATCTTCTAATGCGTTCTGGGTCTGATATGTCTGATTCCTCTGAGCCACATATGCTGTTATTTCTAGAAGCTATTCAAACACATCAGTGATTCACTCATGTTCCTCCTTAACCGTGAACACACACACACACACACCACTTTATTTAGAATCACACACAAACCTTCCTGCTGCCACAAACACACACTACAGCACCAAATGTGGATTCATCCACCACTGAAAATAGTCCCCAACAACTGCTGTTTCCTCGTGTTTTTTTTAATTAAACTACAGTGAGCAGCTGTTTTTAGGATAAAAACACTGAAATAAATCACACTTAAATGAGAGTAAATATTTGTGAGCTATTTAACTTCTCTGCTGAAATTAACTGAAACCAGCAGCTGCCCTCAAAACTGGAAATGTGTTTAAAAACTAAAAAAATGCTTTTAAAATGCAGCGACATGTCTCAAACAAGCTAAAACCGGTTTTGTTTCTCAGGAGTCGTTCTGTTTCCTCCCCAGATGGGGGCGGCGGCATGGCCTTCTTCGCCCTGCGCAGCTGCCACCAGCTGCTGAGTGGTGAAGAAGGCGAGTTCTTCTCACCGGACTACCTGTGCTCCAACCCACCGCTGTGGTGCAACTGGACCATCCAGGTGGATCCCGGGAAGAGGATCCACCTCCGGCTGGAGGACCTCACCCCGGATGACGCCTGCCACCTCAAGCAGGACCAGATCCACGTGGACGACGCTGCTGTCGCCGCCGGCCATGTCGGGGGCCACGAGATCCTGCAGGGGTGCTGGCGGGAGGCCGAGTACACCTCCGCCTCCAATACCTTGGATGTGGTGCTGCTGATTGGAGGCTGGCCCCACCCGCCTTACAGGGGCTTCTACGGCCACTACCGGGCGTTTGGACCGCCAGTGGTTTACAACCCTCAGGAGGCCTTCGCAGTGAGAGACACAGGGTCAGGACCCCCCCTTGGACCGATGGACATCAGAGCTTTTGGACCGGCGGTGGACGAAGAACAGGGAGATTCCGATTCGCTGGAGCGTCCGTCTGATGACGGGGTTTATGACTATTATGACCAACGCTCGGCCGGGATGGCCGAGTTGCCTGAGGAGGCCGTGGACCCAGACTCAGACCCAGAGGTGGGAACTGAACGCCTCAACTCTGAACAAGATTAAAACCAGACGTTGGCTGTGAAGTAAAAGCTAAAAGAGGCTAAAAAGCTCAATAGAGCTGGCGAAATGTTGTCATTTGATCCCTTGTTTTGGAAAAATGATTGATTTGTGGTGATTCAAAGTAAAATTTGCTCAAACGGCCACGGTGGTCAAAACCTCAATCATGAAACTCAACCTGCGCAGGCGAAGTCAAGTCACTCACCCTCATTTCCTGTCATCTCTCTACTGTCGCTGTCTTTAAAAAAAGAGAAAAATTCTAACAGCAAAAAAAAGCTGTTTCTCCCGTCAGGAGTTAGTCTGTGTCTCAGATTTGTCCGTTTTAAATCGGAACGAAAATCCTGAAGATCAGAGTCCCTCTGAGTCAGTGGTCAATCAGCCACACAACACCGCAACGACTGATGATTCTCGGACCAGATTTTCTCTTGAATCTTTGCTTTTTATTACAGACTGATGTTTAATCAGGAATAAATCCCATCATCCAGCGTGAATTTGACCTTTTACAGAATCTATCTGCAATTTTATTTCGACATGTTTTTTGAAAATTCCTCCATATTCATCTTTTCCCAGGGGGGTGAAAACCTCAGTCCAGCCTCCGAGAACTACAGCAACGTCTACCCATTCACAGTCGGACCCACGGAGCCGGCGTCCACCCTAGGGACCTCGCGATCAGGGAGGGGCGCGAACAGCCCCCCTCCCAGCCATTCAGACTCAGCCATCCATGTGATGTCTCCCCAGCAGCAACGTCCGAGTCATAACCGTGAGCTCGGACCCGCCGAACGCCCCCCAGGGGCGGTGCGGAGGAACGTAGACGAGGCTTCGACTCGAACAGAGGAAGAGGAGGGCGGCACACAGGGCCGGTTGGAGGGGGAAGAGCCCGCTGCTGGTCCAGAACCAGCTGGGTCAGAGGTCACCGAAGCCACGGACCGGCAGCCCCCCACCCCTGAGGGACCAGAACTGCAGGGGGGCCAACAGACCCATCCTCGGCCCAATGTGGTAGAGCCGCTGTTGGACCACAGATGGAACCGTGAGTCTGTTCAGTCTCATGTAAATTCATGTTCACATAAACTAGTGGGTCAGGGTCAAACGTACTGAAAATTTTGTTAATGATAATTGATTTAATATTTAATTAAAATGAGATCAAGTGTTTGTTTTTTTTTTTTAATAAAATCCAGTTTAACCTGAAATCAAACGAACGTGAGAAAATTCATTGATTGATTTTTATTTTTCTTCTTTAGTGACACTGCAAACTTTCAAAGTTGCTTTTAAGATGGACAGAGAAACTTTGGTTGGTTAGACTAATAACATGTTTTACTCTTTTTTCCAATATATATTTCCTAAAAAGGAAAATGAACATTTATCAGGGTCACTGTAGATATTAAACCAATTTAAATAGAAGATTTGTGTCTAAAGAAGGATAAGAAGCTGAAAGGACTAGTCAGTTAAATAAAACATTTAACCAGCAGCTCAAACATTAGGTTTATCATAAGTATGGATGTGGATGCTATAAGTATTTAAAAATGTTCATGTGTGGATCTAAAGGTGACTTATAATCTGCAAGATGTTTTATGACCTTTTAACTTTTTGCCTCAGTTTGTCTTTTTCTCAGTTTGAGCTGCAGGTGCTTTTTAAATTTATTTTTTAAAATGTATTTATATATTTATTTTAACGTGTCTTACTCTGTTTCTCTCTTGTAGTTGACGTCAGAAATCACTCTGAAATTCCACATCTTCCCGGTGGTGAGTACGGGACCAAACCTGCCTGGGAACGTTGACGCTTTTCTGTTGTCACTTCTGCTGTTTTTTTTTTTTTTTCCGGTCTGCGACAGATCACCTGTTCGAAGTAGCCGCGGAGGTAAACTTCAGCCCTGATCTGGAGGAGTCCTGGGACAACCTGGCCCGGTCACTGCTGTTGTCGGTAAAAGCTCTGGTACGCTGATGAACACAAAATCAGAGATTAAAGATGATTCTTGTAGAGGATTTGTTGGATGGATTTTGTGGAAAAAAAACCAAACAGAATTGCTGACACCTGAAGAGGCAGCAAATATCACCAGCTGTTGTTTTTCCTGTAGATCAGCGAGCAGCTCGAGGCTCTGCACACTCCACTGTCCATATCTTCAAAAAGGATAAAAAGGTAAGGACTCAATGGCCTCATTAAAAACAAGCTGCAGAGTAAGTTTGTTCTTGAACAGACTTGAACACGATAGAAACTGAGAAAATGCTGAGTGAAGCTGTGGAGGCAGAGGTATGAAAGTCCGCTAAAACAAAGGAAAGTCAGGTTGTGAAACCGATATTTTAATTCCCCTGAATGTTTTTACCTTCATCTTTAATTTAATCCTCATTTCTGTGGCTCGTGCCGGAATTTTTATTTCCTAGTTAATTTTATTAAAAGACTTGAAGGAATATGAAAAGATTTAAGGAAATGTAAAATGAAAAGGCCTTTTTTTTCTGGTCTAAATGTTTTGGGAACAAAATGAAAATAATAGAAATAAAGCTCACATTCCTGCCAGAGATCGGGGGTGGGTGTGTGTGTGTGTGTGTGTGTGTACGCAGGTTGAACGCGGGAGCGCTGTACATCCTCTGGCTGCAGATCGGACCGGGGCCTATGGGCCGGCAGGTGCATGGGGCCGTCCACGGCGCCATGCAGGGCCTCATTGCTGCACACGTGGGCCTCGGAGGAAGCAACGGGAAGGCCACCGCCGCCATCGTCTCAGTGTCGACCGCAGGTATGGCAGAGCGTCGGCACCCATAACACACCTGCACTCTACACTCGACGAGCATTTATTAGGAACAGGCGCCGAGACCTGTTAGTAAGCGTGGAAAGAAAAAGAATCTACGACAGCTTGAAATCGTCGGTGTCAGCAGCAGGAACCTGTGTCCGTTTTCAGATGTGAACGAGTGCGGGACCCAGCTGGTGCTGTGCGACGTCAACGCGGACTGCGTGAACCAGTTCGGCTCCTACTCGTGTCGCTGCAGGACGGGCTTCCTGGACGAGTCCCGCCTGGGATCTGGGGGAACCGCTTGCGTGGACGTGAAGGCCGCAGGTACACGGGCTAACCGCCGCGCCGCTTTCATTTGAGCTTAAAAGGCCCCTGAGTTCCTGTCCTGTGCCTGCAGGTTGTGGCTCAGGCCCGTCCACCGAGACCAAAGGCATCTACGTGCTCTTTTTCCTGCTCAGCGCCCTTGTCCTGATGCTGCTGGCGGCAGCCTGCACGCTTTACCACCGCCACCGCCGGGGGACGTTCCTGGTCCGCTGCCACAGCAGCGGCAGCGTTTCTCCCCCCGACCCCAACAACAACGGCGTCCATCGCCGTCATGATGCCTACCCCGCCGACCCCGACCTGCCCCCCCCGCCCTTGCCCCCCCGGGGCCCCCGAGGGGGCTGGCCCCAGGCGAAGGAGGGCTGCGCGGCCGTGGACCTGCCGCTGCTCCGCTTCAGCCCTTTGCTGCCACCAGACAGCTACCTGGAGCCACGGGAGGGCGGGAAGACGTGAACCGATGGTGGACTGAGGGCAGTAAAGCTCTGAAGCCTCCGAACTCTCCATTAAAATTACTTTTTCATTTATTTTTTTTTTTTTTTTTTTCACTTTGTGTCTGATAATCTTGTCCAACATAATGTGACGAATTAAAGCCACAACAAAACAGCATCTCCTTGTAATCCCGACTTTTACCTACAGAGGATATTTACTAAGAAAACGGTTGTAACTGAACTCATCCACCGCTCGTTTGATTTACATTGAAGTGCTGCTCAGGAAGACAACGCTGGGCTTTGTAAAAACACATTTTCTGGAAAGAAATAGTCGAGATGACTGTATCTAAGTAAATATCAGGTAGAGCTGCTCTAACAAGTATTTTCTATATTACTGGTGGATTCAAAGGGTTTATATTTAGTGGTGATGAACCAACAGACAACCGTCGCCAGGCTGTGGGGCGGATAAGTCATAAGTCAGAGAAACTTGCATGAATACAGATGATCACAATCAGAATATGGAAGAAATAAGTTCTGTCTCGATGTGAATTTTCACATTTTTAAGGTCCGAATCCATAAAACCCCTTTAAATATCTTTAACACTTTTCAATTCAGGAATGTACCTGATTATACGGAGCGGCTCTCTGGGTCAAGGACGCTCCAGCGGGGCACTCGAGGAATTCCTGACACCCCCCCCCCGGTTCCCAACCGGCCACCCGGCTCCGCCGTGTGCGGGGAGTGGACTACAGTCCCTGCCGGCCCACCCAGTCCAAACCGCTTTAATAGGCTTACAGCAGCTAATCCAGGGCGGCGTGCTGTCACATGGGGAGTCTCCTGACCTTACTCCGCTTTATTACGGGGTGCCGGTTCCCCTCAGCTCTTTCTCCGCGTTGGAAAAAGCCAGACGCTTTTCCTCAGCGCCTCGTGTTTTCTTCAGGGGGGAGAAAACAGACCTGTAATGTAGATAATGTTACTGACACATAAGTTTTTGGTTTTTTGTTTTTTTTTCCTAAAGCTCTGATAAATCCACTGTGCACAACCTGCCCAGCAACCCAGCAGGAGACAGGCAGAGGTGGAGAGCAGCTGGGGAAGGCAGTAAAATAAAGGGACACTTTATTTGGGTGGGGGGGTGGACTGAAAGTAGGAATACATAGATAGGAAGTGTGTGTGTTTAAATATATATAGTGCGTGTATATAAGCATGAGGATTACTTGTTAAGCACCACTTTGAAACCAGCTGTTAATCTGTCAGAGTTTTGGCATTTTCCTAGCAGCCGAAAAAAAACAATTGACGTGGCTTTAACTGTTGAGATCATTCTGTGCATCACAAATCAGATTAATCTGCAGTCAGATAATCAGATTATTGAAATCAAAACCCATAATTCAAATGGGTGTATCAGCTTGTTTTCAAGGTTTCTGCCTTAAAGTGGTATTAGCTAAATAAGTGATGATTGTGGCTTTAACGCTATAAAATGCAGACTTCAGGAAATACTCTGTCTGAATGCTCCTCACGTCCGGCAGTCGGAATCGCCAAGGACAGCGTCACTGGGAAGCAGAGTGTAGGAGGGAGGAGGGGATGGTGGCGGTAGGTGGGGGGGTGAAGGCGATCCATCCCCTCCACGCTCGTACCTCCACTGGCAGCCGGAGGTCGAGGAGGCTGCCGCTCCTCCATGCTGGCCTCCCCTCTGGCTTCCATCCAATCATCAGCCACGCTGAGCTTCACCTGCTGGGCAGCATCCTCCTCCCATTACCCCCCCCCCAGCTCTTGTCACCATAGTAATCAGTGAAGGTTTGGGTGTGAAGGAAGGTTCCTTTGCAGCATACTGAATGTTTTCAAGACTCTTGTATAAAAGCAAATTTGATCAAATTTTCAAAAATATTAAAAGGGGAATGTTCCACCACCATTAATTCCCTGATCTGTGCTGCTGCGCCACCATCAGGCCCAAAAGCATCAGTGTTGCCCACCAGATATCTTGTAATGTAAAAGGCTGAGTTCCGTTAAAGGACCAGTGCTTGGTCTATTGTCAAAAAAGGAATTCAATATTCACAATGTTTCCATTAGTGTATGATCACCTGACACTAAGAATTGTGTTTTCGTCGGCCTAGAACAAGCTCTTCATATCTATGCAGGGAGAGCAACATGTTGTGCTGCCAAATTTCTACGGTGGCCCAGGGCGGACAAAAAACAAACCCTAGCTCTAGAAATAGGCCCTTCAATTTTTTTTTAACATTACAGGCCACGGTAGGTTTCCATCAGAGGTCGCAGTGGCACGGCGCCCACCATGCGTGGTGCTCACCGTGCGTGGCGTAGCGCTCGGCGTGTGCAGCCTGAGGCTACTGCGCCTCCACGTCGTGCACCGCAGCGGCAGGAAGGCGGTGGCCTACTCCGCCAGAGCCACATGGACTCCACACAGCTGGAAGGTCCTGAGTCTCACACAGGGTCCGACGCGTGGCCTCTTAGAGGAACTGCTATAGAAAAGAAATGACAGCGAATGTGACAACAGAATATGGTAGCGTTAATTCTGAGAGTGGCAGTAAATCAAAAGACTGATGACTGTAGATTGGATTTTAAGTGTGACATTAACTGAAACTTTAATGGAGTATATCGGTCGTTATTGTGAAGTTTCACTTTTGGCTCCTTTAAGTCAAACAAAATGGTAAGAAAATATGAAGGGCCTCAGTTTTCTTAGGTTGTCTAAAATGTTATTTCTCACAAACAAAAATATACAATATGAACATATAATATACAATTTAAATGAATAAATGAAATATGGAAATCTAAGTCAAGTATAAAATATGGAAATCCCCAAAAAATCAGTGTGAATTTCAATGGGGGAAATGTGACCTTGGTATTTCTGAAAATTAGCCAGAAAAAATGTGTATGGCCTGAAAGTTGTTCTTGTTGTTCTTAGAGCCTTTGAAGGAGTGGTGATAGAAGACAAGTTATGTTATTGTCATTAAGTTTATTTAATTATAATGAAATGATTTGTGTGTTGAACTTAGTGAAATTGGCCACGAGTTCTCTTTTGTGCAGGGCTGACATTGTGTCCAGTATGCCATTAAATGTTACTTTATGTAAAAGTGTTAGAAATCTTGTTTGATGGATGCACTAAAAAATGGTCAGAGACGACCAGAAGTATCAAGGTGAAAACTACCTGAGAGGTCGAGAGGTCACACAATACATCAGAAATCATCCTCCGGGGACCACGAATACTTTTACCAGGCTTTGTGCTACTCTGGCCCATAGTTGTACACAGGGAGGAGATTATTTTTAATGTGTACTCTCATTTTTTTGCATGTTTTGTTGTGTTTTAACTGATTCAGTGTTTTGTTTGTAACTACTCGGTGGATGAGTACTGTCAGTGCACATTAATCATGTCGCAACTCATAGAATGAGCCCCGCAACTCGCCATCCAGTGGCAGGTATATGGACTTCTGCCATAATGGTCTGGTCGGTAAACACACGGTGAGGACACTGTTTGATCGGATTTAGGCACTGGAACTAACTGCAAAACAACGGTTTCCCACAGGAAACAAATGAGGGTCTCCTGTGAAAATCTCCTGGGTTTTCTTAACCCATCCTCCTCCCAAATCAGACGTTTTTTGCCCTATAAAGCGTCCGACTCCCTCCTCTGCTCCAATGATAATAACCACAGCTGCCAGAGGTCATCTAACAATGGAACATGGGACGAATCATTGAATTAATCTAGGTAAATGAGGAGTAATGGGGTTTTGACTCTCCTGTTTGAGGAAAAGGGTAGTTAACAGGTCATTCAGGTATTAAGCTGCATAAAAATTGAATTGTTTGTCACTAGATTACATGTATTGTGCCATTGAGAGGTTAGAATAATATGCAAGTCAATAAATGAGATCCATCAGTGATTTTTTCCACCATGAAACTGAGCTGAAGAACTAAAGTGTCATCAGTCGCTGCCTGATGAACAGTTTTTATACACTTGTCTTTCATTGAGTGGTCTAATGTGCTCACTTCAAACACAGGTCAGTCATGGTCCGTTTTCCATTGTCTACTTGTGTGCGTGTGTGTGAGTGTGTGTGTGTGTGCGTGTGTGCATGTGTGTGCGTGTGTGTGTGTGTGTGTGTGTGTAGTGTTGGCCCATTCTGACAGAACAGCTGAAGAACGCTGACCTTGCATCCAGAATCAGGATGAGCCCAGTCCGTAATCCCATCAGTGTTTAATAGCCTGATCCCGGCGTTACGGGCTTCATTATATCAGAGGAATCAGGCTCCACGTTTCCTCTCACTCCGCGTCATGTTGGAATTGGCTCCCCGGCAATTTATTTTTCTATTAGCAGAGCCCGTGTGAAGTGGGATTTTGGTGGCGAGCTGCAGGTTTGCGGAGGGGGGCTGCTCGGCCCGATAAGGGCACTGTCAGAGATCCCGGCTTGACACAACCGCTCTCTGCTCTGATTGGATGAAGATATAGAGCTTGGGGCGGGGCCTGAAGGACCTGCACCAACCTGTGGCCCAGAGTCGACCCCTGACATGGGTAAAACAAGCAGTTGTTTACAGCACTTTAAGGTACATTCCCCATCTCTACAACACCATGGAGTGCCAAAACAAAATTTAGGAATAAAACAAATAAATTTGGGTGGGTGTTTTTATCAAATTTTGGGATTCAGGGGCAAAGTTACAAGCAAGCAAGAACCTTTTGGTTCTGTGATTGCCCCACCCGCAGGTAATCAGATACAGCACAAAGTCACGCAGAATAAATGTCGTTCGAGTCTGGATTAATCTGCTGCCACCACGACCTGATCTTGGATAATTGGCAGAAAATGGTTGGATGGATGGATGGAAAGATGGATGGATGGGTGGATGGAAGGATGGATTGGTGGATGGAGGGATGAATAGATGGACTGGAGGATGGATGGATGGATGGAAGGAAGGACGCCAGGAATGATGGATGGATGGATGGTGGCGGGATGGATGGAAAGATGGAAGGATGGATGGAAGAATAGATTGAAGGATGGATGGAAGAATGGAAGAATGAATGAAAAGATGGAGAAGGATGGATAAACTGACTCGTTACTATTTGATTCAACTGAGAATCATGGTAAACTTTTTACACGTCATGTTAGCTGATTTCTTTGGGCTCTTGCTAGCTTAGCATGTTTGCATATCCAATTAACCTGGTTGACGTGGTGAATATTATACCTGCTCACATCAGCATTTTCATTGTGACCGTGTTAAACCTTGTGCTGTACCTTTAATTGCACTGTATATGGAACCACACAGATTATTTTCATCACAAATGTACACACATACACATTTTTGCTGACAAAAGCTGAACATTAAAAAAATATAAATCAGACTGAGGATTTTAAGGATTAATATTACATTATTCAACTGAAAACTGAGAAATCAATTTGTTTTTAATCCCAGGCCAGTGTATCTGTTTTGTCACTATTTGTGGGTTTGGGGCTCGCGATAATTTTTACTTTGCTGTAATCAAAGTGTGTTTGCAGGCTTTTGTTATTTGGTTTATATTATTTTCTTTTTGGTTTTCCATCAATGGGTTGTTGTTTTTTCTTTTCTTATTAACAGATCCCACTGGTGGCAGCGGACCAATGGTGTGGCTGAGTGAGAGGACGTCCCGATACAGAAAATTTTTGTTAATTCGACTCTTTTTTTAATAATCTATATATACTTAACTTCAACTGTTGTTCCTAATCTTCATGATAACATTTGTAACTAATGTTTTTAATTGACGGAACTAAACCCTCTGATTTCAAAGACACTGTGTGTTTATGTTGTTGGATACAGTGAAAACTGTAGCCTCTAGGGGGGGCTAACACTGCATCGGACTAAAATTTTTTTTGTTTGTTTTACATGTTGTTTTAATGTTAAATGCAAATCAAGTGGCGTCATATAATTAAATAGATATTTGTAGGTTGCGAGGTCAGTCAAACAGTAGGAAGGACTCAGTTAAAAGTAGCACTACCCCAAATAAATACTTTATTTATAAATACTAAGTTAGAAATTTAACTTAGGTAAAATTATAAGTGTTAGCATCAAGTTATACTTGGAAGTTCACAGTATAAAAGAACTTTTTTTTGTTTTTTTGATGCAATAATGTTCACATCACTTTAGCGTTTTCGCTGCAGCTAATTATTATTTCATATACTTCCAAATGGTTTGTGAATTTTCCCTTGACTGCATTACTCGACTGAGGGTAGTGTGTGTACATTTCACAGAAATATAGAGTGAAAAGGCCCAAAACTCAGCCTCAGTTAATCAACTCAGCATCTGCCTAAAATACCACAAACAATAGAAATTTCTGGAGTTTCTGACATGACATCTTGTTTTGGTTTTAACACAGTAACAGTGACAATAGACGGGAGGACCGAGCTCAAACCCAGCAGCTCTGTAACAGTCCTATGCGTCCTCACATAAGAGACCATGCCAAAAAAACATTAAACCAGTCCTGCAGTGAGCAGGATTATCCCACAGGGGGCAGCGTGTAGCCTCTACCCCCCCCCCCCCAGGTTCCCTCCACGGGCTTTAATCGTTCGTCGGGCATAATAAGAGAAGCATTTATAGTCATATCCCTGTAATAAAAGAGGTGTCTCTTTGTCCTTTTTTTTCTTTCATTCAACACATTGTCACAACCCAGAGCCTTAATCCGGCAAACTGACGGACAGTTGCATCCTGGGAAAAGAGCCGCATGCCATTGTTTGAGTGAGTCAAATCTGTTAAGCCCTAATTCTTTTGTGGGCATTTGCATATTCGGAAGTATTCTTTTACTGAGGGGCCAAATCCTCCCTGTGTGTGTGATGCGAGGCATTTTTAGTATCATTTGTGAAGTATCTACATGCACTATTAGCGCCACATAATACCTCCATATAATACGGCAGCATAATCTCACAGATAAGGAGGGGGGTTCTTCTAAAGTATAGCTCTGCGTCGGGATGAAACGCCGCAATTTCGACAGATTCAAACGGGCTCAAATGTCATCAGAAATGTCAAGTGGCTCCGTGGTGACAGGATACCAGGATGCCTCTTTTTTTCTTTCTTTTTTTCTTTATCGTTTTCATCACCCGCCTGATTTCCTCAAATTTACCTCCCAGTCTAAAGGCCCTGCTCGGCTCAGACTGCTGCCATGTAATGGGCCCTGGGTGCTATAATAATAATGAACAAAAAAACCCTTACCACTGACTCACCCGGCCGTTTCCTCTTTCTTCTCTGCCTCTTTTTCATCTTGTTCTGTCTATTTTTCTCTTACCCCTCCCCCTTCCAGCAGAGTTTGCTTGGCACTGCCGACAGAACCGCCGCCGTTATCTGTCCGCGGCGTCCGGCGCAGCGGGCTTCACACATCCACACCCTCCGCAGGCCTTTTCTCCGCTGCTCTCTCGAGTCCCTTCTGCAAAAGCTCTGATAAGATTGTCGGGTTGAGATGGCGAACGGAGAACCGAGGAGCGGAGGTGGGTTCTGTGAGGGGCGGGACTGCGACGGAACCTTTAGTCTCCACAAAACATCTACCTCTAACATTTACTGTCAAGTGGGCTTTCATTATCCTAAGTTGCACAAATGAAACACTGCAAAGCCTCCGAATCAGTAGTCCTGAAGTATGTGTGCTCCAGTCATAATGTCACAAACACAAAATCGTCTGGCAGTCGACGACAAAATGTCTGATCTCTCCACCGATCCTCAGCCAAATGTGGAGCTTTCTGGGGGCCTCTGGCTCGAAAACAGCAAAGAGGCAAGAATGAAGTTAAACCGTCCTCACTAGAACCAGACCGGGAGTCTACAGCCTCACTGCCACTGGTCAACGGACTGACTTTATATAGAACCTTTCTAGGTTTATCCACTGCTCGACGGGCTTTTATATCATTGTCGCTTTCAACCATTTGGTGTTGAACCACCGACCCTGGTTAGTGGAAAACCCGCTCTGAGCAACATCTGCTACTACTACTACTACTACTACTACTACTACTACCACTATTACTACTACTACTACTACTGCTACTACTACTACTGCTACTACTACTACTTGTACTACTATCACTACTACTTCTACTACTACTACTGCTACTACTACTAGATAGATGTTGAACAGTTTTCCAGAATTTACTGCGATGCAGAAAGGAAAGGAGACCTCGGAGGAAATGGTCTGTGCAATGGCAACAAATAAGGCAAAGAGGGAAATGCGATACCGCCGATCTGACCAATCACAGGTCTTGCAGCCTGCGTCTCCGCGATATGTAGTTAGATTTTTTAGGAGGTCACATCAGGCTAACATGTAAGTTCGACACAGAAACATAAATTGGCCTTTAAGCTGAAGGGAAGGTCAGTTTTGTGGCTAATAAAAAGTATTAGAGAAATCAAAAATTCTGACCATAAGATGGAGCTAGAATAACTGTCATTGGATCACCAGAGTTAATAGGAATCATCCTCTGGGGACCATGACTTTCTGTACAAATTTTTTATCCAATATTTCTCGAGACATTTCAGTTTGGACCGAGTTGGTGAACCCACCAACAGAACTGGTTCAAATGCTTACATATCAGGCTGTGTGTCATTTGTAAATTGGTTCCTTAACCACAACAAAGTAGTTTTAGTTGAGTAAACTTAAATAAAGAGCTAAAATGGCTTGCTTCGACTCAGATAAACCGTCTTTCATTATTAGCATTTTTTACTAAGGCTCTAAAAGAGAAAGAATCCTTCATATCTTTAGTGGCTTGTGAGGCCCTTTGAAATCTCAAGGATCCAAATAACGGGGCCTTATTGTTGTGTACATTGTTGTTTAAATGTTTAACAGATTATTTTGGTTTATTTCAAGAAAAGAAGTCAGGCAAGTCAAGAACCATGAGCATGTGATGGACAATCACCGAAACCCCCAGGTCAGTCAAGCTCATTGTCCGTTTGAAACATGCATCAAAGATTGACAAACATTAGTTTTTACTACCAACACTTCAGATGTGCTCACTTTCAGTCTGGCCTCCAAATAGAGGTGGATACGAAAAAATAAGAAACTCTGACTACGCTTCAGGTTTTGCTACAGCCCATCCCCCCCGGCTTTTTTTTTTTCAGCTAAGTCGCCCGTGTTTCCCAGATCTCAGCTGTTAATGAACCGAGCACAAAGTTATTGTGACCGAGCCGAATGTCGGCTGAGGCCACAAAATCAAACCAGAGCTGATAAAACTGGAATCATCCCTTAGAGCCAGGTCTTGTTTTTTTTTTTTTGCACGGCTGAGCCTTTATCTGCTGCTCATGTAAAGCTTGTGAACGGTGCGTTTTTTCCTGGCCTTGGCTCTCCTCTCACATCCAGCATCTTTTGTTGTGAGGGATGTTTCACCATGTTGCACCATCACTTTCTTTTTTTTCCAAATTTTATTTCTCTCTTCCCTTTCCTTCCCAATGTCACACAGTTAGAGAGACAGACGGAGGAATTTGCAGCCGCTCTGCATCTGTTTTCTGGCTGCTGTTTGTCTGTTTGTTTTGTTCTTTCCCTCCTGTGTATTTAAGCATCAATTTCTGCCGGCGAGGGACACATGAAAAGAGCCATGGCACGAACAGAAAACAAGCCCTCGGAGACGTGGAGGAGGAGGAGGAGGATGAAATGACAACACGAGTAAAGGAAAAACAAGGCCCGGGAAATAAGCTGCGATTAAACCACAAGACAATCAAACTGCGGAGATGAGAAGAAGGAGAGAGGGGAGAAAAAAAGGAAAAAAACAACATACTAGACAATGAAAGCAAATAAAACAGGCAAACAGGGAAATGCTGCGTGTTTGTGAAAAGACCCTGGCGAGGGCAAATTACAGCGACTGCCAGTTCTGGATGCCTGGCATCAAAGGGAAGCAGATGAGTTTCACTGGAAATGGGAACCGGCTCTCCGACTAAACGACACCGTAGGATATCGCCGTGCGAGATGGAAAAAAAGGATCGGTGGGGGAAGCGGCGGTGCCACAATGTCAAAAAAAAACAAAACAAAAACCTTCGTCATGACCTTCAGCCCTTGGAGGTGAGGATCGAGGCCGTGCACATAAATAGATAAAAATAAGGCAGCACTTGTGTTTACATACAAAGTTCTTCAGGTTCTGAGCGCCCAACACGGGTGTACTTCCGGTTTGGGTGAGTAAATCTCAGAGGACCATCTGCTACACTGGTGGGTTAATGTTTGTACCGCAACAATCATAAAACATTTTCCTACTTTCCTACCACCATCGCTAGCGAGCATAGACCAGGTGGTAGAGACTCTCGGGTTAGTGTTTTATGGGTTGACACTAGCTAGCTAAGATAACGTTAAGTAGCTAGCTAGGCTAACGTTATGTCCGACAGAGACAGAGGACAGTAGCATAGCGCCCGTAAGACAAAATGCGGTAGAGACTCTCAGGACAGTTTATTTACTATTGTGGTACAAGCATTTACCGCCCAGTGTGGCCGACGGTCCTCTGAGATTTACTCACCCAACTGGAAGTACACCTTGGGTCGGCACCTGGCGGGTGTTTATTTCCGACCCTTCATCCAACCATCCGAAATGCAGTTCAAAAAGAGTATAAATCCCGCTTAACTCCAGTACTCGCTCTTCTTTTAGCTCTGTTTTTGTTCTCCACCAGCTCCTGAGGGGAATATCAGACAAAAGGTGGCTTTTTACAGCTGTTTCTCTGGAAACATCTGCCTGTTGTGGCCACGAGAAGATGCAATGAGAGTGGTGAGACTCAGCCGGAACAGTAAAGCTGTGTCTGGACAGATAAACTCACCGTGAAGCTCCATGAACCCGAGGGGAAGCTGCATATTCAGCTGATGATTCTCTGTAGGTTCATCATCACCAGAGACTTGTTTCACACCTTCATTTCATTGGTAGAAGTCAGAGGCTTGGAGACGATGCAGACGTAAGAACCAATTACATTATCAATGTTCATTAAAGGGCTGAGTCATCAAATTAGAAGTAAATTTAAAAAATCTGTCAATGGAGATATGGCTCTGAGGAATCTCTCTCTGAAATCTGTTTCCACCCCAGTAAAACATAAACGATTGGTGGAAATTAGGAAATGGACGACAACACTTTAAGAAAAATCCAGCAGTAACACAACTTTCTAGAAGGTATGTCCATGTCAGAATAATCCGGAGAACGGGGTCATTTCTGACAGTTTGGATCTGGATCCAGGTCAATAAAAACCCAGATTCACTTATCTGATCTAATTCTAGTAGCAACAAACAAAACAATAAGTTAGCAGCTTCTCATTTTTAGACACTGCTAATCAACTCTTTACCTTTTTAAATGACAGTATCAGTGGGGGAGTATATTGTATCGTTGCACATTTTTTTTGTCTTAAAACAGTACTCACATGCCCACATGTACACTGCAATAGGTGATGTTCTCCTTTCTCCTGTTTATACCGGCTCCCCGTCAAGATCCTTCATATATCGTGAGTGGTGGGGGACAAAATCCTCCTCGTTCTGTGTAAAAATGTAGACAAAAGTTTCGCCAAGTGAATATGAGGCTTCAGCGTCTGAGATGGAAAAAACTGAGTTGTTATCTACCAGAGTTACAGTCTTTTTAGAACCAAGTTTCCCAAGAAGGAACTGCAAGAAGGGTGTAGAAATTTTGTCCTAAAAACTCTGACTTTAACTTTAGGATGGGATGTTTTTGATCGTCAGTATGAACAGGACAGACAACCAACAACTCCTTTAAATTGTCATACCAACATCTGAATGTCACAAGTTACTTGGCCGTTGTCGGGTTAATGCCTCTGCGAGCCGTTGTCTGCCCATTGCTGAAGGTCATATGGGCGTCAAAAGGAAGCACATTAGTCCCTTTGCATACAGTAGTGCAGTGTAACCTCTGCACTCACATGAAATTCATTATGCATCACAAGTGTTTGATTCTGCTGCCAAATTCAATGACAATGTTTTTTTTCAGTGCTATTTTTTGTTATGGCAGCTAAAGCTACTCAAAGTTTATCTGAGTTGATACATTAATTATTGTACTTGATATTTTTTCTTATGGTGAGGGAACATGAAAAATTTACTGTGGAACTGAATTATTAAGACCAAGTTTTCTGCCTGACGTGGGGAAAGAGGCTGATTTTTTTTTCTACTACGCTGGCTAAAGCTCTGTGGTTCCAGTGTGTGTGTGTGTGTGTGTGTTTTTTTTTTTTGTTAATTTCAGAAGAGCGTTCTTTAATTAGCCCGTTACATTAGCTTAAAATGGGCTAATATCATCAAAGGCCACACTGGAGCCGTGAAAAGGACGCCATTCATCTGAATGTGCAGCTCATGAATAAATTTGTCGTGAATTCCTCTGCGCCCCTCTCGTATCCCGTCCACCCCCCCCATCCCCGGGAGGGGGGGCAGCTCCTGGGTCTGCTGCTCTTTGGTTCTTTTTTTTTTTGTGTTGTTCCAGCTCAGCAGACCTCTGACGTCCTGACACCGAGGCTTTTATGACGGATGAAGACTTTTTAACTGCCTCTGTGTGGAGGCAGTGGACTGGCTCCTCTTAATTAGTACTTTGTCTCTGCTTAGAAATGACCTTTTCTCTCCTGCACTCGGGCTAAATTGACTCCCACTTCAGCGCTGTGTGTTTCCCCTGTTTTACATGGCCGCCAGTGCATGGCCCTCCTCTGGGAAACTGCGGTGCCTTGTAGTTAAGGTCCAGCTGATGAGTTGGAGTTCAGTCAGTCATTTTTTGACTTTTGCTCGGTTGTCAGATATGCGGCACTTGTGTTTTTCCACCTCAGACCTCGATGGAGGCTCATTCCTGAGGTTAACATGTATTTGAATGGATGCTTACTTATATTGTTTGTTTAATTCACATTAAAAACCAAAGATTAACAGGACAAGTATATTTTGGCCCGACACAGCTTCCTGGGGTCAGGACATGTTTTCTGATTCTTGTCTTAGAGGTGCTTCCCAAAGACTTCAGGTGAAGGTTTCGGAGAAGATCATTGTCATGGTTAGGAGGAACCAGGGAGGGTAGAGGAGGGAAGATGTGGACAGTGGTGGCTCTACATGGAAGATCCAAACATGAACTTAGACCCTCCTCGGTAGGAGGTTTAATGCTGCTATCATAATCTCACGCTACGTCCACGTCACAGTCCTTTTTTAAAAATCTTTAATAATGCAGTTTTGTTCCCTGATCTCAGCTGTTAACTTGGTGAATCCAATAATGTTTAAAGGAAAAGTGGCACAAACTTTGAAAATAAGATCCAGGAGGAAACAGTGGAAGGATCTCTGTGAGGCTGCACTTAGTGACTGCGATGCTTTGAGCTAAATGCTAACATTAGTAGGCTAGTGTGCTCGAAGTTTAGCGGGATTGCGTGCCAACATTTGCATTTGCAATTAACACAAAGCACAGGTGAGACCGATGGGAAGGTCATTAGTTTTGCAGGTAATAATTCTGTTAATAAAAGGAAGTATTAGGGTCAATTTATGCATCTGCATCAAACCTACACCGTTGTGAACATTTATGCTTCTATGTTGAGTTTCTCTGCCGCCTGAAACCGAGTGGATCTTGATGAAGTCGGAGCCAATAAATGTTAAACAGCAGTTTTTAGTTTTCCTGATTTAACTGCGACACAGAAACGAAGGATAAGGAGAAGCTGGAAATGCGACACTACCGTGCCAGACCTATCACAACTCTTGCGGTCCTTTGCTGCAATGCGTAATTCCGTTTTTTGGGAGGTGAACGTCAGGCTACAGCTAAGGTTCAACTCAGAAGCATAAACTGGCCTTTAGGCGAATTCAATCTGACCTGTGGATGGCACTAGATGAAAAGTTAAGTTATAATATTTTATCCTGTGAGGACATTTATATATTAACCTAATATTGTGGCATAGTTGTCAAGACATTTCACTCCAAACTATTCATCCTCTGGGGAACATGAAAGTTTGTAAAAAATGTAATACAAAATACAGCGGTTGTTGAGATGTTTCAGTCTGGATCAAAGTGGTGGACCAACACACCAACCATCTGAAAGATGTTGTCCCTAAAGCCACTACGCTAGCGCAGCTAAAAACACGTGATTATTCTTTAAATTCTAATGCCAAGAATCTGCCAGAACCAGCTGCATCAGCCCAACTCTTGGTTTTGAGCCGTGAGTAAACCAATCCCAAAACATGCGTGACGCGAGGCAACTCTTTCTTCACCACTGCCACCGATTTTCCCTGAGGTGACTTCCTGGGAAACACCCAACAATGACAGCAGCTTTCCGAGAGGGAGCCGCCATTTCCGAGGCCGCGTTGTTCCCGACTAAGCTTCGTCGGTGAGTAATGACCCTGCACCGATGACTAACGCATCCAAAATGACAACGCGCACGCACACACACATGCACACGCACGCAAACACACGCACGCACACACACGCGCATGCTTACACACGCAAACTGAGTGTTTTCCAGCTTCGACCACGGCTCTCCTGCTCGCAGGCCCCCTACAGCCGTCACCGCCTCCGTTTGGAGAATCAGAGATGACCTTTGCATGAATAAAGTCAAAGAGGATTAAGGCAGGAGAGACCTTCGCAATGTCGGCCGAAGGGGGAGGAGGCGGGTGCATCCGCCTTTGAACGTGGCTTGAGTGTCGATGTCTCCGCCCGCCTGAAGGCCACACTGCTTGTGTGTGTGTGTGTGTGTGTTCGAGGCATGTGATGTGTTTGCGTGGCGGCTGCAGAAAACCCCCCAAAAAAGAAACCGTGCCTTTAAGAGACACGTGGAAACAGATGCTTGTGTTTAATGCCGATTTAAATATGAGGAATCATTTCCAACTGTCCTCTGATGAAAGACGCCCGGGCGCCGTCAGTCGTTCATCCATCTCACCGGAGGTGGCGTCTCCGGTTAATATCCTTATCTGATTTATGTTTTGCTTTATCTAATCCATACGTTACAAGATGTACAAACACGGAATCAATTTACTTAAGTTAAAAGACCCGTCCATCATACTGCCAGGATTATAACCATTTACATGAGACGCCTTTAAGTGCCGCTTGCGTACGGTGTGGACGTCGGCCGCCGGGATTAAAGGAATCCCATCTTTACGTTGTCACCCATACGGTTACCTGTCAGGATCAGTCGGGGGCTGACGCACCCCTGAAAAGTATCAAAATCCTTGAAAGGTTGAGATTAAATTAAAAAGACAAAATTTAAAAGGGAAGAAAAATAGGATAAGATAATTCAGAAGGGGAACAAAAGATATACAACTGTTCAGAAGCAGGAAGACCTACCTATTTGCTGAATCTTCTTATGTTGCACTTTGTTGAGTTTTGCTTTTGTCTGCAGAAAAAACTTTTCCACTTCAGCCAAGTGTGGAAATCTTTTGATCTTTTTGATCTTTTATATTGAGGGTTGTTTTGTTTTTCTCTTCTTCTCGGGTTTGTTCTGTTTTTATGTTCAAACTGAGAATGCACATAAAAAAAGGTGGATGAAAACCCACCTTCTATCAGTCGTTGCCATGAATAGAACCTGAAGTTCTGGGTTCTGCTCCAGATGTAAGAAAACCTGAATCAAACTCACACTGACATTTGTAATGATGTAAACTAGTAAAAAAACATCTAATCTTGGACCAGAACCTTCATTTTGAAAAACGATCACAATCCCTGTAGGAACCGGTTGAGTGGCAGCGGTCAGTCCCGAGATCTCAGCGAAAACCTGAGAGATCGACGTTACACATGACTATGATGAGGCTGCTGCCGCTTGGAAATGTAGTTTTGTTTCCTAAGATTAGAAATTAGTCTCTGTTTAACCAACTGCAAGAGCAGGTGTTGCAGTTGGATTCCCATTTGTCTTAGAAAATGGACGTAACCTCAGAGTCTGCACCGAGGAACCGGAGATCAGGACTTTAAGTTTTCTACGAACATAAAACACATTTTGATTTTCTGTTCCGTTTTTTAATCCAACAATTCAAAGGAAGAAAAACCGACCAAAAGAAATGTCCGGAATTGATTGAAACTTGGATTTCTGTCACCAACTTTTTGAAAAATTTTAACTGCAGAGTTTGACAGGACCACAAAGCCTTGACGAATACACCATTAAAGAGGCAACTGTCACGCACACAATGCCGAACAAAGTACTGGTCGCACCGTCCAAAGTTCATTCGAGACTCTGTCAAAAATTCAGACACATCTTTTCGTCCTGGCTGCGTCCGGAAATAAGCTTTCATCACGAAGCTGCTACATCTGTCACCACGAGAAAACCGAAGACGGCAGAACAAAGCACAGCAAATCTGGAAAGAGTCATAGCACGAGCCGGACTTCGATGGACTGATCTGCATCAAAGCACTGATGGACTATCACTTCTCCTTCACCTCTGTTCTGGTTCTGGTTCTGCCTGAGGAGGAACAACGTGACCCACAAATTAGTGACAAAAAAACCCCACAGTTGTCTTTGGGAGCCTGCTCCTCTGTCAGACAGGATGGGGGGGGGGGGGGGGGGATTTTTCCAAGATCACTTACCAGAAAAACAAAAGAGGGAAAAGTGCGGAGCGGGGCAGGCCACAGCCCCCCGGGGATTATTCTCCTAGTGTTACATGGATTAGCAGCAGCCCAACCTTTGACTCCTGTTAGGGACGACTTGACTCATGGCTCTGTTTTCAGGTTTGGGACGGGGGGGGGCTCGGTCATTATTATGGTATGTACACATGATTCTGCTCAGGGAAATAAAGTGGTGGGGGGGCTCTGATGTCTATGTGGGCTCCACAGGACCCGTTAACCCTGGGACACCGCACCGGAAGAGACAGTAGAAGACGACAGAGGATCCTTGGACGCGCTTAGGGAAGTTCTGGTCAGAAATGTACCGTAACACGTTAAACACCTGTTTCGGTCGATGTCATCAAGTGAACGCGGCATATCTCCAAAATGTCCGCTTTTTGTGTGACGGCGCTTTAAAACGGTTTCTGCAGCCGGAGTACGAGAGGAGTTTTCTTAAACCCGTAAAAGGAAACTCAAATGGTTTCCCTAAAAGTAATGCAATCCGATTTACTCAAAGGAATTACTCCACATTTGGGAGAGACCGCTCATCATCTGGATCTGGACTCAGGGGTTGGGGGATGTAGCTGAGCGTAAAGAACGGGGGGGGGGCAGGAAGCTTGGCTCTCTGCAAACTCAAACTTGTCTCATGTCCTAAAATCCCAGATTAATGAGCTGAAGCTTGGGCACGGTTACATGTTGTCGTCATTTTTTATGATGCAAACCAGATACCAGATACGATGATGCGTATCTGATGATGCCAGATACGATGGGACCAAACCAGGCAACCTCAGTCTCCTCAGTCATTTCCACGTTTCTGTTTCCGTTTCTGTGATGGATTAAACAAATGAGATAAAACATGTTAATGTGTGATATTTATCACATGGTATTAGGGTTAAACTTTTCATCTCATGTATGTAACAAATAAATGTTGTACCAGACATTAAATGCTAAAAATCCTGGATGTAAAAAAAAATAAATAATAAAAAGTCACTTTTCGTTTAAAATTATGTTTTTAAGCAGAACTTTTGAACTGTAAGCGACGAGATCATAGCACAGCGTTTCTCTCTCTCCTCCTTCAGAAGCAGAAAAAGCAGCGACCGTCACTCATCACACACACACACACACACACACACACACACACACACACACACACACACACACACACTTTCCCCCCTTCCCTGAGCTCATACGTCTTTGGATCTCCTTCTTTACTCCGGTTTTTCTGAAAGCGTCAAGTCCTTCATGTTTCCAGTCAACAGGAGTGGAGCAAGAATAGCACGCAGAAGTGATGTTCGACGTGTGTGTGTGCGTGTGTGTGTGTGTGTGTGTGTGTGTGTGTGTGTGTGTGGAATCTGCAAAAGGAGGAGGGACGTACAAAATGGCGGAGAAAGGAAAACAAATTGTGGCGTAATCTCTGCAGGAGAGAAAGGGACGGTTGAGCGAGGGAGTCCCCCAGAACCCTCTGTCTTTTTTTTTTTTCGGGGGCCAGAAAATCCCCATAATCCTCCATGTTTGATGTCCCAGAGCTAATGGCGTTTATTAGGACGGCCCAAAAAGGCGCTTTTGTCCGCGGCGCGGTCGCTGTTGAGGTTTTGAATGACATCGCTGGGAGAGACCTGGTAACTTTAGCTTAATCTGGGCTTATCCGGCCCCGATGCATGCACAGGTGTGTGGCCCTTAAGCTCAGGGGGAGGCTGGGCTTGCCTGTGTGAGCCAAAGATCAATCCCGCTCCAGGGGCCGGAGAAGGCGCACTGCACCTTTAACCCATGGGCGGCTTTAGCCCCCTCGTGAACCGAACCGCCTATTATCGCATTTTAATTAAACGACCCCCCCCTCGTTCCCTTGGTCTACCTGGTGAGATACGGAACAGCCTTTTCCTGGTGAATCGGTTCACATTATTCAGGCAAGTCACGCAGGTTGAGTTGCATATATTCATCTGGAGGATTTTGGTTTCGGCTCCTGTGCTCTTCCAGAACCCTTCTGTTTTTCTGATTTGGCCCTAAATCCAGCCGGTTCATATTTATCTATGTGGTTTTAGTGATTTATGTTCCACAGCAATATTAAACTTCTGTGGAAGTTGTTCATGCAACCTCTCCTTACAGCTGCATTCTTAGATTTTTGGCTAAACAAACGTAGCCCTGACATAGTATCACATCATAAAGTTGTTCTGGCTGACGTGTTAGCATAGAGTGGTTCCATTTACACATCTAGCAGACACAGAGCAGCATGATAACCCCAGCGTAGTGATGTCTGAGTCCACCTGACTAACCCAAGTCCAAATAATACCTCCTCTTCTTCCACCACCTTGAGAAGAGCATCCGTTGGTGGAAACACAGAGACCGGACCATATGCCCAATGTGCCGTAAAAAATCAAAATTTTCAGCTAAAAGACGCTGAAAAGATCTGCAGAGTTGGTAATGATCTCCTAGAAACTGTTCATTTAGGTCTAATGCATGTATTTCCTCAAAAAACGGCCGCCTGTCTGCAGAGCTTCGTAATGGGCAGAAACTTGGCTATTTGAATAAATACTTGCACTGGACTCACTTCACTTCATTTTGACGACTTCACAATGGGTGGAATTTGTTTCTGGCACATTGTGGGGAAAAAAGTGTTCAGTGTCAACAATGCAACATATAGAGAGAAGTAAAACAGCCTTTGTATCTAAAGATTTTGTTCTCATACCTCAGCTCTTTCTTCTACTACTCTCCAGGTCTGGTTTATCACCTTATCTTTAACCAAGTGCTGATTGTGTCTTAAGGCTGATATCTGCTTCTGTGAAGACCCTATACCGTAGCCTGACTTGCAGCTTCAGAAAAATGTAACTACGTGTCACAGTGACAAAGACTAGAACTGACAAGAACTGTGACGAGTCAACATGCTAAACTGCATGTTAGCCTGATGTTAGCATTTAGCTCAAAGCAGTGCTGTCGCTGAGTGCAGCTTCTGAAGTGGAATAGCTGAGAAGAAACTCACGGGGGCATATAAATGTCTCTGCTAACTAGCGGAGTGGTGTAATTGCAGAGTGACGCCAAAACTCAAAACGGCGCGGCCCACTTGCAGCCGGCTACGACATAGACTCTGCGTAGTTTTGACGCAGAACCATTAATCCAGCATAAACCTAACAAACCTTATCCCTCCAGAACCTAGCGGGGGCAGATCAGAAAACAATTGGAAACAAAGTTGTCCCGCTAAAGGAAGATTCAGATCAAAAAAACCTCATGTTCATTGGTTTCGATCTGTTGGAAGCCCCAGGCAAAAGACATTTTGCAGAGGTAGCACTACGGGGAATCGGAGTCCTAAGTATTCATGTTGGCAGCAAGACTCACTTTTAATATTCTGTTGGCATTGAAAACTGTAGGCTGGTTTGATTCGCACATTGAATCTATCAGACGAGGAAAACATACGCACCAGGCATCAGAATGCAACACGAATATTTTAAAGGATGGATTTTCTAGAGCGAACGTGATGAAATTGTGTGAATCCTTTTGTGACGTCTGATAAATCTCAAGTCATGTCACCCGATTCGGCGTCGGTCGGGTCTGCGGACACCAAGCATGGAAATTAGAAACCCGTAGGTTTGGTGTCAGAGCGAGGTGAGCTTACGACCTCTAAAGAAGAAGAAAACGTGGGATAAAAGAGACGACGTCTCAGTGAAATACTCTTTTAATATGAAGTAGTTTAATGTCAAAACGATTCGTATGAGATAAGGTGGTTGACCTCAAGATAGCATCCCCTTGACCTCTGACCTTTTAACCTTCAGGTTCACCTGAAAATCCCAGTAACCGTGCTCCAGGCCTCCTCCAGACCTGGTCCAAGCTCTCGACCAACCTACTGGAGGAGAGTGACATTGCCGCTGCCGCCGCCACCGCCACCATCACTGCCGTTGCCGTTTTAACGAAGGAAGCTGGAAGCTGCTGACAGAAGATGGGGGTGGTGATCAGGATTTTTTTCTCTAGCAAACACCCCCCACAAGATCTTTTAACCTTTATTACACCAAGTCATAGACGTAACTCTCCACAGGAGGAGCACACACACACACACACACACACAGACACACACGGACAAGACCCCAGTAAATAAATGGATGAACTGCTGAAACAAATGGGGCTCAGGGTAAAAACTACAAAGCGTAAAGTTTCAGTTGCAAACTTCTGTAATTTCTGCTAATAAATGTATTCATTAGTTGCCTAATGCCTAAAGGGTATGAAAATAAAACAACACGGTGACGAATACGGAAATCCAGAAAAATCCAGACTAAAATGAAACTAAATAAAAAAATTAAAACTGCATCACACATTGACATTGTCCTTGGCCTGAAACTATAGCTGTTTGTTTGCATCACTTAGCTGCTTCCAGTTTCTAGGCCAAGAAAGAAACTAACATGTCCCATCAGAGACCTGCTGTTAAAAAAGCTCCGCTTTTTATTAAGCATAACCACGATCTTTGACTGACATTGACCATGTATTTCAGCGGCCAACCCCTAATCAAACCGTGAGCATATTCTAACAGCCAATAATATTGTAGAATATTGATACTGTAGAGGGATTTTCCTTCATCAACCGTCGTTTCAACCGTCCATACAATAAGGCACTTTACGTGTTTCCATGGCGACGATCCTTCACTACGAGCCTGCGGGGCTGAACGGTCCAGGACCTGGATCTGGACCTGCACTTGTCCCCATGTTCCTCAGGGCTTGATGAAGCTGAACCTGACATTTTTAGTCCTGATCTACATCTGGCCCTAGGGATGACCTCCCACCACCCCAATGACAACCGGAAGCATCGACTTGAACTTTTGCTCTGACGTTCCTGGTCCCCAGCAGATGAATCCAACTGACCCTGCTGACCATTTGACCCTTTTCCTCTGGCGCCACCATCAGGTTGATGTCTGGCATTTTTTCAGTTCACCAACTATTGGATGGGCCTGTTAAACTTCCTGCCCCCTTGGGATGAATTTTCATGCTTTTTCTGAATGTTTTGTGAATGATGCTATATACAAGTTCTGTGCATCTTTATTTGGACCCCCCACCCCACCCCCTTTAGAGACATATTCATCATTTCTGATCTTAAACCTTGGAAATTTGGACACTGGCAACCGGTTGATGACTGATGCATCATGTTTGTGTTAGCGCCAGGCCCCCAGGTGGAGTCCCAGGTTGGGGGGGGGGGGGGGGGTTGTGTCCCGAACAGGTGCAGCGAGGGAGTTGCCTCTACCATGTGCTCCTAATGTGCTGTGCTAATTGCAGTCCTTTGTACTAAATCAGACTCCTGCTCTGCCGGCTTTTTGATGTGACTACACTCATTTCTCCCTCCACCGAGCCCCCCACCCCACCCTGGCTCCAGCCATGCGTGGCCCACTGTTTTCCCCGCCGGCCTTTGATTGCGGTGTAGCGGCGTTAATTGTTTTGTACTGTTTGGCAGCCACTCCCCGTAGGTGGGCTCTATAATCTATACTGACACCAGAGATAGACCCCTGTGTGATGTCAGGGCCCCCCGCTCTGAGAAAATTGGTAATTAGGGGACTGACGTTGGAAGCAAAGGATGACTCTTACTCGTGTTTCTGTTTGATGGAACAGAGGAGTTTCTGGGACATTTGATTCGAAGTTTCAATGTCTGATCCTTCAAAGGTTGCTGATATAAGAAATTTAAAAAAAGACTGAAATGGTTCAATTTTTCTAATCCTTTTTTGCCTGCTTTTCCTTCTTGCTTTGGATCTTGTAACATTTTCTTTGCTAAAACTGACCACACTAATGACCTGGTTCTTCTCGTGGGCATATGAAGCCAGTCCCTCTTCCTATATATCAATAGAAAGGATCTAATTTACTAGTAACAACTGATGCAACAACAACTTATAGAGACTTTTTGACCCTTTTCTGAGCCTGACATTTGATAATAGAAAAAATCAAGAGCAAGTGTTTGTAACTCTGTGGATCAGAAAAGGTTTTTTTTAGGTCAGTGAGCATCAACTATACAAAAAAAAAAACTCCTAAAGCTCAGCACTATACATATATACATATATCTATCTATATATCTATCTATCTATCCATCTATCTATCTATCTATCTATCTATCTATCTATCTATCTATCTATCTATCTATCTATATATATATATATATATATATCTATATATCTATATATACACACACACACACACACATATATATATACATATACATAATTATACATATATATACACATACATACATACATATATATATATATATATATATATATATATATATATATATAGAGAGAGAGAGAGAGATAGATAGATAGATAGATAGATATAGATATAGATATAGATATATAGATATATAGATATAGGTATAGATATATATATATATATATGTGTGTGTGTGTGTGTGTGTGTGTGTGTGTGTGTGTATGTGTGTATATATATATACATGTATCACAATATTCCCTGAGTGTCAGGAATAAAACAAACAAGGTTTTTTATCTGATTAGAAGTGTATTAATTGGTGTTGAAAAGGTGTCCTGTGCTATAAAGGACTGCTGCAAAATCAACAGACAATTTACTCATCGATTAATCAGACAATTATTTTCACTACTCCATTAATTGATTAGTTGTTCAAAATGTCAGTAAATTAAAGCCTGCATTCACATCTTCAAATTTCTTGCTTTGTCCAGCAACGATCTGAACCCCAAAGTTATTCAAATAATGATGAAAAGGAGAGAGAAAAGCAAAGAATCCTAATAAATCAGATGGGAGAATACAGAAGACCAAAAAAGGAAGTTTTCTTGCCTTTGCACAAGGGGAAGCACACACACATATCTGCTAAAAGCTTCCCACAAGTTTTTCAAATAGTCAGCGGCTTTGAAAAAATTGAAAATTTAGTTTGTAGAGAGGAAGGGTGTAAAAAGAAT
Source organism: Istiophorus platypterus (assembly GCA_016859345.1). Taxonomy (NCBI): domain Eukaryota; kingdom Metazoa; phylum Chordata; class Actinopteri; order Istiophoriformes; family Istiophoridae; genus Istiophorus; species Istiophorus platypterus. Next base: position 1,784,373 of record CM029114.1, on the reverse strand, counting down.
ACACACCGAAAGGAAAGTTTCAGTGACAAATACAGAGTGAAAACCCAACACTGTGTTTCTGCAAGAAAACACCACAGGCTACTACATTTAATTACCGTGGAGAACTCAGGTCTCACTTTGTCGCCGTTGCTCCATTAAACAGTAAGAAATGTAACGGAATGGGTCCTGAATTGTGCGCAGTTGGGATAAGGAAATGGAAAATTCACCGCAGGCCCTCAACAGGCCGCCGGCACGTCCCCAAGGTCCCTCCGGTCGAGGGGGGGGGGCAATTAGCGACCCCAGAGCCATGGAGGCGCAGGTCAACGTCCTGGAGGAGGACAGGGTCCAGGTGAGCCTCCTCCTCGTGATCACTGGCATGTTAGAATCAGTTTAATTGGGCGCTGTTTGATTTTCACCGACAACAGCCACAGCGCCCCCTCCACTTCCAACTCCGCCTCCTCTCCACCTCCACCTCCAAACACTCCCACAGGCCAGCAGAGGGGAAAAAACACTCTGCTCCTCCCCCCGAACCTAATGGCAGAGCGGTGACTCGTCAGAGTTGACAGTGACCTCGCGGTCGGAGGGAGGCGAACGGCTCAGGAACCCCTTTGAAGTGTCGGCGACCCCCCCCCTCCGGTCCGCTTCCTTAAGGAGCCGCATTTTTGTCTTTCTGGACGAACGGCTTCAAAACAGATCGACACCTGCTGCTGCTTTGCTTGGCCTTCAGAACCACAAGGTTCTTCTCAGCGGGTTTATTTCGTTTTCTTATACGGGCGGCTTAAACTACAGATGGAAAATAAACGAGTGGAGAATTTGCAAATGCAGATTCCTCCACTCAGGGCAGGAGGGCGTCACTGAATGGTTTGATGTGAATCAGATGCTGTGGGAGATCTTGAACCAGCATGTTAGACAGGACTCTCCACCACCATCATTAAAAGACCAAATGAGGGAACATCTTCTGGAAGAATCGTGGTCCATTTTCCCAGTAGAGTCAAGAGACCTGTAGGATCATTGCTAACTAGCACTGATGCTGTTCCAGTGGCTAGTGTTGGCCGAAAAACTTTGTGTTGGTTTTTCCTTGAATTTGTCCCCCAACTATAAATATTGATCAGGTTTATTCTTGTGCTGTGGCTACGCCGTGGGTTCAATGCAGAAGCATAAATTGACCTTCACCAGCTACTTCACCATTGGCAGTCACTGTCACCAAGCTTCACCTGGACCAGTCAACGTCCCTTTGGCTTCTTGTCATCCACCCCTGCCTGTAGAGCACGACTCTTATCAGCCAGGACAGGTGAGAACACCTGTGTGGGGGTGCAGGAGCTTTCAGGATCAAAGAGAGGTCTCAACTGTTTTAATGGATGATCACAGACATTCGACTGATGTATGAGAAAATATGATTTCTTCTCATTTCTCGCATTGATGCTTTACCAGAACGTTCCTCCAATTTGCCAGTTGAACTGCAAAGAAAAGGCTTTGTAAAGTCGTCTGCATCCTGCTTTCAAGTTTTTACTTAAATTTACCATTGGATGAACTTGTGCTTTTCATACACCACATTTAAATATTAATATCATTCAGTTACAGCTCTCGCCAATAGAAAACAGCATGGCAACAAGCAGCGTATGAAAATGACTTTTTAAGTACATCACACACTTTGACGTAAACTTTTTAAATCCACCCAGCGACCGTCCAATTTATGGTCATTATTATTTCCATGGCTGCCCTGCTGCTAATTGGAGTGGTTTGTTTCCATAAAGTGATGATCAAAAGAGCAGGGGGTGGGCGGCGGCAGTGGTAGGCAACGGCGGCGTTGGTGGTGGAGTGCTACCAACCCATCGATGCGTTATGCTCGCTGGACATTTTTCCATTTAAAGAGGCCAATTAGGGCCCCGCAGACCTCCCCACTCATCACATGCCGATCAGGTCGAGGGCACAAACAAACACACCCAGGACCCTATTATCCTCCCGCACTCTTCAGAGGCACTGGAGCAATTTCTGTCCTTAAAGGGATACTCCACCCAAAAATCTATCTATCGAGCGGCCAATCAAACGCCCGAACCCTACGGTTTCGGACAACGGCTGTGAAAAGCTTTGTAGTTTGCAACCAGACGTAGACCAGATGGATTCAGACTCCGGCTTGGTTCCAGTGGCTTTACTCTCTGGGGAAAAACTGTTACCAACCACCCCTGCAACATGACCAACCTGTCTGCCGTCCGTCGTTAGGATAAATACGTCCCTAACCGCCTCATTTTCACCAAAATATGGTGAAATACGTGTCTCACGTCCCGGTCCTCATGCACAGCCTCATTAAGTTCAGGTTTCTGTGCATGATGACCGCTCCTCCAACATTGGTTGGTGATACCTGCCAGTATCAAGGTGGCTTGTTCTTTTGGTCTTCATGATGCTTTGACCTCCTACTTTGAGCTTGGCCTCGGCTTTGACTATGTCATTTCAAACTGAAATTAATGAAGTGAATGGCATTTAAAGTCTTGTTTACCAGGATTTCCGTGAGATGGGATTGGCAATGTTTTGATTTATCCAGGAAAAAATGGAGAACAAAGTATTTAATATCCTTTTTTTTTGCTGAAAATTCAAGAACTGTGGACATGAACTACGCTGTTCTGTTCTGTAAATGTAAAAACAAACAAACAAACAAAATTTATGTGAACTTCTCTGGGATTCAGACTGAACCGTTTTTTGGAGTATCCCCAATTAGCAAATCAAGCAGAGCGGATAAATGCTCAGAAAAACTAACTAACCTTGGTTCATTCTCAACGGCCAAGGGGAACGACTGAGACTACACAAAGAACGACAAAAACCTGACCCAGACAAACAAGCATCACATTCCAGTGATAGTTTCATATGATGCAAAAAGGCTCCTATGGCAGAAACCTGGACACGTGGGGATCATTCAAACACCATGTCCCAGTTATGTGCATCTGATCAGTGTGAAACATTTGATAACAAAGTTGTGTCCAGTTAAGCAAATGCAAAAATTGATGCAATGAATCACTGCGTACAAATGTAAACGTAGTTTCTCAACCAACTCTGGTCTCATGTCCAATGATTGGAAACTGGACATGAGACCAATGCAGGAAAACAGACAGAGGCACAAAGTTTTTTTTGAGGGAATTAGACCCCCTGCCCCATCCCAACCCCCTACTCTCTCTGTGTTGTGGAATCTGCCCTAAATGAAAGCACATACTTCTGACTGGGACTGGGGGGGCATGCAGGCTGGGCACCGGGGTGTTTCGTGCCGCCCCGTCAGTTGGTGTTCATGAGGCAGTTTGACGGCAGATCAAAGGGGTTTCTCTCCCGGAGCTGGGGCCCGGCGGGTCGGACAGCCAGACTCCTTTGGCTCTCAGCTGACAACGATCGAACCGTCGGGAGGAGCCGAGCGTCCCGTCTGTCCGCCGCACTGGAGGGAGACAAACCGCCGGACGTGGACATGGGGAAGATCTGGTTTTCCCCCGCTTTGACCTTTTCCCTCAGGGGAAGTCGATAATGGGATATAACAACATGTATTTGGAGAAATTATATTGTTTGGTGAAAAATTGGCCTGGGGTGAATCATATCATTTCTAAAAAAAGAGATTAAAAACAAAACGAAACATAAAATTAACTGTGGATATAAAAGTAAACATTTGACAGAAAAGCAACTTAATCTCCGAACTAGAATAATCCAGGTGAGTTCTGGGGTTTTGTGTAAAAGGGGAAAATACTGTAGCTTTTATTATTTATTTCACTACTTTTCTGCATCAGCACCAAACAATGAATGTAAAATAAACCACCACAGAATCATCCGGCCTGAACATAATTCCAAGGAAGACTGTTTTGAGGGGGTTTGATGCTTAAAAACTGCATTTCTTCACATGGCAGATGTTGGAGATTTTTTGTATGATCCTTAGAACAGAACTTATTTTCAGCAGCAAAATGACTTTTACACTGGATTTCAAGGTAGTGTTGTGCAGGACTTATAATTTGAAATCCACCCGTATTATCACACGTAGGACAGGAAGGTTTCGCTCTAATTAAGACGCTAAAGGTTCTTCCTAATTGCCCAAATGAAATCTGCTGATGAAATGCAACTCCCCCCAAAAAAGGGCAGAACTGTTTGGCCTTAAGTCACAGAAATGAATGAATAATCGAAAAAACATTTAAATGTCAGGTTTTGGTTGAATCTCAGAGTAATAACATAAAATACAGAGCAGCATCAGATAGTTTTACTTTGCCATGCACCTGAGTATTTAATTGTTAGGCCTCTGCATTAACCTGTTTACAGGAAATCAGCGACAGAGAAATGGCCAAAAAAAAAACCCCAGATGAGCACTGACATAAAAAAATGACAACTTTTAAACCAACGTGTTTGTTGTCCTAAAAAACCCTAAAAGACTAAACAGATAACCGTCCATTCTTGATGAGAAAACAGCCAAAAGAACACGATGTCAGGGTGAACGACTGGGATGAAACGACACAGCAGTTCAGTCCTTACATTAATCTACCTCTGCACTGAGGAATTTCTCGGTCACAGCTGTATGACTAACTACAGCCTTCGGCTCTTTACAGCTGCGATCAGAGCGACAGTAGCCATGTGTGGGAAAAAAAATGGCCCTTTCATTCATATGAATGGAGTCAGTCTGTCAGCGCAACGGGGGCGCCAGTGCAAGGGGGCTCCAGGAAAGAAAAAGTTGGGTCACGCGGCCAAAAAGTTGAAAATGACTTTCTGTACGTGATTATCACAACTACTTCTGCAGGATTTTGGCTTCTGATAAGCCTTTAAACCCATTAATCTGTCACTTGGGTCTGAATCCCTGCCCAACACTACTTTCTACTTCATCCAAACTGCTTGTCAGGTTGTCGAATAGCTTTGGCAGCCCCCTCCCCACATACCTTTCCAACGTCCAATGGGGGGGGGGGTGAAAAGGGAGCCAAGGGTTGAATTGCTGTTATGGACTAGTTCTGACAGACCATAATCCTCCCCTATGGCTGTTCTTAAGCACAGTGGTGCTTTGACCCAATGCTAATATCGGCTAAATGCTAATATCAGCTAAATGCCAACGTCAGCTAAATGATGTCAACTAAATGTTAATATCAGCGAAATGCTAATGTGAGCTAGTGATAATGTCAGCTAAATGCAAACCTCAGTTAACATTTCACTACCTTAGCTTAGAGTGTTAGCATGCTAACATTTGCTAATTAGCCCCCCAAGAAAAACAGAGTAAAGCCAAGAAGGCTGACTGGGGCGATGTCAGCTTTTCAGCTATTTGTTAATAAACCAATTAAAAAATTAAAATTTTGACCCGGTGATGTCCTTAAGAGGTTCGTCAGAGCTATTACAATTTATCCTCAGGGGGATGATGAATGATCTGAAGTAAAGTTCACGATAATCCATCCAGTGGTTGTAAAGATTATGCTTCACAGGAGAATTGAAAAACAATTGACCATGATGGTGGCATTAGAAGAAAAAGTCAGGGGATCCCTACGCGTTGGCAGGAGACATCCTCTGGGGAGCACGAACGTCTTTACGAAACGTTTGCGGTAACCCATCGAACAGCTGGAGCCTTTAGAGACCTGGACTCCCTTTGTTTTCCTCCAGGTTTCATCCATCGATGACGTGAGCAGCGTGTTGTCATGCGGCATTACAGTCTAGGATTTCTGGCTGTCGTAGTTCCAAACCCGACAAACTGCTCCCTCTTGCCACCATTTGGGGCCACCAGCACGCAAACTCAGTCCTGACAGGGACCCCCACCCCAGACCCCACCTCCACATCCCCTCCATCTTTCATACCCAGCCCTCCTACAGCCTCGCACCACTCCAGTCCTGCCGTATCATCCTCTCACACACACGCCGCATCATAATTAGGCCATGTACCGAGTTCCCCGATAGCGCGTGCAGTTTAGTTTCAGTCTTAATTCCTTATCAGATGCATCGATCGCGCGGCACGTTGACTGATCTGGGGGCGGCCGTCTGGAGAGTGGCGATAAGCCACGTCTATGTGTCTCTCTCTGTGGCTCGCCCTGTGTGTTCAGCTTCTCTGTAGGGTGGAGGAGGGTGTGTGTTTATGTGTGTGTTTGTGTATATGTGTGTGTGTGTGTGTGTGTGTGTGTGTGTGTGTGTGAGCAGCTCAGGATTAGCACCTCATTAGCTGTGCAGCTTTAGCCCATTTTTAACATGGCTGACACCCTGATGCTTGACGGGCTAAAAGAGCAATAAATGCTCCAAAAGAAGAGTTTTATTCATGGAGGGAAAGGTGAAAGAGGTAAGGAGCCACCTTCACCCTCTGACATTCGGACGGGATCGAGGGGTTCCACCAATACAACACCCATGTTCTATACCAATACCAAAACCAATGCTTTCTTTCACACCGTGCACTGACGACAAATGGTAAAAGGGCTGGTGCTCTTGAGTTGAGTCTTTTTAACAGATGATGTCAGGTTCCTGTAGCAAAAAAATCCAACATCTCATTTAAAAAATATCAGCTCATAGAGTGCTGTGGGAGGACTGGGGCTACAAGAGGCAAGAAAATTATTTAATTTCCTGTAAAAAAGTGATGCAATATGATAAAAAATGGGCCCAAAAAGTGAACATTCTGGTTAAAGGAGCTGCTGCTGATTGTCTGTTGACAAAAACTTTTACTTTTTGACAAATTTAATCACGTCATTTTTTTAAACACATAAAATAAATAGATTCATTTGCATCTGATGAGCTTCAAGCAAATCTTGTTTGGTAGTCCACTTAGTAGCTCCCGTGTTTTCAGTTTGTCACTTTTGGAGGGGATTGTACTGATTTACTTTCGTTCCCTGGGGTCTCAGCCTAAAGTTAACCATAAACACTACATTAAATTAGCCCTTGGTTTGCGATTGGTCTGCTGGGGCCACTTGTTCTTTATCCTACAAGCTACCGATGTGGGAAGAGATCGCTGGCAGTTAAAACAACATGAAACAGGTTTAAGAAAGGCTTAGCGAACTAACCCTGACCCTTTACATTAACACACGTCCAGCAAAGACATGTCCACTGAAGACCAAAGGGCAGTCTATATAAGGGCTGTCCATACCAGACGGAGTTGAGGCCAATTTATGCTTCTGCGTCAAATCTAAAAAAAACTAAACATGTGTTGTGGCAATGGAGACCACAAGAACTGTTGATAGTAGGCTTAATTACATTGCATTTCCAGCTTCTTCTTCACTGCCGTTGTACAGACTGTCTCCTCTGATGTCTTCTTTTGTTTCTGCGTCGTAGTAAATTAAGGAAAACTAAAACTGCTGTTCTGACATGTATCTGCTCCGACTCAGTCAAGATGCGCTGAGTTTCAGTCGCCATCATTTCGAAGTGACAACAACAAACTGGTGGAAAACACCGGCGGAAAAACTCAACACAGTGGCACATAAACGCCAACTATAGGTTTGGAGGTGTAGTTGCAAAGTGACGCCAACGCAGAAGTAAAAATGCTAATGACGGCATATGTTCAAAGCAGAAGCATAAATCCAGTATAAATATTGGGAATATATTCAAACACAACACGGCCAGATCACATTCAGCACAACAGTCTAATGTGACTGTGATGCTATCAACTGGTAAACTCCAGATGTCCTTCAGATTAAACAACCAAGTACGTCAGAGATTCATGCCCTCCAGCATGACAACTACTGCATGTGCAGAGGGACTGTTGTAATAAGCAGTGCAACCTCCTGCACCAGTATAAAGTATAAATCCAGCTATACAACTACAGTCACATGCACACACTCAGAAACAGACACACAATGTCAGTCCTATCAAGATCTCGGGGGCTAAGCCTTCCCCCGTTCACCCTGTTGATACTGAAGCCGAGCTTTTACTCTCTCTCAGTGTGTCTCCACATGTTGTAACCTGCTTTTCTCCAAACCCTCAGACCAACCTGAGAATACCTCCATCCCTGAGGGACGGGGAGGGGCTGGGAGGGGTGGGGCGGGGGTGGGGTGGCTTCTGGGCTAACGACTGTGAATGGACTCCCATTAGGACACTGTTATTGGGACCCCCTCATTAGCATCCCTGTCCATTGTCTCCTCCAACAATGGCAACAAACAAAACATTAACATGGAAATGGGTGAAATGTACCTAATTAGTTTTCTCTGCTGGTTTTTGTCAAGCAGAATGGGCATTTGAGCCCCAAAGCCCCAAAGCAGCAGCAGCTCTGCAGTGGATTCTGGGAATTCAGCAGGAAAAAAAATTATTTATGGTGTCATGTCCTCGTTGATGTCTCAATCACAAAATCCCAAGAGCTGTCCAGATGTTGAACGCCAGCCCAATGTGTCTGGACCTATCTTTCCGACTGTGAGCAATCAGGAGTTAAAATCACTAAGTCATCAAACCTGTGGGGCGTAAAGGTCAGAGCCAGTGAGTTCAACCTTTGCAAAGCGATTAATAGATGAGCTTAGTTGGTCAGTAGCAGAATCAAATAAAACAAATTACAAAGATGAGACTTTTGTAAATGTGAGACCAGATCTAAAATGTAGACGTTGCGGATGATAAAACCAAATTCCTCTGAAGAAACCAGCTGCTGTCTGTCTCTCCAAGCTTAATTGATGTTCAGATCTAAACTTTAGATCTTAAATTTAAGCTTGTTTGTAAGACTTTTTCACTTGACTTTGTTTTTAGTTTTGACTTTAAATTGTTGAAACAGAACAAATTGAAAAATAGGATTTGAGTACTAGGAAACTCAATTTTCCATTGGAACTTGACAACACTGATATACATAAATGCTCTAAAATAAAATTTTTGAAAATGCACAACTTGATATGGATTATTTCAGTGTGGTGAAATTCAGTTGGATTTAGTTGCTAATATAATTGTGCTTATTAAGATAATGACTGGCGTCCAGGTTGTCCAGGTTAACTACTCTGATCTCATAAGCAGTTTAAAAGCACGGACAGTGGTTTAAAGTATAGAGAATTAAAAGTGGGTTATTAATATGATTAAAAATGTTTAGCGGCTCAGATCAGATACTTAAGGTTCGATGCTTTGTGCATTGAAAAAATGTGCTGAGGAAGAGGTGTTTAATTCAGGATGCTCATGCTAGAAAGTTAACTCTTCAGGTGGTTTCTGTCGCTGCGATGGTTACGTAGCTAGTCATGGTGAAAAGCTGAAAAAGCCTCACCCATCATCAAATCTAATGGTGGCGCTAAATAACCGTGCAACTGTTGTCTGGAAAGTTTTAGTTCTCTGAAAAACCAAAGGTAAATTTCTCCTTCAGTGATTTTTCCCTCCAGATAAATTATGTTCATTGGACAGAAATTTAGGGGCTCAAATTAGAGGTCTTTACAAATCCAGAATCCAAGATAGACCCATGCTACAACCTCGATGTAGAAGCATAAATCAAGTATTACAATGACACTAACAGTGTGATGGATTCATATTTAAACATTTTCCTATTTGTGACCACTGAGCCGAACATAACTCAGTAAACCTAAAGATGTTAGTTATCCATTTGTTAAAAAAATGGGTTTTCCAAACTTTTTCATTATAGGTGGAAAATAAACACCAGTCAGACAAAAATACCTTTGAGGATATGATCTGATTCTGGTCAACGGCTGAAAACTATGTTTAGATTTATGGATAATGGTTTGCAAAAGGAACACGAGACCAAATAACTGAGCAATGAATCCCAATGAGACCCAGTCCTTTGAATACATAACAGAATATTCAAAGTGTGTGACAATACAAAGATTTTCTTGTATGACCTTGTATACTTTTTATTTAATAAAATTCACATCTTTATTTACTGCACTTTTCATATATTTTGGTTTGACATCTTTTCTGCAACAGTTTTTTTTTGTTTTTCAGGGCCCTGACGATGACAGCGAGGACGTAAGCTGATCACGGATCAGCGCCTCTGGAGCCCACTGCTGAGCTGCACTGAAGAGCAGGATTAGGCCTGTTCATAGGCTTTACTGGGCTCTAATCTTTAATCCAAAACCATAATACACCACACCTTCGGTGACTGTCGCTCATCGCAACGTAGACCAAGGCCGTCGCATAAAAACAGTCTGGAGTCAGAGGCCACTCAAACAAAAAGCTGTTTGTTTTAAGTCCCCAGGGCCCAGGCGCTGGTTTAATTGTGTGAGTATGGGGTGAAAACATGGATGCACAGAAATGAAGCCTGCAGGGATCCCGAGTGTTTTTTCTGAACACGTGCGGAAAAACTGCTGAATTCATGCTGGGTTTCTGCACAATCGCAGTGGAGTCAAATCACTTTTCACAACATCAGCATGAACACTGAGAATCAGCGGACATTAAAGATTTTGAAGGTTTAACTTCTTCAACGTGACATGATTATGAGTTAATCTCGGGGACCAGTCTTTAGATGTGGAAGGTTTGGCTGCTGATGCTCCAATGTACCATTCAACAGTTCTCTCAAAGACGTATTAACTTCTTCTGATAACTTTATGTCAACCTTCTCTCTTTGGGAATATTTTCATGCATTAATAATTTTCTTTGCCAAATGTGTTTTGGAGAATGTGCTGCCTAGATTATGCCAAAGTATCCATAGTGCATGATGCTAGGAACCCAACATATGAAAGTGGATCAATATTTTTTCTCTATTGACAGTAATGGTGCACAGTCACAAATGAGACAACTACATTGCTAATCTACAATAATTTGACACCATAACAGCAAACGGTGATGTCTGGACGCGCTGTACTTGCGGGCCTAGTTGGCAAACAATAGTGGCTTCTGAACTAACGGCTAACATACTGGAAGCCAAATAACCCACTAAACTAGCTGGACTGTTGCTGGCTGACATGCTAATTTGGCTACTGACTTGAAAATAAATCTCACAAACAACCAACTGACTGACCACACCACATCTCTTTTATAGTTATATAAACTCTCTTACCTGATAATTTAACATGTTATAGAAATAATGTGCTGTATATAATGTATTCTATGCACTGACAAGTTTGTAGCATGTTAGGAAAAAACAATCCCTGAAACTAGCTGCATTTGTCTATAAAATGTCAACCAGAAATTGGAATGGAACCCTAGAGGAATACACCGACTAACTGAGCTTTAATATTACATTTATTCTCTAGTGTGCATTCACATACATGCTTCATCAAAAGCTGTTCCACTGTTCGGGACCAACTGGGTTATAGTAGTTTGCTCAGTTCTTGTTGATATTACTCAATTAACTGGACTCTTTACTCCAGGAAGTAGACAGGTACCAGCTTTTAAAACACTTAACATTTAACATTCAGCTGTTTAAATGAGCCTCACTGCCTGCCTCTGAGAAATAAAGTCATCCTACTTAAGTGGAATCTTTTCTTCACCCTCTTCTTACATCTCAATTTGGGTTTTTTCTCTCCACTTTAGATAAACGATCACAGAGAAAACGCTGCTGTGGAGAGTCAGCTTGAAAACACAAGAGGGACAAATGGAGACTGACGGGACATTAGTGACGAGCGTCGGCCCCAGTGGAGGGAGGGGACAGAGGGGACAGGCCAGGGTTTCCTTGTCAGGCTTTTATTGTGAAGAGACAATTCATTGCCTCATTGATAATTAGCCTGTTAGCATCAACAATGGATGTGTGAAAAAAAAAGCTGCTGCTTGTCACAGAACAGCAGGAAAGAGAGAGTTGAAAAATGGAGTCGTTCAAAAAAAAGGTTCAGTCATAAAAACCTTGATTTTTATGTTTAATTACAACTGATTAAAAATACATGTTTGTTTAAAAAATGTATTGATATTTAAGGACCTTTACATAATATACGAAAGCAGATGGTTTGAATCAGATCAACCAGAGTAATAATTCCCTATTCCTGACAGGATGTGTATGTGTGAATTTGTGAATTTTTGGATTCATACAAATAACAGATCAGAAACTTCAGTTTTAGATTGCGCAGGTTTTTTTTATCGTCACATAAAACAAGTGAGCATCATTAGGTCATTAGAGCAGCAGGTGAGCAGCAGAAGGTAAACTGTGGTGGAGTAAATTACTTTATGTGTGCGTGAGTGTATATGTATGTGTATGTGTATGTGTTTGTTTTTATGTATATGTGAGTGTAATTGCGTGGGGACCTTCATCGTCATGGTTACGATAATAATCATCGCTATCACCATTATCTTTGTGGCCTGAACGTAAACTTTCGTCCCGATGCTGTTGATCCTCCTGGGAGAAGATCTTAACCCCCCCCGCCAAAGACTCCCTCTGCCCCACTGAGGATTCGCCCTCCTGTAAGTGATGATGTCCCAGAACAACCTCAGTTTATTCGGGTCAATAAAAATGAGAGGCCTGAATCAGCTTGACTGACAGCTGTGTCGGCCTATCACGGTCATTTCCTCCCTCCTTTTGCATTTTTTTCTGGCTGCAAAATGGCAGCAACATTTTAGAACATTGCTTCACAAAACACACACACACACACACACACACACACACTCACAAACACACACTCACAAACACACACAAATGCAAGCTAACAGTTTACCCGCGTGACATCACCTCACTTCCTCCATCAACAGTCTCTCCACGATCATCAAAGCCGTTTCCTCCTCCTCCTCCCTGCTCTCATGTTGGAGCTCCTCGGGGAGAAGGTTGCGGGAATTTCCCAGCCTGCTTCTGTGTTGCCGGCCCGGGGGTTAATAGGTGTTCAACGCCCCCCCCCTTTTATCTGGGACCGTTTGTGAATCAGCGGGCCTGTGATGTTTACCACTGATATCATATATATGCTAATGCAGGCGCCTAATTGGAGGGGAGGGGCCAGAGGGCGGGAGGGCATGGGGGTTGTTATCATGTGTAAAATTGATTTGTGAGGGCTGATATTTGATCGACAGTAAAGGGGGGGGGGCTGCGGGGGGGGGGGGGGAAACTTCTCTACCTGCAGAAAACTGAATGTGTTCGCCATCGCTATGGAAATAAAATCTCACGTTTCGGTTGAAAAGAGAAAACTGGAGGATTTTAATGAGGGTTTGGAGGATTAATCGCCCTCCACTTTGCATAATTACGCAGACTTCCAGTATTTAGAGGTTATTGTTTCAGTGGGTTCTTTCCTTGTATTAACTTGTAATGGGTAATAGTTAATTTAACCAGTTGATGAGGAGGCGGGGGGGGGGGTCCCAATCAAATTTAGTTAATTACTACAAAACTCCAGTGGTTGTCACTGGTGAGCTGAGAGATGCCAGTATAAAAATAAAAACCAATGAATTGTTTCTTAAAACGGAGAAAAAAAAACACAGAGGTCATGGAAAATAAAGGCTTTAAAAAAAATCACACACACGTTGCACTGCAAAGTTGTAATTAACCAATGTTTTTCTAATAACTAAGACGAGGCACAGTTCAGGCACTGAGGCAGCGCTTGAACAGGATTTACATGTTTTTCTAAGTTTTACATGAAGTAAGTCAAGGTACTTTAAATAAGACAAAGAGGAAATTAAGACGAGGTGTAGCAGAAACACAAGAGTTGATAAAGTCGAAGACGAAAAATAAGTTAATAGAGAATAAAAGGGATTAAATGGGAGAATAAGACTCACAGGGCAGTGAATTCTATGAATGAATAGTCTCTTATTTAATAGATGTTTTAATACCTGAGACTTTAATCAAACCTGGGGGGGGGGTCCTAGATGTGTGGTGCCCTGCCATCCAGGCCCAGACCCGTCCCAAACCGTCGGAGACTGTCTGAACACTCAAGCAACTTGTATTCTATTTTTATGCCTCTTTTATTCTGTTTTAGCTCTTTTTCCCTTTTCTCTTGGCTTTTAATGACTTGTTTAATATTGTGCGTTTTAAAATCCTCTCTTTAGTGTGTTTTTCTTTTGCCTCGCTGCTGAGAGGCTGTGTAAAAATGAACTTTCCTTGTAGTTTCTAAATGTGCGCTGAGATTTTTTTAATTTCGGTTTTTGTTCTTCAGGTCTGCTTCAGACATGACGTCTCATTCTTGTCGTGGGTTTTTTTAAATGTCAGAGATTCGATCTCGCTGCTAAAGTTCAGCTGGGAGTTTATGATTGAGCCCAGGTTCGTTTTATCGACCTGGAGTTAAGATGAGCGGTTGTTCTTTTCTTGGTCTCCATGAATTTGTTAAAAAAGAAGAAAAAAAGCTTTAAGAGAATCCACACCTGCCACAAGAATAGAGATTATTGATAAAGAAGTCGAAACAAACGAAAAAAACTTACGATTTTCTCAAAGTTGTAAATAATACCATTGACTCTTTATTAATTAGAAAAAAAAGATCTGGATTAAAAAAGAAAACCCTCAGCTCTGCAGATTCAACCTGAAAAAAATCCTCAGCAAAGTTGTTCTTTTTTTTCTTTTTGGGGGCCTGAACCGCAAAAGTCGTGATGTGTAGAAATCAAGTATGTGGGGACAAATATGTTTTCCTTTGATAAGTTGAATTTCCCTTCTGCTGCCAGCCGCCGCCGCTGCCGCCGCCGCCGCCGCCGCTTGCCCGTGCACCCGCACTGTGCTTCATTGTGGCTCCGGCGCGAAAGGGGTTTTTAAGCCGCCGTACGTGAGCCGCATGGCTGAACGTCTGCTTGGCTTTGAAACAAAACAGCCCCGCAAAACGCTTTAAGTATATTATCAGCCAAGTTCTTTTTAGGAACGTATTGCTAAAGGAGCTTACCATTTAATTAATGTAACTTGGGTGAGATTACACCCGGCCGGGCCTTGTAAGCGGAGGCAGGGTCTTATTGACCTCCTATGCAAGAGCTTAAAGACACAAGAATGAGCGTTTTTTTTTTTTTTTAACTCAACTTTGATGGGATAACTCGTATAATCTTTCACAGGGACGGGAGGAATAAAGTGTTTTAAACATAATACCCTCCCCAAACTCTGAGTGGGACTGAGCGACGCTCAAGTGCCGCGCTGACACGGCGACTTTTTTCTCTGATCCTCTTTGTTTTGTTTTATTGTTCTCGTCAGGAACGACTCAGAGAAAAGGTTCTTCGGGCCTGTTTGCCGATAAACAGACGGAAACGTATGCTGATTTTTTTTAGGGGGAAAACCAGAGAAACTTGTCATGATTTTTACATTGATGTTGACTAAATGCACCTGGAAAACACCCTTTATTATATTGGCATGAATGTAACATTTAATGAACGGTTTATTAGACACTGGTTGTGAGCAGGTAGAGGGATTTATAAATGTTTCCTCTGTCAACTGGATACTGGTGTATAAAAAGATAATGAGCAACAACTTACGAAAAGGGAATCCATTAATAAACACTTTCAACGCCCTTATATCCACTAATAATAAAGTGTTATAAACCATCTTATAAGTGCTGATAAATGCTAAATAAGGATGTGGTGTCAACGCAGAGTTTTTAGATGATTAAAAAGAGTTTGTTTACTTGTTAAATTCTGACATGAAATTGACAAAAAGCAGAATTTTTTTTTTTTTCAATTCACATCCATCAGTTGATTCTCACTGAACAAAACGACCCTGGAAAAGTTCAAGGACTCAAAATTCAAAGACATAACCTTAATTTTTTATTTCTATTTTTTCAGAACAATATGTGATTTGTGCCCCCCCCCCCACACACACCCCTCCAGGCCCATATACCATCCCAGATGTTACCCCCCCCCCCCAACCCCCTTGGAGTTTTCAGTGTCGCCCTTTCAAACATTCTTTAACAGTGGGATAAAGGGGACGGGAGGGATGGGGGGGATTAGGCTACGGGATCCTCCAGGCATTGTCTGAGAATCTGCAGATAAAAAAAGGCACTGGTTTGGTTTTGATTTGGCAGGATGGGGGCAGGGAGGGAAGGGGAGCGGGGGTAGCAGATTTTGGGGGGCAGGTGGTGGTGTTGTTGTTTGGGGTTTTCAGAATAAAAAAGGATCTTGATATTTGACGGTGGAGACACTGAAACTTGCTGCTTCCTTTTTATTGTTTAGCGTTTAGCGTTTCCTGTTTTTATTTTTTGTTCACTGTGGAGGATTTTTTTAACTACACTCTAATCTTGGTCTTTCTCATAGATACAAAGATTCAACTTATCTATTCATGTATTTTTTACTTTATTTGCAGTTTTTAAATTTTACAATTACAAAACATCAGTTTCCAGAATAAGAGTCTCTTGTTCACTAGAGGAATTGAGCCCCCCGTTCATGTAACCAGGCAGGTCTGAGTCCCTGTGGGTGTGGGGGCCCCAGATTTTCTCAGCTCCATCGTGTGTGATGGGGGCTTATGCAGACGCAGTTTCTCCATTTGTACAATCGACAGCAGCTGAAAGAACCTGAGCCTTAAAAGGAGCTGTCAGGACATCCGTCATTTTGGGACGTCACATGATTATGACATCACTGCCGTCTGCCACGCCCCCAGAGCGGCTCGCCTGGACCCACCGTCCGACAACACAACCTCAAGCCAACATCAAGCCATCAGCCACCAGAACATTCTAGTCTGTCAGTTCGGCAAATTTCGGCGCCAACTCACCGCCTACAGTCCATTACCTGTGGTTTGCCCGGCCCCGTCTACCTCAGAAAACAGTCGGCCAATTGGAAAGGAGGATCAGAGCCGACTTAACACCCCCTCCCTTCTCTGAAGAGAAGCATGAGAGAGGGAAATGTAAAAATTTATTGAGATGGTTCTTGATGCATAAATCCACAAGTGTTTCTTCCTATTGACGAGAGATCTTCAAATAAAACACAGGGGAAATGTAGAACATGGGACTTTTAGAAAACAAAACGTCTCTCTCTATTCAACCAGACATTGAACGAATGAGGTGCTTTCTGCCCACGTTTCCCCTGAGACCATGACTGGTTCTAGGTCAGATTTTCTCCATTATGTTCTCACCAGATGAATCAATACAACTTAAACCTCCCGACCACTGGTTCAGCTGGACAGAACTCACGCTGTTGGCACAAATCATGTGTGTATTTTACCTCAGTGTAAACATCTAACTTCAGGGAAAGATGTAACTTCCGCCCAACTCAGATTCTCTCAGATGCCTCATTAGGGAAAGTTCCTGTCTAATAGCAGACTGTGTATGTGTGTGTGTATTGATCAGCTAACGTACCAGCCCACTCGTATTGATGAACCTATTAACACTGATCAGAGGCGGGTGACAGTAATAGTGCTGATTGATTGGCTCCCAGAAGCCATTGTGCGGACGTGTGTGTGTGTTGGAGGGGTCACGAGGAGCTGAATTTGTTTTTCTTTTCTTTCTATCTTTCTTTCCTTCCTTCGACAAGCACAAAACAAACATCATGATACAGCTGAGACATTATTTGTCAATCAAAAGCAGCATATATTCCTTTTTGAATGAATCATTCCCATGGATGAAAAATAAATTAGTATCAAAATACTGTCATTAATTGATTCACCTCAGAGCTGATATCCAAACACCAACCGATCAAACCTAACAATCACATGGATCGGTCACCCCAACCGATCACATGGATCAATCACACCCACCGATCACACTGACCAATTGCACGACCAATCCAATTGTATGATTACACCTACCGAGCTCACTGATCAATCACGACAACCGATCACATGGATCGATCACACTTACCTATCCCATCGACCGATCGCATCGTCCTATCACAGCGACCGATCGCACTGATAGATCACACAGACCGATCACATGGATCGATCACAACTACTTATCACATCCATCACATCGACCGATCGCATCGATCGATCACACCGATCATATCGACCGATCACATTGACCGATCAAATCATCCCATCACACTGACCGATTGCACGGATCGATCACGGCTACCAATCACATGGACCGATCGCCTTTGAGCGGCCATGTTGTTTTTCCAGCCTGACGGATCAGCAGGTGGTTATCAGCTGCTCGTCAGCAGCCTGTTCCAGGCTCCATTCAGATGCTCATATCAGTTAATTAGCACCAACTGAATGCCGCTCCCCACTCCCCCACAATAATCTGCCTCCATTCACGTGTTAAAGCAGCCGTCCCTTTACTTAAGTAGTTGTGATTTCCCTTTGTCTTTAATGGCTCTTGGTTTCACAACATCCACATGCCAGGGATTGAGATGCATCTGACAAACTGCTGCCTGGATTTAACAGGAAAAGGATCTTTTACTTGTTTAACCTCATTTTTTTCATTGTTTTTTCTCTGCTTTCATTAGATTTGTTTTGATTTTCTTAGTCCAACAGAAACAGGGCTACGACTGCATCCCCTTTTGAGACTGCATGTGTTCAATCAAATCTCATGAAACTGTTTGTCCTAATTAATAAATTCAGCCACCAGGTCAAAAACACAGAAAGAAAGAGAAAGTTTAATGTGAGACATTATTACTGATCATCGGAAATTCACCACTAAGAAAAGTGTGAAGTCTGAAAAATGCCAGAAAATGCACATTTTTGATCTTTTGAGGCTTTTATTGTGAAATCCAAACTCCATTTCCTTTCATTGTGCCTTTATTTCTTCACCTAAAAGATGCAGCCCATTTTTAAAAAATCTGAATGTATTTTCCAAAATCTTTATTCGTTTTTCCGACCTGCATCATGAGCTGGAAGTGTGCCCCCCCCCCGACTAGGGACCTACCCCGACGCCCCCGCATCCTCCATGGAGTCGGTTCAGCCATTAGCCCAGCAGATTGATTCATTACGCTAATGTGAGTCTAACCCTGTTGGCCCTGTTGAAATGCGTGCAATATGACACTCCTCAAATTTGTTCTAACACATGCCCCGGGGAGCCACAGAGAACCGCCACTAATGGAGGGGGGGGCAATTATGCAGAGAGGAGCCGACTGTCAACAGTTATTAGGACAATATCCACCGCATGGGCGCTATCAGCCGGTCTGCCTCCTCAGACACAGGGAGGATCACTGCTCCTCCTCAAGCTGCCTGTCAGTCTGGTAGAGAAACAGCTGTTGAGGGGCACTTGAAAAAAAACAAATAATACAGAACAGAAAACCAAACAGATTTCCGGGCATCTTTTTGGGGAACTGTCATATTTAGCTCATTGTCTGGTAGTTTAAAGATTTTAGATGATTCAGTTTATTGAAGTTTAAAGTCAACTCATCTTTGATGGGGGGGGGGACCCATCATCAAGGGACTGGATTTTCCTTCCTGTTCCGGCTGTTAGTTACCTCACACAAACTTAATAAAACTTAAAAATATATATATTTTTCTTTTTCCTTAGGTACATGTGGCCCATGCACCTTTTTTCCCCATGAAATAGATTATGTGATTTTTTTCTGATATATCACATCATAAAAATCCGTGTTTTTAAACTTAAAATTGTCATTTTCACACCATAGGCGAAGCCTCGTTTCAAACCTGACAAACCTGTCTATAAACGCAAGGGGTGTGTCACATTTTAAAACGTATCACGCGCGATGGCTCACGTTGTTATTACATGTCACGTGTAATATTTCTCATTTTAAACACATAAATCTCACCGGAGCTCCTTTGTGTGATGATGAAGAGCTGTGATAAAGCTGCAGATGAATCCGACAAGGAATCATGACAACCACGACCCTGAAAGAAAAAATTAGAAACAAAGAAAAGATGAATACGGAAAATTTACTACATTTGTCTTTATGCTATAGGATATTCATATGTTAATTTCTCGACCTATAACAGTTATAGCAGTAGCTCGAAAATGGAAAGAGGGAAAAAAAAACACACCAGTTTTTATGATTACAATTACAATTATGATTACAATTTACGGACTGTGCCTTTAAGAATCAGAAAGCGAAAACTAGAGCTGTCGATCAAAGTGATGGAGGAGTTAAAGTGTGTTTTGAATTTCAAAACACACAGGTTACACTTTTAAGGATCATTCCGCTTTATTTTGTGTAGTTTCATCATTGCCCATCATTTCAGTCTTTTGGCTTTGACAACGTTGTAAAATGGTGAGAGAAGATAAAGACCAGGAGGAGGAGGAAACCGTCACCAAGACCGTCTGTCAGCATCCGTCGGTCGACACACTCACCCTCGACCTCATCTCTGACCTACTATACTCACCGTGGCTGCAACATTTCAGTTCTACCATCACACAATGATGAGAGAATATCAAGATGAATGTTTGCCTTTATTTTTGTGCTTCCTTTATTTTAACCTTATCATCAATGGAAACGATTCACAAAAACGACCACAATAAGATCCAAGTTACATTAAACCAGAATTATCCTTTAACTTCTGAGGTTTCTCACTCTCATGATGTTAGGAGAGAAAAAGGAATTCCTTAATTTAATTAAAATAAAATGTCAAGACTTCTCATATGGTTTCAGCGCACATTATTTTACATGTTTTTACTTTGAAACAGTGGGTTTTAAATCACAGGCCTCAGGAAAATTTACAGGAGTATTTAAGTGGAGGCTCGTGGTCATTTCAACCTCAAGTAGATTGGAAAAGAGATAAAATATGTTCAGATGTTTTTATTTAAAAAAAATTTTTGAACTACAAATAACCAGCGACGTACATTTAATGTTCCCTTGCTGGCTCTCTCTCTGGGGGAGAAGAGGCCGATATGGACCCTTGAGTCTGGGGCAGAGCGCAGATTGCCCCTCATTCACCCCCCCTCCAGGGTTTATCTCCAACGTGAGGGTCTGCCGGTGTGCGGAGAGGAGGGAGGCGGTGTCTGTGGCGGGCGGAGATAAGGTCTGCTGTGGTGGACCCGGGGGTGGGTGGTCTTATTTACCTGTGGCTGAAGGAGCTTTCAGCTCCCTGCAGGTCACTGCTTTACATTGTGTGTGTTTTCGTGTGTGTTTTTGTGTGTGGGCGTGCCCCCCCCCCCCCCCCACACTGCTCTGTCAACACTCATCCTGAGCACTGCCGAGTCGACGGTCTCATGCACGAGGACCCCGAGGAAAACATGGCGACCGGCTCCATGACACGGTTGCTGAAATGCGGCACTCCGGCTTCGGCGGGCAGGTTATGCGTTGGGGCTGTGACTTCGTACGTTAAGACGTCTTTATTCCTACTTGGCCTTGGCATGCAGTCGGACTCTGGGCCACAAACGTCCATCTCACCATGTTTGTCATCGTACAAGATCATGAACATTCTGCGTTTTTTTCCCTAACTGTTAACAAATCACACAAAAAGATTAAAATCGACTCGATCCTCTCCGACCTCCCTCAGCTCTGAACCCACTGGCTCCCGCTCAAGTTGTAAATCTTTAAGGTTATTTAGTTTCATTTCTTTTAAAAGAATAACAAGGCTAATTTATTTCCCCTTTTCCTGAAACAGCTGCCCACAGCTGTAGTTTTTAGCAAATGTCACTCAAACAGGAGGAAACGGTGAATTTTGTCTGGGACTATTTTTCAGCAGCGGATGAATCCACATCTAGTGCCGTAGTGAGCAGTTTTGGCAACAGGACAATGTGTGTGTCTGTGGGTGTGAGAGAGAGTGAGTGAGTCTATATAAACTATAGTGTGTGTGTTAACATAGATGAAAGAACGTGTGTGAATCACTGGTGTGTTTTTAACAGTTTTTAGTTTCTTAATCGTAGAGTTTCTGACGCCACTGGACATGACACTGAATAAGGAAATAATATGAAGTTCAGTTTGCAAGGTTATCATATATGAAATGATTTATTGTCTTTGTCATATAGTCAGACTTATTGTATAGTGGTCGATTCACAACATGTCTGTTAAATAATTTAAATCATTAATAAATTGGGCCTTTAACTCTCATTATTATCAATCGATATATATAAATATATAAATTTTTGGTTAATGAAAATTTGGAAAAAAAGGGCGAAAAATGCCACAAAATGTCAGTTAGAGTCCGACCTGATGTTTTTTTTTTGCCTCCAGGACTGAAAATGACCAATGAGCCTCCAGACAAAAGCAGGAAAACAGCAGGTGAACCCAGTTCAGTAGGTGAGATCTTGTTATCTAGAGGCTCCACCCTTCTTCACCCAAAGCACCATTTGTGAATTTTTTTGGCGTGGTTTCCTTCCCCCATTCGCCCATTTGTGTCATGACTGGTGGCGCATCTGCCGTTTTCGGCCTCGCTGCGCCGCACCACGCAGGTGCTGACCCCCCACCCACCCCCGAAAGCCACATTCTTCTATAGCCCTTTGCTGCCTGAGCAAACTGCGCTTCTGAGCTGGGTCCGTCCCCGCCACCGACTGGCCACTGCCCCGGCAACACGCATTGTTGCTCTATGCAAATCCGCTCACACATTTGGACAGAGGCTCGGGGGGGGGGGGGGGGTCCCTGAGCTCGGGAGCTCGGGACGGAGAATGGAGGCCGGCCAATAAATGAAAGTTTGCCTTAAATCCTCAGGATAATAGAGGCAGAGGTTGGGGCCGAGCCTCGAAGCCGAAATAAACAGAGGGATTACTCCTCGGTTTTGCATCACTCACCCTCCTCTGGGTGGCCCTTAACCGTCAGGAAAGCAAAAAGAGGGGGGGGCGAGAGAAGAAAAAACGTTTAACGCATGGACATTCACACAGCACATAGGGGGAAAGGAGTGAGCCTAATTCCATCAAAGACTGAGAAATTAGCAATTAATTTATTCCAACCTCTCCGCCCCTGCTCCTTTTCTATTTTCGGCCCAATTGTTGGTTAGTTCTGCAACATCTGGTCCAGAACAGTCGCTGTGCCTGATGACTGATGCGCCCTCCATTAAAGCAGAATGATGGAGAGAAAACCTTCCCTTTTTTTTTTCCATTCGTTTCTTGTCCGTGGGAGATTAGTTTGGTGCGATGTGAAAAGTAATCATTAAAAATGTTGCTCTTTTTTTTTGCAGGCCATGCATAACCACCGCGGGGCAGCACCTTTATTTGCAATTGTAATTTAAAGAATAATTAAAGAAGTTAAATGATTCTGTAAATGTAGAACAACTCGAGTCTTTGTGCTCAAGGGTGCATGAACCTGCGCCCTATGGCTGGTTGCTCCGATAAACTCGGTAATGAAAGAATGTAGCGCCGCACTAATGACAAATTTTTTGAAGTGTTTTGGATTTGCTCACTCTCCGGTCCTCCTCGGCTCACACTCCCTCTGATGCCCGACTTTAATCTGGGGTTGGGGGACAGGGGGTGGGTGTGGGGGCGGGGGCAGGGGCAGTGGCGGGGGGTGGAGGGTGGGTGTAGAGAAGCCACAACGAAGCGTTTTCACCAAATTAGCACAAAAAAATTCATTAAATAATTCCCTAATTGACTTCGTTTATCAGTGAAGAGGAAAAGAAAAGGAACAAAAAGCAACAGTCGGATGTGTCAACAAACAGAACATCAGGTTTAGGGTGAGCGTAACAGGGACCCCCCCCCAGAGTCATCCACCTTTTTCACTACAGACGTCCATGTCCGGCGGATCCTTGGTGGTTGTTTTTATCATCCGTTCACCCAACAACTGCTTTCTCGCATCCTCAACTGAATGTTTGGTCCATAAAGTGAAAGATTAAAAAGAACAAACAAACAAAAAGAAAACTGAATGTCACACGTTCCCAGAGCCACAGGCGACGGCTTCATAGTGTTTGTTGTTTCTTTCCAAGAACCAAAGGAAATTCAGTTCTCTATCATTCAAGAAAGGAAAAAGCAGGGAAACCTCACACTACAGAAGCTGAGATCATCAAATCTTTTTTCACTGTTGTTTGAAAAAAACGACACAACAATTAATAAATTATCAGAACAGTCGCCAAATAATTTCCTGCTCATCATTTCTGTCCATGAAAAGAAACGCGTGTGATGATTGCGTGTCTGTGTCGCATTTGGATGTCATTTGTTGCTTCGTTTCTGTTTAGACCCTTCGAGCAGCAGCCTCGCGGCCTCAAGTTCAAACATTTGAAACATACATGAAGATTTAACTTGGATCAGATTAACAGAAAAAAAAAAATCCTTGACTCAGCATTGCGTAAATCGAATCTCGAGCAGCTGCTTTGTCCGGCGTGATGTCAGTGAGTGGAGCAGAAATGGCCTCATATCAATCAAATCATCCTTTTTTTCGAGCTGCAACCACCGGCGGTTTATATACGCTCTCCATTCCCAACACACACACACACACACACACACACACACACACACACACACACACACACACACACACACACACACACACAAGCACATGGGCCCAGCTCTGGTGGAAATGAGCTGTTGACATTATTTAGGGTCATTGTCCTCGATAGCGGGGCCAACTGCTGGGATTTAGCAGATAAACCCCTTCCGCTGAGACCCTCAACCATTACACATTTCACTACATCAGTCAGCCCCTTAATGTCGGCCCACAGAGTCCCATGTTCCACCAGCAGTAAAAAAGGGGGGCTGGTAACATTTGCATGGTTTGTAATGAATTAAACAAATCGTTACCGCAGCCGAAACCGGACATGTGAAAATCTGGATAGCTCGCAAAAATCTTTCTCGGCTGGGGGACAGGGGAGATGAAGAGGTGGTGGGGGGGGTCCCGTCGTTCAGCAGCTCCTGTGGAGGTGACCTTGAAGGCTGAGGCTGGTCCAAGGTGTCACTGTGGGGTAACTGGGGTGGAGCCAGGGGCTCATCGCGCTCAGTCAAACCCCTCCCTGGAGGAATGGAAACATATAAATCCGTCGGCAGGTCCTTCAGGCAGCCGTTTTAAACAAAATAGAGCTTTTCTTTTCTTCTGAAAAACGTCTGCGTGAGTTAAATTGCAGGTTGTAGTTTAATGAAACATTTCTTGGATGGCTAATGTGAAGGAATTATTCTCTGGTTGAGTTAAACTAACAAACATTTGAATAAAGCCAAAGCTAAACAGATGATAAAGCTTCTGTTTTGTAGCCGAGCACTCTGCAATTATCTTTAAACAAGCTGCCATTGCTGGTTAGCTTGGTTTGTCTTTAATTTAGCATAGCCAGACTATGGTTCAAAGAGTCACGGAGGACTGGATGGATTAAGACACAAAACCTGGCTGAAGAAAAAACAGAAACAACTACAAGGATATTTTTTTCCTTTCTTTTTTCAGGAGGATTGAGGATTTGGGCCTCTTGATGAAAGATTTGGCTAATTCTGCTAAAGGGTTTTGCTAGTTAGCCTAGCTGACCCAAGAGCTAATATGGTAGACGATAATACCTAGACTTAAATATCTCTCATTACTACCGTTAGATACAAACTCAGCCTCTTCTCTGGGGCTGAGTGGATGCGCCTTCCCAAGTTCATACTGGCCATGTAGCATACACCTACGTCAAGGAAAGCTAGTTAACCTAGCTCACCCTCCAAATTCCCAAGATATCAATAAAAAGGCCACAGAGCTTGGTCCTTGTTACCTGTTTGCTATTTACATTGTCAGCTAGATAAATACTAAAAAAAACCCCAATGTGACTAAACTGCGAAATGCCTAAAATTTTGTTGTATAAATAAAACCCAGTCAGATCATGAAAGGCAGATTCAACTTATAACATTAACGATGCTGCTGTTCAAAGGAAGTGTCCCGGTGAGTCGGCACCCACAAAACCACAGACCTGTTGGGAGGTAACACACCTAAAGCATATGCATCCACAGTTAATACTAAGCTACACGTGTCTCTGCTTTGAGAAAGGTTACGCTGCCCTGTCAACCACTGCTGTGCAGATAAACACACTGACTAAACCGAAACAGAGTTCGCACTGTAACCAAAAGCAGTAGTGCGGTTTGCTGAATAATTTCATGACTAAAATCAAGTGGTTTTATGGTAAGTTTCTCTGCATTTGGTGGCAGATTTCTACGCAGCGCCATATTCGATACCTGTGTCAATCAGAGAAGGCAAAGCAACATTTTTGCTCTCTGTTGTTTTTACTTTATTTCGTGCATTACCAGCTTCGGGCTAACACTAACGAAATGGCTATAGCGTGTCTGTTTTTAAACACATGAAATGCACACGAGTACAGTCAATGTAGAGAAATTGGGCAAAAATCCAGAAACTGTCTAAATTTGTATTAACTCAACCAAACCCAAGACATTGTTGGGATCCATTGGTTAGTTGGGGTTGCAAAGATCCGATTTGTTGTCACCAGAGGCCAATTTACTATGCAAGCAACACTGAGAGTAGGTTTAACTTTAGGCTACACACCTAAGTTGACTCCATCCGAGTTTCATTGTGTAATTTCACTTTTGTTTCGAACTTGTCCGGGACGAGGACAGCATTGTCTTACCCTTAGCAACATCCCTGCAAGGGGGAGAGGAGCCCAACATAACCCCAAAAAAAAAGAATCCTGAAAGAGCACAAAGGCACAAAGAGGCGGAGGGCGCGGCGGCGCAGGCCCGCCGCCTCGGTCCCGACAGAGGACTCGGCCTCGCCAAACAGCCGGGCCACTCCAATTCTGAGCGAATGCTAATGAGATCGCTCTGATCCCTCCGGTGCTTCCCATGTTTTCAACACCTTCAAGGACCACATGGCGCTTGCAGCATAAAGACAACTAAATGAGAAATCTTAACGTTTTTTTTTTCTGTGATGCCGTGGGGCCTCTTCGCTTTTCAACCTGGCCGCCCATTCAGTGAACCAACCCCCCCACTCCTAAAAAAAGAAAAGATAAGAAAGAGCGTTCTATGGGGGGTGGCGGATGAGTAAACTTTTCAGGAAAATGGCATATTTGCAAAAACCTGAAGTAATAATCAATTTATGACCACGCAAGGGCAAAGCCTTTGACGCAGAAGGAATCGTGGGTCGAGCGAGAGACTGAAAAAAGAAAGGGGAGAGAAAAAAGGGGAAGGGAGATGCTCAAAATCGGAGGCTGTTTCTCACAAGCGCTGTAATGAGATCACTAACATCTTGAGCCGACCTCCACTATAGCTGCTGAACAACGGGCCCCCAGATGAAAGGTGAATGGGCCTGGGTTCCCGCTGGCTGGTTCAGAGGCACTTTAATAGCGCGGCGCCCTGTGAAAGGTTCCCGGGCGGTGGCTCATATTAGCGGCGAAGCGCACCGCTCAATGGGATGATGCCTTTTGGCTTTTGTCACGAGATGATTAAGGGCTCCGTTGTCACCGGTGCCTGTTGAGCACAAGGCACTAGAATCCACTCTGCCGGGTTTATTGTCTGAGCCGACGTGGTGGAGGAGGGGGCCCTTTTTTTCTCTTTTTTTTTTGATGAAAACACCTCTCAGGGATCTATCAGGTGAGCTCTGCTTTGGAGTCTCACGTCTGCGGAGCCCCTTCAAAAATATTTCAAGTGCTTTGTTTTTTCCTCTAAAGACCCTCAACTCTGTCGTCGTTCATGGACAAAGGCAAAACGCCGCAGAGGGATGAAACTTGCCGATAACAGCCCTCGAATAAAGACAACATGCACGCACGTCTGTAATTAAATTACCTTGTTCTGATGCCTGTGAACGTTTGGGTAGGGAGTCGCATGTTCAATATGCTTCTTAAATGGGGTTTTTAAAAGCAATCAGAGCCAATGAAAGAAGTCTTAATTGAAACCAGCCTTCCAATAGAAATCAACCTATTTTTCTACTGATCTTTTTCCTCTTCTATATCTTCTCTCAAGCTGCTGACACTCCCTAAAAGGGGACAAGTGGAATTACGTAACAGGCAGAATCGTTTTCTTCTTTTATTAGTGATCTGTCAGACTAAATGAATTGGGGTTATTTATTTATTTTTTGTTTTTTCTTGCCGCAACGAAGCAGCATCTCCCCCGGTCACTCTCGGATATTCAACGAATCCCAGTGTGCCCTGCGAATCGAAAACACTTCTGTCTGGTTTAGCACAATCCCCCCCGGGCAAAAAAAACCCCAACAAAAAAACCCAATGAAAAGGCTTTGAATTAGATTTTTTTTTTTTTTTAACATTTTAAATAAGTGAATGATAACATGTTATACAATCGTTATACGATTTGCTTCAGACAGAAGGGGACAGAGCGGGATGAATGTTGGCCAGATTGACGCTAAACAGAGGACGCACTATGTTCATTTTTTGCAATCAATGCAGGTCCTTTCAATCAGGAGGGCTTTATACTCGGGATTAGTTTTGGTGACTTAAGAAGCTAGACTACCTCCGTACCCCCACCATCTGCAACTGCACCCCCCCCCCTCCTCAAAACCCCCCTCACAAAAATAGCACAAGGATACCGCCAGCCTTTTCACTCCCTTCTAACAAGGCGGCTCCAAAGCACAGGCCCACTCCAAGTAATTAAATCAATCCCTTTGTGTTCCCCAATATTCCCCTTCAGTGGGTGACTGCCCAAGATCTGATTATGGCTCTTCATGCATATTCAGGCCGAAGCTGCAACTTGTCTAAAACAACCTCTCACTTTTTTTTTTTTTTTAAATATGAGCGACGATTCACTGATTTCCTTTTTTCCCCCCTTCCTTCCTTTATAAACCCCTAGAACTTTTACATATATCCCGAGAATCCCCACTTCGCTCGGGAGGGACTGTGAAATGAGGAGCGGTCATCGACTCCGGAGGCTCAGGCGTTATTTAAGAGAAAGCCGCGAGATGAGTAGAAGTTAGGGTCGGAACCCGAAAGACAAATTGGATTAGCAAGTATTGGATTAAAGGTAAAACGGAGGGATAACAAACAAGAAAAGCTGCCTGTGATCACAGGGTTTAATATATTTCTTTTCCTCTCCGATCCCTTTCTTCCCCACCCCCCACCCCCCCTTTTTCCTTTCTTTCTTTTCGAGTAAAGATCCCAGGCTTAAGACAGACTTATTAAAACTGGGATTAATTTGTAATGCTCCCCTAACCCTCGGGGTCAACCAAAGATTTGTTATCTAAAGCAAACAGGAAAAATGTACTACAACAACACAACAAGGGCTTTAAATCCATGTCCGCGAGGGCTTCTGGGAGATTTCAGCTTTGTACGAAAGGTGTTATCCTACAGATATTTATTTGAGCAGGTAAAGAAAAAAAACCCTCTTAGAACAATCTGGATTTGGGTAAATATAATAATTGTACTAAATCGCAATTAAGGAGCTTTTTCCCGTTTTAAAAAACGATCGATATCCCGGGGAAGGAACGCAAAGTAAATGCTAAAACATGCAAAAGGTGCCCAGGAGATCGAGATGATGTGATACCTGTAATCTTGATAACAAAAAATGGAGCATGAAAAAAATCTTCCTTTATTCAGAAAATGTCCTGTTTTGAGACAGCGGCTGATGAGAGGTAACAGTGCTGGGAGAGCGGGCCACTCTCATTAGCCTTATCTCTTTAACGTAGCATCGGCTCCAGATTGTGATCTTAATCTTATTTGGCTACGAAGGCTTCGTTCGCGCCGGCGGAGCACAAAGGCGTTTCAGGGGATCGGACCCGGAGGAGCCTCGCCGTTTCTTCTGGGGCGGCTTTCTGGGGGGGGGTTGCACCTTGCGGCTGCGACTCAAAGGGCCCGAGCTGACCGGCCTCGGAGCCTCTTGGCTGGCTGCCCCGTTCCTGTTTTGTTCCATGAAAACTCAGGTCTTTGTGGCCCCCCCTTCACTCGCTCTTGCTTCTTTACCAAGTGCTGTGGGTCCTCACAGGGACAGGAATTCAATAAAATGCGTCACATTTGAAAAACAGGTCAAAATGTTATGCTTAAATATATATATATATATAAATTTTTTTTTTTTTGGTTATTTAAATCTTCAGGTGTTCACTGACATCAGCATTTAAATATATTGTGTTTAGGGGTCACACCAGCAGTTAATACAGAGGTTTTAGTTAATATAGATTTTAACACAGTTTGTTTAATTGTCGATTCTTTAGTTTACAGTTTTCTGAGCAAATTCCATCTGCTGAGGAAGACTGAGGACGAAAGCTCTGGAAAAGCTACTAAGTGTCCTTTGAGTTAAGATTTTTTTTCGTCAAATCTTCATTTGTTGCTTGTTTTTTAAATTTTTCTGATTTGATTTGATTTTACTTTTGCATCTTATTATGTTTGTGACGCTGGAATTTATTTCACCTTTCTGTCTACAATATACAATACAAATGTTAACCTGTAATTAACAAAGCCAATTGGAAAAAATATTCAAGGGGTTTTATCTTTGTTCGTGTCCGATATGCCCTTGGCGACGCCTGAAAACAACCTAAAAATTTCAAGATGAAAGTTTCCATCTTAACTCGTGTTTTTTTAATATAAATAAATTGTCGCCATCTAAACCTCAACAGCTTTTTTTTTTAGAAAGCTTAGTACGTTCCTCTCTATTTTCAGGCTTTGCACTCTGTGCTAAAGTAGCAAAACACACAACCTGGACCTGGACCTGGACCTGGACCTGAACCTGAACCTGGACCTAGACCTGAACCTGGAACTCCTGGTAAGAAAGAAAATGACTGAGCTGTTCACAATCCTGAATTTTTAGCAAGTCAGATACATCTGGTTTTCCTGTTTTGATGGTTCTTGAGCCCCTTGGAAAACAACCAGGCCAGTCAGAGCTTCGTTCGCAGGTTTAATAATGGGAACACCATGTCCCTTCGTGCTAAGCTAGCTAACTACCATCTATGTCCATGGATAAATGGCGACAAAAAATGGCTGCAGGTCTTCGCAACAAGCACTGATGAGATCAGCATAGCTGGGAATTAAGCTATAAGTTGACCTAGAGAAATAAGAACTCTTAAATCCACTGTTCAATAGCTCAGTCGATCAATAGCTGGTAGCAAACTAGCACCACAACTGTTTCTCTGCCAGCTGGACGTGAACAGACGGAAACATACAACACTAGACACGAATTGGACGTACAACAAATAAACCTCAAGGCCTCTAGTCTGTGGAGTCAAAAGACAGAATGGGGGGCAGGCTGATGTGGTGTGGACCGACTGTAGCATAATTTGTCCGTTTAGTTTAACTGTCTGAAGTGGCCGCGTTCACAATTTTCCTTCCAAAAAAGCTTGTTGACCTCAACAGTGACAACAACAACAGAAGAAGAGGAGCAGGGCTGATTCGTTTTCTGACGGCGGGAATCCGCCTCGTTTCATCCTCGAGATGACGGAACCGACCCGTGATCAATGGCTCTCACGTCCGTCTCGTATTGGTAATCCTCCGCAAATTGCCCTCCGCTGCAGTTTGTGTATCACTTGTTTGCACTGGATTAATACGAGTCACTGGTGGCAAGTGTTCAAATCAATGTTTATTAATGGTTTCTTTAAGTGTTTAAAGATTAAGTCATTAACATATTGATGAAGTTTTTTTAAAGTTGCCCAGGGAGAGAGAAGAGAAAAAAAAAAAGAAGAAGCTGGAGAGGGTTTGACGAGCGGCAAAACTGTCACCAGCCGCCGAAAAAACATGAGGCTGAAGACGGGGGGGGTCCTGAGAGGAAGGCATCCGGCGCTCCACTCAATGATGCAAAGTTTCCTCAGATTATTAAAATGCAGCACATTAAGTCCTTTATCTTCAACTGGAGATACATTAATATTTACTGAATGAAATCCACGTGTAAAAATGTGATTTATTACATGAATATGAGTCATTGGAAAAAAAAAAGGGGATGGTGGTTGTGTTCTCCTTGGGGTGAGGTGCAGTCGACTCAGATTGATTTTACCATTCGGCAGCGACCTGCTGCAGCCCTTTGGCTCACCATGGTAATTCCCTCTCTCACCTGATAAGGTACCTGATCCATAATAAATCAATTCTAATTAGTTTTATGTTTGGGGGGGGCTGCGCTTTGCTTAGGGGACTCTCTGCTGCTCACCCCCTCGCCCCCCCATCATCCTCAGTTGTTTACAGCCGCCAGTCATCTGCACACCTGATATCAGTTAATCTCCTGATTATTAAGTGCGGATTATTGATGGAGGGGAAGCGGCTGCGCTCGGCGCCGCCTCTTGAATCAAGGACATGCAGGTTTTTTGTTTCCTCTGTGCTGTTTGGGTTTTTTTTTTTTTGTTTTTTTGGGGGGTGGGTGAGTGTGTGTTTTTCGGGTGGGGTTTGGGGGGGGTCAAACATGTCCTCAAACTTCTCCTGATAAAGTTTTAGCTGCAGGCCTGAGGTGTAGTGATGGAATCTGAACAGGTTTTTTTCCTTTGGGGGGGGGCTGCTGTCCTTCTGCGGTACATTGTCAGTGGAGACAAGTTGGACAAGCAGGTGAAGGCTTTGTGCAAATAGTCTCCAGTTTGTGTCCATCAGATTCTTTGACCTGTCAGAATAAAATTACTTAAGTTTCCGTTAAAAATGTTTCATTGAATTTCTGAAAATCTGAAGTTTTATTTAAAAATTAAAAAGGAAATCAGTGAATTCACCGTCTTCTACCTTTATGTGAATATATTCAAGAGGATTTTATATCAGCGAAATCATTACAATTCATCCTCTGGTGACACTGAATATTATTACTAAATTTAATTGCCATTCACTGAATATTTGTTGGGACGTTTCAGTCTCGACCAAAGCAGTGAAACGGCAAAACATGCAAAGGTGTTAAAAGATGTACGAGTCTTACTAAGGTTCACTTTGTGTTCCATCGAACTTTCAATTTATTTGATCAGTTTTTGAGACGGTCCCTTCCAAATGGCAGCATAGTTAATGTCACTGGAGCCAACGCTGACGCTAAACAACAAGGGATCGGAAAAGGTGAACCAAGTGAAATGAAAAACGGGAAGGAACGTTTCAGACCCATTAAAACAAGCAAGTTGGAAAAAAAGAAAATCAAGCTATGTTACAAGAATATTAAGAATAAAAATAAATAAATCAACACAATGCCAAGAAGCAAACATGAAGCCACCCCCACCACCACCACAGAGGAGCGAGGCCGAGTTGTGATTCCCCAGTTAACAATGTGCCGCTGTGCCTCGCCCCTGCCATTGATTTCTCTGCCATTTATTTCTGTTTTGGTTCATGCTCGGGGTCTCCGTATTTGAAAGTTGATGCTCCTCTCTAAAAGACGAATTCATGCATAGACTCCGCTACTTTTGTAGTCCACGGCGGTTTTATATGATAAGCTTTTTCAGACGTTCAAAATCAATATGTAATCCTGTGCAGGGGCTTATCCCTGCGACTGGGCCATTTGTGGGGGTCTTTGAGCTTTGTTACAGGTCTTCTGGCAGCTCTGTGCCGCGGATTGATTAGCCGCAGTGCCAGAATCCTATCAAATGGCCGGCTCTGATGATGGAGCAAACTCCAGTTGACTGGACCTGGAGATAAGGGCGGGGATGGCGAATTCCCTCCCTCTTGCACACTGAGGGGCAAGGGAGGGAGGTGGGGATGGGGGTTGGGGTGGGGGTTATTGCAGGTTTCAGCCCTCTTCTGCAGCTCAGAAACGGGAGTTTGTTTCGGAAGGTGCACGTTCGAATTTGGAGATGTTCGGCCGAGGGACCTGCGGTTACAGGTGCGGTGGAGGAGGCATCACCTCTTTATGTCACCGGCATCAGGAGGTGTGTTTAAAAATACAGAAAAATTAACCTTTGATTTAAAAAAAAAAAAAAAAAGGATCAGAAAAGGAGCCAAATCAGAATAATTTTATAAAAATCCTGAAAAGTCGGAATAAACGGTCTCATTCTGAAAGGAGTCGGGGTCTCTTCCCCACATCAGTTTTAAACATCATCTAAATCTGCTCCCACTGGGCAGGAGTTGAGCCAGAGATGTTGCCGCTTTTTCTCCATCGTTATTTGTAGCTGACCACGTTCCACCACGTTTCTGTACAGCCCTGTCTTCCTCTGGTTAATTTCAGAGGGTTGGCTGGTTATAGAGTAGCTATGTCTTTGTCTTCATTTGGTGGATCTCAAAAATCTTCATTCTTGACCTACTGGTGAGAAAACGGGACTCCAAAGAAACAACTTGGCTGCTCTGACGCCGAACATGTTTGATAATCAGTTCAGCCTGATTATCAGGAAAGAGTTTGGAGGAACTCTGGAGGCTGAGAATCGACCCCGGTTCTCGGCATTCTGGGTAATTCTTGGGGTCGGTGTCGGAGCCCGGAACCAGGTCAGTGTATCCAGACTGACTTTAGCTACGTAGGTTAGCATGAGATGTGATAGCACTGGGTTCAGTGGAAATTCTGAAGTCAGGGGATCGTCAGAGTCATTAAGATCCGTTGTCCAGGAACCGTAAGTGTGTAGCTGCAGGGTCGTTCATGCTAGTGCATGTAATAATTCACTGGATTCCTCTGCTGTTGCTGCTGCGGCCAGAGTAAATATTCGCTCATGTGACCTTTCGGTTCTTGTTTTTCACGTGAGAAAACTCACTCGAGCTCAGGTCATGCGTCTGAAAATCAACGTTTCACATGTGGAAGCTTCACCTCACAGTGAAAAAGGTACACATTTTTTATTCTCACAAGTGAAATCTGACAAACAATCAGGTTGTGCTTTGAATTCATGTGATATTTATTAATGCTTTTCTTTCTAACAAAGCACTGATTTTCTTTAAAAACAGCCATTTTCCTCTGAGACATCTGGGAAATGCTTTATTGCCTTCAATATTTTTTTGGGGGGGGGGCAGGGCCTGTGCATTCCTGCGTGCCTCGCCAGCGCTCACATGGTTACCACTGCTACGCATTGTTAGAGATATCTGAATGAGCGCTGGCCATGCAAGTTTTAACGTGATTGCCCGAGGGGCAGCAGAGTGAAAGAGTGAAGAACAGAGCTGGGGGGGGGCATAATCCTAAAAGGATTGGAAGTTACCCCCCCCCCCCATACACATACATCTAAGTAATTCCCTCCACACACACACACACACACACACACACACACACACACACACCTCTGTGTTTCAGGGGGTGATGGGTACTGGATGGGGTCAGTTGGTTTTGTGGCTCTGGTGTCTGACCCCCCCCCTCCTTTTCCGTCATTGTTTGCCCTCTTAATGAGAGGGGTGGGACCACAGAGCCAGTGATTGACAGCGACATGCTCCTCTCTCAGTGCTCTTCGCCGTGCTCTTCTGCGAGGACTCGCCACCATACTGTACGTGACGCTCAACAACAGGTCATTCTCTCATTTCCTGTCACGCCGCCACTCCTTGGGTGTCTGTCAGTCCGTCAGTCAGATGCACAGGTGTGTTTCCTGACGGTCAAGTAAAAAACAAAAACAAAACACCCCAGCTGAGAAGTCTTCCACCCTCGGTGATACAGGTTTCCCCTGATTTTCTCACGTTAAAAAAAGAAAAAAAAAATCCCAACAAAACACTACAGGTTAAATCCAAAGACTTTTAAAACCTGATGGAATAAAGTGATCATTATTATTATTATTATTATTATTATTATTATTAATAAAATGAATAAATAGATTATTACTAGTATGATAAATGGGTGAATGAGGTGAAGTTGGGTTTAATTTTGGCAGAACTTTTTAACAAATCTATACAAAGAGGTTGCACGATATTAATGACCATAGGAAGTTAAGAGGATAAATTCTCCTAATTTCTTTCTTGACTCTGGAAAGTATATATCTGCAGGCCCCCGTGGGCCTCCCATCATCCAGGAACATTTTAAACCTGGCAGCTACTGACAAACTTTTAACCCTGTCCCAATATCATTTTGTTTAAATTTCAGTTTAAAAAAAGAAGGAAATTGAAGCTTCGAGCAAGGGAAACAAAACAAAACCATATTTTCTAACATGAGATTGATCCATTCACTAACAAAACCCATAGAACATTATATTTGAATAAAAAGCATCTTGAAAAAATATGTATTACTCTCACTGACTAAACTTATGAAGCTGCAGTAATACCCCCCCCCCCTGACTGTGTCCTGCCGCCTCCCCGGTCTCATCCTTGTGATGGATCTTACGAATGGGAACAAATAACCACCGCCAAAAGTGGCCACAGTCGTTCCATTCCTGGTTTTTGGAAACATGCCAACATTATCGGACGCAGTTAGATTGAGTTGGAATCAGCAGGAAATCCAAACTCAAGGCCACTCACCAGCCTCCGCCAGCTTCCTCCAGAGCTTTCAGAGGCAGCCTGTGGTCTTCATCAGCACGGTGTTTGGCTGTACTGTAGACTGCTGAGTGGACTCCATCGGCCATTTAATTTTTTTGGTCATTGTGTTAATTTCTTTAAACCTGAGCTAAATGACACAAAAAAAACAAAAAAACAACATTGCCAGTTTTAAAGCCAGTGTCAGGTTTTTGAAAAACTTTATAAACTGCCTTCCAGATGTTTAGATTATACATATAATTTTATAATATATTACCTTTCTCCGCTCTTAGATTTATTTCCTTGAATTTCAGAATAAAGTAACTTATGAGATTTTGTAGCTTTGACCGGATTTACTTCCTGCCTCCAGTAAGCCCCTGCTCCCCTCGAGCGTCTGTTTGACTGGTACCTCGGCTCGTGCCGAACTTATTTTTCTGAGAAGACAACGTTCAGCTGGGCGGCTGCCGTTCGCGTGGTCCACTCTGGTGTGTTTCGTCGAGAAAACGTGGCGCCCGGATCGAGTGACTCTACGACCCTGCTCCATTGATATCAGAGCAGGGAGAGGCTTCACTGTTGGTCCCGCCGTCCAGATGTTTTTACACCTGTCGGTCCATTCATCCAGATGTTGTTACACCCGTCACATCTGCGCACCTGTTCTAGATCATTTTAAACTTCTACTGTTTGTATTTAAACAACCTTCTGTTTTACTGCTCCTTGGACTCGTCTTCTACAAAACCATTTACAACTGAAGCTCCTTCCTGAAAAACATAAAAGTCCCCCGCAACACAGCGAGTCGTACATTCCACATTCCCCTTTTCCAACCATCAGCAGCGACCAGACATCCTGGAAAGATTTGCTTTGGATTTGGTTATTTGAATTCGTCCGAGCAATCCTTAGATTTTAAACTTAAGCAAACGTCGATCAAACTGACAAGTCTGGGTTTCTTCAGTCAAGACCTGAGAGTCTCAGCCCTAATATTTTGCACAATAAAATGATTAATGAAATAATCTCCTCTTGGTTTGGGGGCATCCATCCACATCTTGCATAGTGAAAGTGATGCTCTTCCACATTGAAATATTAAAAATGCCTGTACCATGGTGTTTGGATTTTCAACTGTCTGGGTGTTTCACTCTGGACCGCAAACTTCTAACAGAGTAAATGTGATGTAGTTCAGACATATGTAGAGATATATATATAATTAAAAGAGTGATGATGTGTTGTCGTCATGGCTCCAGGTGGCGTTACCCACAACTCCCTGCAACGCTGGCACAAACACTGATGATAAAAATCTGTCTTGTTTGTGATGTTTATGCATGAAAACTTACTAAAAATTACCCCTTGCCTCATGGAGATGTTTAATGTTTAAAGCCCTTTGAGGCCGATTTGTCACTTGATTTTCGACTTTCTAATAAAACCTACTCGACGTGTTAACATCTGTGAGCTGAGAAAATACAGCAACGGGTGGGATGACACTCAATATGCAGGTAGAGCTTGTGCAATTAAAAAAACAACCCGTCAATAGTTTCACGTGCATATTTCGAAAGATCATGCAAAGGCCTGGACTCTGTGCCAAGCTTTTAGAAAATCTGGCAACCTGGCTTGAGTTCTTGTCACAATAACCCTCAGAAGACCACACTGGAAGGTCATAAGATCCCCTCCTACAACACACTTGCCCTCAGAGAATTCTGAGAGATTCACATTTAACGTGGAAGGTGAAGTGGAGACGACAGAGGAAAAATAAACACAGGTTTCTTTTAATCAAACTGATTCGAAAGAATCAGTAATCAAATCAATTATTAAATCGGTTATCTCTTGTTATTAAAGAGAAACCAATTCTGTTCATTGCTGACGTTTTGAAGCTCAACTCAGTTTAACATCATCACAGGGCTCTGAGATTTGTTTGTTTTTTAAATCATGTACTGGCATAAAAATTAGGAAGTGGGTTTTTTTATGTTTTAATATTGCTGCTAATAATACTGCTAGTTTTTCATTTTATTTCAGAAATAATCTACCCAAATCATCCCAGCCAAGATTATTAAAACAATTATATTTTTTAAAATGTATTTCTTTGCCAAGAGGGAAAGTTGAGATTAGAAAGATGTAAAACAGGAATTGTGAAATTCAGTGCATTTTATAATTAAAGGGACCACAAATTATTACGTTGTTATGAAGTTAAACTACACTTACAAACTGCACTTAAACAATTATATTCAGAATTATATAATTTTTTTCTAATTCAGTAGGTTAATAACAGCCTGTGCTGTGTCTGCAGTATATTCTTAGATTTCACTGCAGCGTGAGGAACAGGTAACGTGGTGTGGTGGTGTTACATAATCACACACAGGCTTATTTCCATCTCTACGTCAGCAGCCTGTCACCTACTGTCACACAGAGAAAAAAAAGCTCCTATATCCTCCATTTTGCCTCCATGCAAACTTACAACATCTGAATCCGACCGAAGACTGGGATTTACTTTCACCCTGAAAACACTGTGGCCTCTGAAAACAAACTCATACCGTTTTTTTCTTTAAACCACATGTCCAAAAATCAGTTTTACTGGTTGATGTTCAGCTCCATCAACATTTCACTGTCAATCCTGATAATTTTTATGCATGAACAGCAAAAAAAAAAAAAAAAATGCATGTCCCGGCTCATCTATGAATATCTGAAATCAGCTCAACAATCTGCCCTTTGTTTTTTTTTTAAATGCTGTTTAAAACACATAGTCTCAATTCACCGAAAGTTTTTTATCCAAAAAAAACCCAAAACATGAAATCAACACAAATATCTAAACTTACTGAGACAACCAGAGCTGTTTCAGACCCAGATTATCACACTAACACACCCTGGAGGAAAAGTTTCAGTTTCTGACATGAACTCACATCACCTCATACATGACACAAACATTTATTCCACTAGAAACTTTTTAAAATGCATTAATTTTAACCACAGACACTTAGTTACTACCCTTGAGATAGATAGAGCATTTTTTTTTCTTACCTGAGCCCCAGCAGAGCCGGATTTTCCCCGGTGGATGGGTCGTGTTGGGGGTTTGCAGCGTTGTCCTGGTCCATGTGTTTTCCCTCTGTCCCATCTTCACCTGCCCACGAGCTGCACTTTTCCTCTTCAGCCTGCAGCCAAAGTCGCTGTGGTGTCAGCTGATCTGGAGGGTTTTTCCTCTCATGCTCACTTAGTCTGCACGCCAGGTTTTGTGATTGTGTTTTGTGTGTGTATTTTTTTTTTGTTGTAAAGTGGAAAGTGTTCAACAGCTGCAGCAGCAGCAGCAGTAGCTTGGCCGCAGCCTCCTGCAAGCTTTCTGACGACCTGGGATTTTATGCATCATGCTTTTAATAAGCACAGACTAGAAAGCCTCTCCAAACTTAGCCCCCACCACCACAACCACCACCACCACCACCACCACCAGCACACACACACACACACACACCTCTTTAGGCTGCCTGATCCCTGGATTTACGAGCTTAGTATTAAGAAAATACTCCTGCAATTTGGGATTAGGCCCCCGAAAAAATCCTCACAACAACAATGACTCCGTCCATTTGATATCTTGATACTTGTGATCAATCACTGGCTTTGCTGCCGTCGGCCACGGCCCAGTTTTAGGAGGAAAGGCAGAGGAAATGAGGCAACAGCGGTTTTCATCTTATTCATATTAATTCATCTGAACAAAATGGCATTTTCCCCCTATTGATTGTATGATTATTTTTCATGCCTCACAGGGGCCAATGTAATGTTATTTTCTCAGCTGGTACTTCCTGCATATTTAACTAATGTGTGTAGGGAGAGAATTTATTTTTTTCTCATGAAACACTTCATTTATTTTTTTACAGGTTTGTCAAAGTAGTTTGCATTTGATAAAAGTATTTTTAAATATGCTGACTAATTTTGAAAGTATCTATACATCATTAGAAAATTATTACTAAGCCTTTTTGTAATGGGGGTTTACATTAGATCAACACTTTTCTACAGCACAGTACATTTAATAGCATTGTGCTGATTTCAGTTAAAGGTCATTTAGGTAAATTGATTCATTACTAAGCTTCTGTATTAATGTTTTTTGTCCCAATATTTCGGTTTTTTAAAAACTGAACTGAAGCAGGGGTGAAAAGATTTTTAAAAATTATCTACGCAGTCAAATTAAGATTGAAAACATAATATAACTCACAGCCTTTGCAGCAGCTTGCATTAAAGACTACTTCACTCTTGTCTGAGTAGCCTGTTATGGGCCTTAGAACAGCAACAAATGGCCACAAACTGGACAAAAGTAAATTCACTTGGTTTTTCTCGAGTTAAACTGAATGCTAACGGGTTTACGGCGACTACAAGCTATTTAAGCTAACTTACGGTTCGGTAGAAAGCGGCAGAAAAAAGTCAAATTTGCAGTTTTAACCTGTCTTCTGCTCTAACGGCGACACACGAGGCCGCCGGGTCGGGAGAGGGACGGGAGAGGGACGGGAGAGGGACGGGAGAGGGTCGGGAGAGGGACGGGAGAGGGACGGGAGAGGGACGGGAGAGGGACGGGAGAGGGACGGGAGAGGGACGGGAGAGGGACGGGAGAGGGACGGGAGAGGGTCGGGACGGTCTCCGGCGCCAGAGACGCCAGAGACGCCAGAGACGCCGTTTCTTCTCCTCCGTCGTCGCTCCGTCGAACCCGAACCCGAACCCGAGCCCGAGGCTCGTTCCGGCTCGGGAAGCGTCGGCGGGAGCCGAACGGTTCCCGCGCGTCACGTGGTCCGCGCGGCGCCGGCGGGGGGCGGGAGCTCCGGGCCCAGCCGGCGCCTCTGATTGGCCGCCCGCGTCGCCCCGTCAGGCCCTGCGAGCGCCGCGATTGGCTCGGAGGGCTCGGGCCCCGCGTGCTTTCTCGACTCTTAGGGGCGCGGGCCTCGGCGCGAGCGTCAATCTCCGTCCGTCCGCGAGCGGCCGGGAGAGCGCGAGCCCCTCGACCACGCGGCGCCTCCGCCTTTTAACTTCTCCGCAGTTTTTTTTTTCTGAGGTGAAACGTTCGTTTTCGCGGCCCGCGAACAGGTGTGAGCCGCGCGCGGAGCCGGAGACGCCGTCACCTGTCCTCCATGTGGATATTTGTCAGACTCTGGATCTCACTGCCTTCACCTTTGACCGGACTTTTTAAATTGTATTTTCTGAAGGAACCTTAAAGAAGGTGAGAACCCGCTCGACTCTCGGTCCCTTTATCTTATTTCTCTATTTCTCAGTCTTTTTTTCGTTGTTTTTTGAGCATTAGGTGCTTTTATTTTGTGAAATTTAGATCCAAATATTTAATATTTGAACTTTTCATAGGAAGTAGCTTTCGAAGTTTTTTGTAATAAAATTAAAATGATTTTAAAAAGATCTATAATAATATAATAAAAATCAAAACGAACTACGTCTTAAATAGAAAATATTCCACGCGTTAAAATAAATCGAAAACTATTTGCTTAGTCTCACAAATAAATACAACGTGGAAACCAAATATATTGTTAAGCTGAGCGCCATTTAAAAGGCTGGTGTCTGACTTTTTTAATTAGGTGGACCTGGGCCTTTTTTGAGGTGGATTTCCTCCCGGGCTCGGCTCTCAGCTCTCTCCGCTGATAAGAGCCCCCTCCGCTAATTGTCGCCCCGTAGATCTAATCTAAATTGTAATGGAGTTCATTTGCACACAGTTTTTGACGCATTTACATTGCGTGATTCGGCTCCTTCCTGCGGTTATGGAAATAAAGCCCCAGCGCCTCAGCCCTGATCCGCCGGGGAGGCCCGCGGCTCCTTTTCACCGCGGAGGGAATAAAAAAGAAAAAAGGAGGAGGACGCCATTAGTCCGAAATGTGAGCGTTTACCTGCTGAAAAGGACCCGTGAGATTATGGAAATCCTCCATTAAAAAACACCGTCTTACACCGAAAACTACAAGTTAACGGTTAGAGGCGGTTTCCATCAAAGCTGCGGCTCATCTGGGAAAATCCGCACAAACGAAGGGAAACGTTAGATAAAATCAAAGCAGAGAGCAAGAGGGAAAATTTCTTATTTTTTGGAATCAATATCAAAATCTATTTC
Source organism: Istiophorus platypterus (assembly GCA_016859345.1). Taxonomy (NCBI): domain Eukaryota; kingdom Metazoa; phylum Chordata; class Actinopteri; order Istiophoriformes; family Istiophoridae; genus Istiophorus; species Istiophorus platypterus. The sequence goes on along the minus strand of CM029114.1, from coordinate 1,742,759 downwards.
TCTTTATAGGTTTCATGATTTGTCAATAAGAAATCATTTATGCGCTTTTATTTTATTATTTATATATAAAATTAAATGGAAAAATAGCCTAAAGTCCGCACAGGAATATTAATCAAATTAGTTTGAAAAATAAATTAACAGCTAATTACTATTCTAATTGCAGCGCATAGACACTAGAAAACACAAATATGAATATAATAAATGATAATAACAATAAGGCCACGGTAAGCTGTATTTTACTACTATGTAGAATATAAAAGTCCGTGTGTCGGTGTGAGCGGAGGAGATTTTAGAGTCACGTCGCAGCAGAGAAAATGTCAACGTGTGCTCTCCGGCAGGTCGATTTAATCACGAGCGATTGAATTAATTGAAAGTGTAAGGAGGACGAGGCCGAGGAGGGGCGGGACGCGTCGGGCGGGGACCGGGGACCAGGCACCGGCACCGGCCGTGCCCGGGACCGGCCGTGCCCGGGACCGGCCGTGCCCCGGGACCGACCGTGCCCGGGACCGGCCGTGCCCGGGACCGACCGTGCTCCGTCCCGGTGCCTCGTCCAAGCACGTTCAGGGGCTCGGCGACGTTTCTGACCGTTAATAAGAATAATAATAACCAAACAACCCTGATGTTTATCTTCGGTCCTGCAGGTAAAGGTGAGAGAACCGGTGTCAGACTCAGGGTTCCATATTAACGGGTAGGGCTCGGCCGTTCAGGACCCGGTCCGGGACCGGGCTCCATCGAGGCCAGGACGTCGAACAGTTATTTACAAGTTCAGGGTTGAATCTCATAGAAATCACGCAAATCGTGTAAAACCCGCAGCTGCGGCAGTTTCCCGTTGAACTAAATTTATATGGTCCAGCTTCTTGTCCCTTTTTCATCCGGGTCACATCCACAAACTTTTTTTTTTTTTTTTTACAAACTGTTTTTCTTGGACCAGCTTTTCTTTCTTCTGTCGCGGAACCGAGTCCGTTTTTCTTTGGTTCGGTTTGACTTTATTTAGGAACTAATCAATTAAGCGTTTTTCATTTGAGACTTTTCCTCAATTTGATTTCACATTTCTAAAAATACAAAAAAAAACAAAATCATGTGTTGTAATATATTTAATAAGCTCATAGAGATATATTAAAGGTCGTATGTGGCAGGAATCTGTGAGTTATTAAATGATAATCAGGGAAACCGTGGCTTTAAATCTGATGATGTGTGTTGGGTTGAAAGTTTGTTGCTGTGTCGTTCTTCTAAAGTTTCCTGAGGATACAGACTTCATGGGCCTGTTGGAAAAGCCGAACGTTTTGTGGCGTCTCACTGCTGATGTGTGTTTTATTATATACGATTTCAGTAATTGAACAGTGTCCGCCGTGTTTCTGTGTTTTGTTTCTTGAGCCCAGACTCACCCCGCCTCTGCCTCCCCCAGGGGCCGAACCTCACACCCGGACACCCGGAGCTCTGTGCTCCTCTCCTGCCCGTCCAGACTCCGGTCTCGTCCCCCACACACACCTCCCACCCCTCCCGGACCCCCCCTCCGAGCGTCTAGCATGATGTCTTATCTCAAACAGGCCCCGTACGGGATGAACGGACTGGGCCTGAGCGGAGCCGCCATGGACCTGCTGCACCCGTCCGTCGGGTACCCCGGTACGGATCAGACCCGGACTTAGCGGGACCGGACCACATTGAGTGGTCTAAAGCGCAGTGGTGCTCTTATAATGGTCTTTACTTTAGATGACGTTTCCACGGAGACTTATTTCTCCAAACTTTTCTGCCGTTGTGCGTTTTATTTTAAATTATACTCGTATGTTTTTGTTTCAAAATGACGAGTTTAGTTTGATTTATTTTATTTTTCATTTTATTCTAATCCCACTATATTTCTGTAGTTTTACTGGGACATTTCTACAGTTTATCATCTCTGTATCCAATAAAAAAAAAAAAAAAAAGTTCCTATTTATTCTAAACTTCTAAAGTGGAGGAAAACTTTTATTATGAGGTGGAAGAAAATAATATCGAGTGACATTCATGTGTGAGAAGATCGAGCTTCTGCCTGTTTTTTCGTTTCTCTTGTTCTAAAACTAAGTCTGTGCTCCTGGTGCGTTTAGGGTCCACGAATTAAGCTTTTTTTTCAGTTATTTCCAGAGATTTACTTTGAAATTTGTAGAGTCTGACATTATTTTTTGCTCTGATGTTAAAACGCTGCTGTATTTAAAAAAAAAAAAAGTTAGGACAGTTTAATGAGCTGGAAAGAACCAACGTAAACACGTGGAAACTTAACTGTGCCTGGGAGAAAACTATATAACAAATAATATTAAATACAACGCAGAAAAAACAAGAATTATTATGTTAAATTATGAGGGGAAAAAACAATTCACGCAGTGCGCAAGAATTCGGTCTGGATCTCAAAGCGGCTTTTAACGGTCTTGGACACAGTTTCCAATGACGGACGTGGATTTTTATATGATTGGATTTTATATTTTATTTTATCATTTGATTCATTGTTTTATTTCTTGTTTTGCGCCGCAGCCAACCCGCGGAAGCAGCGCCGGGAGCGGACCACCTTCACCCGGACCCAGCTGGACATCCTGGAGTCGCTGTTCGCCAAGACGCGCTACCCGGACATCTTCATGAGGGAGGAGGTGGCGCTGAAGATCAACCTGCCCGAGTCCAGGGTGCAGGTGAGACGCCGGGCCCGGCGCGTTCAGAGCGACTCATGAGGGGGAAACGGACGAGAAAACGAGGGAACTTATTTAAAAAGTTCCCACCTTCAATTTAGGAGAAAAAATCCTCCGTCTTCCGAAGTTTTAAATTTTACCAAACATTTCAGTTGCTTTAGTTTTTTCACAGATGTTTTTCCTGATGTTAAATTTTAGCAAAAAGCGCCAAAACATTTTTTTAAATTTTAGTTATGAAATCAGACCACGAGGCATCTGGGCTCAAGTTTCCACTGAGATGAAAAGTTTTGGCGTTTTAACAAATTATCAAAAAACAAACCTGAGTCATTGTTAAGAGTTTTACTCGTCTGAGTTGGTTGTTTACGGTTGTTTAGGACCCGTCGTCCTGGTCCAGTCCGTTCAGCTCAGGTCTCTGCAGGATAAAAAAGTTATTACCGATGGAGTAGAATCAAGTAGAGACACGTTGGCGGTTAATCTCAGGGGAGCCTGTGTCTGGGCCCCAGCGGAGGAGGTTCTTTCCCTCCCCGGCTCCGGCAGCCCTCCCCCGGGCTGGAGCTGCAGCGATGGCCCGGCCCCCTGCTCTCTGCTGCTGATTGGAGCAGTGGAGGAGATACTGGTTTAACTCCGACAGGCTCAGGGATCAGTATGTCAGTACAGCAGCAAGTACAGCAGCAACTAAAGTAGCAGTAGTAGTATCGGTAGTGGTAACAGTAGCATTACTGTATTAGTAATGGTAGTATTAGTACTAGTAGTAGTAGTAAGAGCAGTAGTAATAGTAGTATTAGTATTGTTATAGTAGTAATGTAGTAGTAGAAGTAGTAGAAGCAGTAGTAGTAATATTAATAATAGCAGTAGTAATAGTACTAGTAGTAGTAGTAGTAGTGGTAGTAGTAATAAAATAAGTAGTATGAGTAAAATTAATATTAGTAGTAATAGCAGTAGTAGTAGTAGTAGTAGTAGTAGTAGTAGTAGTAGTAGTAGTAGTAGTGGTATAAGTAGTAGTAATAGTAATAGTAGTATTAGCACTACTACCACTACTAGCACTAGTAGTAATATTAAAATTAGTAGAATTAGTAATAGTATTAGTAGTAGTATCAGCAGTAGTATTAATATAAGTACTAGTATTAGTAGAAGTACCAATGGTTGTATTAGTTGTATTATAAATATTAGTCATAGTAGTAGTAGTAGTAGTAGAGGTAGTAGAAGTAGTACTAGTGGTAGTAGTAGTATTAATAGTGGTATAAGTAGTAGTAATAGTAGTAGTAGCAGTAGTATTGGTAGTTGTAGTAATAGCAGAAGTTGTAGTAATGGTAGTAATGGTAGTATTAGTACTAGTAATAATAGCAGTGGTAGTAATAGTAGTAGTAGCAGTACTAGTAGTAGAAGTATTAGTGGTAGTAGTAGTAATAGTAATAGCAGCAGCAGTACTAATAGTAATAGTGGTAGTTGTTTTGATCATTGTTCTGCTACCTTTACTTTGAAAATCCACCCTGGTTGAGTTACATGACCTTTTTGAGTGACATTTTATTTTTCACAAAAATTAGCAATTTCCTGTTGTTGATCATATGAATCATCCAGTTCGATAAATATTTATTCTGTTGCTCTCATCAATATTTCATGGAGGAAGAGTTACTGAGCAGGTTGTGGCACAGTGTCTCTCCCTCTCGCACACTGTTTAAACAAATAAACCAGTTTACTGCGAGTAAACAACAAGATTTGAAGGGGCAGTTCACAGAAAAACGTAAGATTTCTCAAAACTTGGACAAATAAAACCGAAACAGAATTTAAAAAACCAACAAAGATCCACAAGTTTGTTTGTTTGTTTTTGTCACTGGTCCTTTAGGTGACTCAGACCAAGTGAGACAAACTGCTGCCTCTTTCAGAGTCTGGCAGTGAAAGTCAAAGGTCAGAGCCACAGCTCCTCAGTGGCTGTGTGTTCGGTTCCTGCTCTTTCGGGTTCGGTTGTGCGTCTCTTCTGGTTTCTGATGAGACGCTGTTGTTTTTTGTTTTTTGTTTGTTATTAGTTTGGGTTTTTTTGACGTGACACTGACCTTTGACTTCTCCTGCGTTGTTTTTTGAGGGTTTTTTTGTTGTTATTTGTTTCGTTTTTTTGACGTGACACTGACCTTTGACCTCTCCTCCTCAACCAGGTCTGGTTCAAGAACCGCCGGGCCAAGTGTCGGCAGCAGCAGCAGAGCAGCAGCAGCAGCGCCAAGGTCAAACCCATGAAGAAGAAGCCGTCCCCGACCCGAGAGAGCACCGGTTCGGAGAGCAGCGGCCAGTTCACGCCGCCGGTGGCGTCCAGCTCTTCGTCCTCCATCTCCTCCGCCTCCTCCGCCTCCTCCTCCTCTTCCTCCGTCTCCTCCGGCCTCGGCGGCCCCGGCCTGATCAGCACCTCAGCCTCCGTCACCGCGCCTGTTTCGTCCATCTGGAGCCCCGCGCCCATCTCGCCGGCCCCGGCGCCGGCCGCACTGCCCGACCCTGCTGCCCCCACCAGCGCCTCCTGCATGCAGCGCTCCGTGCCGTCCTCCGCCGCGGGGGGGACGCCTTCCTACCCGGTTTCCTACGGCCAGACGGCGGCCGCCGCAGCTGCGGCGGCGGCGGCCTACGGCCAGGGCTACCCGGCCTCGGCATCCGGGTCCTACTTTGGCGGCGTGGAGTGCGGCTCGTATCTGGCGCCCGTGCATTCCCACCACCACCCGCACCACCCGCACCAGCTCAGCCCCATGGCCGGCGGCTCCATGTCGGGACATCCGCACCACCACATCGGACAGACGTCGGGGCACCACCACCACCACCACCACCACCACCCGCCGCACCACCACCAGGCGTACAGCGCGCCTAGCCTGGCCTTCAACTCCACGGACTGCCTGGACTACAAAGAGCAGACGGCGGCTTCGGCCTGGAAGCTCAACTTCAACGCCTCCGACTGTTTGGACTACAAAGACCAGGCCTCGTGGCGCTTCCAAGTGCTGTGACTCTTCCTGGTTCCTCTTCTTCTTCTCTGCTCCCGGAGGCCTGTTCTTTTTTTTGCCATTGCCAGCGGTTTTGTTTCCTGACGACTCCTCAAACTAACAGTGGAGGCCCCTTTTTATTCTGAGGCGACGCACAGGTGTGGGACGCCTCTGGGCAGGAGGAGGTCTGGGCTCCGGGCGCCAGGCTCCGGGCTCAGGGGATTCAGGGTGCGGGCTCTGGGCTCCGGGGGTTCAGGGCACTGGGCTCCAGGCTCCGGGCTCCAGGATCTGGGATCCGGGCTCCATGGGTTCAGGGCTCCAGGCTCTGGGCTCTGGGCTCTGGGCTCTGGGCTCCGGGCTCCGTGGGTTCAGGGCTCTGGGCTCTGGGCTCTGGGCTCTGGGCTCCAGGCTCCGGGCTCCGTGCTCTGTGGGTTCAGGGTTCGGGCCCCGTTGTCGCCGGCGACCGGGGATTATTTTTCTACCCCAGAACTCGAGAGACACTTGAGACCCAGTCACAGCTTCTGAAGTTTAAAAAAAAAAAAGGAAACATTTCAGTGGAACCTGTGAGATTAATTGTTCAATTCAATAAGCAAAGAAGAACAAACACATAAACAAACAAACAAAACAGTTCTGACAGAAACATCTGAAAATAAAAATCCTGAATTGGACTCCTGACTGGGCTTTTCCAACCCCTCCTTTTGATTTTTTTCATGACGCTGCTATGATTTTCAGGCTGCTGGTGTTGGTTTCTGTCCGACTTCCACCTCGAACCTTGTCCAGAAACTCATCCGGGCCCGTGGGTGTTGTATTTTCTTTTCTTTTTTTTGGAGACTGAATTTGCAGCACTTGTTTATAAAGGTGAAAGTTTTTTGGGGTTTTTTTGCTATTTGTTCTTTGCAGAGGAAAGAAAATAAAAAAGAAATGTGAATTTCAGACACGCAATGTCAGTATTCCATTGAAGATTTGAAAGATGTGCATTCGTGTCTTTATAATAAAGTCTTGTTAAAACACGAGCGGTGCCAAGATACCTTTGTTGTTTCCACACCGACTGATCAATTGATCGATCAATAGGTTTGAAAACTGGTCATATCTGATTGTAACAGTTTTGAATCATCACTGATTGTCACAGAGTGCCGGGACGAGGGGACGAGGGGACGTGGGAATGAGGGGACACCGGCTGAGGTGACGACAAGAACTTTCAGTCGGGTACTTTGAAAACGCTTACTGATTCCGGATGGTTTCACTTTGGAGAGTGACGACAAAATGAGTCTGAGTCTGATTAAAATCCTTATGATTCAGAACCTGTGACCTAAATACGTATTTAACCATCAGTCCAGTTTTCTACGGTTCCTTTGACCAACAAATCGATTAAACTAAAATAAGCTTCCTGTGATACTGATTTCACCGTTTTTTGGGGGGGTTTTGCCGCTGTGGTGATTTTACACTCCTGTATAGCGTGAGCTACGGCAGCGTCGCTCAACCGAGACTCGCCACTGATAAATCCGGCCCTTCGAAAGTCTAAGGTAGGAGCCACGAGTCCCAGAGAAACATCGGGCCACCGAGCTTATGATTCACCTGAGCCTCTAACCAAGCATTTTCTGACCCCCCCAAACCCCCTGGCGAGAACCCCGTCATTTATCAGCACCTACAAAAGCTCCAAAAAACAATTAGCATTAAAAATCCTTCAGAGGGTCGGATGTCAGCGGATTTTATCCTGAGAGAAGGTCGGTTCCCCTCATGTCCATGTTTAGAACTTGAACATAAAAGACTGAGTTGGAGAACAAAGCTCAACCAGCGACTGATTCATAATATGAGTTTGTTGCGTGTTTAACTGTGACAGAAACTCAGACACAGAATTCAAGCTTTGTCAATAAAATTGTATATTTTAATACATTATGCATTTTCAATTTTTTAATGAAGTTCACCTAAAAAAAACAGGCAAAAAAAGACTTAAAAAAAAAACTTAGACTCTTCGTGATTGTGTGACTCAGACACAGTCACGAAGCTTTTAAATGACAGAGCAACACATCTTTTTAAAAACAATCAACTGTAAAACAAGCGGCGGCTCCCAGAACATGGTGGCGGCGTAAATGTTATCTGCGGTGCCCAGAGGAATATCCGAACAGCGTGTCAATGACCCCCCCCCGCAGAGGTGGACTCACAGCCCCGGCAGGTTAGCAAACATGTACACTGGCGTCCCCTCTGTTTGCTCGGCCGTGTCGACAGCAGCGTACGACTCATTTGATCCGAGGGAAAAAGGGACGAATCACGATTTTAATTAACAGCGGCCCCCCGCTTCCTCGCGCCATTCCCTCCAGCAGCTGGACAAACAGTGTCCCGGGGTAAACATGGCCGTCCGCGCCGCGTGTGTTTGCCCGCCACCGCCGCCGCCGGCTCCCCACCGCCGCCGCGTCCTGCTGGGTTTTACCGGCGTGCACCGCTGCCTCGTGTGGACTAATCTTCAGGCCATGTTCAGGCAATCCCCGCTGCTTATTGGAGGAAGGACACCCCCTCCCCAAACAGCTGTTCTGGATGTCTTATTATCCCGCAGGCCTCTCCCCTGGGGGGGGCTGAACTTCAATTCCTCGCCTTTTGTAGTGACAAAGTGACTCGGCTCTCTGGCTTTTTATTCTTCCAAAAGGGCGCTGACAAAAAGGAGACAGCCTGACTTCTAGGGGGATCATCAAAGTGCCCCCCCAGCAGCTCGTGGTCTCTTAGCGGACGAGGAGGGGCGCCCCCCCCCAACTCCACGCGGACCCACCAGCCGAACCAGGCCCTGACAGGAGCCTGGGAGTTCGTAGCGAGGGAGGGGGGACGGCGACGCCAGAGGATCTGACCCATGGCGGCTGCAGCTGTAAACCTGCCTTTGTCTCACTAGTCTCCTCCTCTTCATCCTCCTCTTCCTCTTCCTCTAAGGGAAACAACAACAACCTCAGAGCCTTTTCAGTGAGACCCACAAGTTTCGATCTGCCAGATTTGGATCCTTCAGTTGTGAAGTTGACGTACGTCTTTATGGTTTTAGGAAACGTTAATGACAGTGAACGCCTCTCATTTGCATATGTTCCACCAAAATAAGCAGAAAACTGGGGGAACTGCCCTGCGAACACTCTGTGAAAAACTCCACAACGGACACTCGGGCTGCTGTTCCCCCGGAGTCGGGCGAGAAAGAGGGTCAGTGTCGCCCCGGGCGCCGTGAGCTCCCATGTCTCAGGTTCCGGCTTTGCTTTGCACAGACGCTGAGAAATAGGAGGAAAAACTGCCGGTGAAACTCAAAGAAACGAAAAATTTGAAATAAAGCTTCCGACGTCGGAAGTGTCGCGGTCGCCCATCGGTCCTTTACTCGCCTGGGTTTAGTTCACGTCAGAGTCGTGTCGTCGACGACCGGCTGTGGTGAGATAAACTCCAAGCCACGATCTGGGACCGTGGTCGTGGCAATTATTATTCATTTTACCCATTTCTACACCTTTTTAATAGATACGGTCTTGATTTATTATAAGCTGGTACCTGTTGAACACTGTGGTTTATTAGAATCAAACCCCCCAGAAGTCAGTAAGTCAATCCAGGACTGGCCCACACCAGCCCGTCCTCTAGTCCCGATCCGGAACCGCCGAGTGTCCCCCCAGGACGGAACCTGGGCGCGGAGAGGAGGATGAACACGCCAACGCTTTTATTCCAGGCCGAAGCTCGTCTTCGATGTGAATCAGCAGTTAAGGCGGTTGAGGTGATGCGGACGCCACCTGACGCGTGTCGCCGCCAGTAAAGCAACAAATAAAACAACTCAAAAAACAAAATTAAATAAGATCATATTTTTAAAAAAAGGAAACGCTGATCTCTGTTCAAATCAACTCAAACCGTGTAAAATAGGAGGAGGAGGAGGAGGAGATGCATCCTCATCTTCAGCAAGTCAAACTATTGCAGCATCGGTGGAAGTTAAGAGAAACAAACAAACAAACAAACAAACAAAATAAGACATGCGCTGGGGAGAAGTGGGTAAAAAGCCAAATGATGAGTTGGAGACTTCCAGCGTCTCTGCGTGTGTGTGTGTGTGTGTGTGTGTGTGCGTGTATAGCCTCGTATGGAAATCCGTTTAGCGCGGTGGGTAAATAGATTACGATACAGTGGGGGATTAGGGATTGCCTCGCCGCCGGCCCACTAATCCCGAGCAGCGACTGTCAACGGCTCTGACATGTCCGGGACTCCTTTCCCGCACAAAATGGCTCCTCGGCAGTTTAAGAAGCCGATGTAGAGCTGCTCCCCCCCTCCTATCAGGCCTCTCAGCGATGGGGGGGGCAATTTGTTTGTCTTCAGAGGGGGAAGATTAGATGATGCACGAGACAAAAAAAGAAAAAAAATACCCAGAAGCTTTGAAGTGACTTTGGTTCAAGTTCCAGAAACTTTCATAGATAAAAGTTTGTGTGTTTCCAGCATTTTCCATCTTCAGACCATCTGATCAGTTCCAGCTCTGTTAGTTCCTTCTCTAGTATCTTTATTTATGATAAACAATAATTATTATAATTTTTTTGGGGGTTTTACCCATTCGAAAGGCAACGTGGGTTCTGACATTTCTGAGTTTGCGGAGACAAATGTCTTGTGTGTGTATCTGGCGTCTTATTCTTATTATGTCAAAGCCAGAAAAGCAGATTTCACTGTTTCCCTCAGAATCTTCCATTCAGGGTAGAAAAGCTTCTAAATCAGCAATCACTGCATAATGGAGCTTTAAATGATATATTCCTATCCGATATACCCCCCCCACACACACACACAGGACTATTCAATAGCCCCTTGAATCATAAATAAAATCTGATACCTGTGCAAATCCGTTTCATTGTTTGAATGTGTTCGAGTGATGAAACTGATCGATCTGCATCTGTGTGTGTCTGTGATACACGTTTGTTTTTGTGTGTTTGTGTGTGTGTGTTTATGCTTTTTGTTTCCAGGTTAAGTGTCACTCATCACGCAGAAGGCCCGTTTCACAATATTCAATATTATACATTAATGAGGTTTTAATGTGTAAACATCATTTCAGTGTCACGGCTGCTGCAGAGCTGAGTCCAGTTCATACTCTGCTCTGGGCTGTTTGATCAATGTACTTATATCAATTTCTTTTCAAAGTAACAACATTAAAAAGTTGTTAAATAAACGTGTATAATGAAGTAAAAGGTTTAATATCGGCCTCTGAATTTTCAGCGGAGAAGACGTAGAAATATGGAAATATTCAGGTAACTTGTACTTCAGCTCAGTACGTGTATGTGTTCAACTTTTGATGCAGGAAAGGTTCAGAGAACTTTGATGTTTAGAGGAAATCTACTGAAATGTGCTGTACAAGACTCAAATTAACCATAAAACCAAAATAAACCATGACTAAAACTTATTGGATCATTAAGGGACCCCCCGCAGCCACCGCCCCGTCAGTGAAAGTGTGGATGCACATCGGGTGGAGCCGATTCTCTTGTCGCCACCGTTAAAACTACCACCGAAGAAGAAGAGGACGAGGTAGTGAAAAGAGCCGCAGTCAGAGCTCGGACGATGGGGAACCATGCGGAGAACGCGATGGAGACCTGACGTTTCCATCGGTTGCGTGTGTTGATGTGAGGAAGGTCCCGGTCTCCTCATCGTCCTCATCGCCCCTCTGTCAACCGGACGCTTGACCGACTCCTGCCCCCCCATTGACCCTCAAAGGGAAAAGTGATACAACTAAAGGACGGATGGAACCATCATGACTGAAGAATTTTGGTGATTTGGCCTGATACGATTATTTCTGGTATAAAAATAAACCAAATCTTAAGTAATTATCGTTTTTTGATGCAGCACATGTTTGTAAATCAGTAAAAGCCAGATGATGATCAGCTGATCAGGTACTTGTTCTTTGCCCCAGTATTTACATTTTATCCTGGTTTATATTTGTGCTCCACCGCATTTAAGAAGAAATTGTATATTTTTCTTACATCTATGTCCCAGTTTTCCTTAAACATTGAGTAATATGTACTTTAACTTGCTGTTAATACTTATAAAATAACACTTTTATTTCATTTATCTTTTTTCATGCAGGGCTTTTAATTGCTTTGAGGTATTTTACTGCTACCAAAGTATTGCTTTGCTGATATCTGATATCGATAAAAGGTCGATCACCCTATCGGACTCTGGCCCCTTCCGACGCCCCGGTGCGTGGATCGCAAACCCGGCCCACGGAACCGCACCCCTTTTTTCGGGTCCAAGCATTTGATGTGTTCTGCGTTACGAGTGGCCCTCACTCCTGAGGCCCCTGGCCGGCCGGAGTGGGGGCCCCCTCCTCGAAACAAACGCCGATAGGGGATCCCTTTTGTTGGGGGCCGTGCCTAAGCCTAATCTAATGATTCAGATGACTGGGGGCCGCGCTTAGCCGGATAGCCGCTGGCTCGCTTCAAACGAGCCGCTACGGGTGGAAGTTTCCCAAGGATTAACACTTAAAGAGGCAGCCGAGGGAAAAAAAGAAGAAGAAGAAGAAGAAGAAGAAGAAGAGGAAGAAAAAAAAGCTTTCAAGGGAATCCCCATTAAGTTGAGTCTTGGAGTGCCAGAGTGGAATGTGTGTTTCTGCTGAGCTGTGATCCAGGCCTGTTTCAGCGCTAATGGAAAACTTGGCCTGTTAAACTCGACCTGTGACTTCTCATGAAAACAATAGGAGCACCCACAGTGGCTTGGTTCGATTTCCACCTCTGGTGGAATCCGACTGACATAAAACTCTGTCATTTCAACAAGCTGTCAAATAAGGGACAATGAGTCTAAATTAAGAAAACAAGACGGTGAAAAAAAGCTCCTTGAGACAGCAGTGGAGGAATTTTTCGAGTGGTTAAGTAGCTAACGCGAAGCAAAAACCTGTTTCCATTTAAGAGTTTGTCTCCAGCTCCCAGTGAGGTGTCTCTGTAAAGGGAAGATCTGCTAAAAAAACAAAAAAAAACAAAAAACAATTATCTAATCATTCAGCAAAACCAATGAAGCTGACGATGAAACCTACTCCTGGCAGCAATTTCTGTTTCCGTTTATTCTCCAGCTCGCGATTCCTGTCATGAAAAGATCCACTCCTGATATAGTTCGTAAGTCTACAGCTCATGAGAAATGCCAGGTTGCCTTTGGTCCAAGGCCGAGTCAGCAAACTGTGACGTTGAATAAACCGAATAAAATCTCAGCCATGACTGAGACAGGAACAAGATGATAGACTAGAAATGATCTCAGCGTGTTAAACGCTCTCTGTGACGCTTTTCACCATTAGTGGCGCTATGGTGCAAAGTTTTTTTTACAGGTTTGTTTGTAAAGTTAACACTGTTCCGTCGACAGTTTGTAAGGCGCCAATGTCAAGAGGAAGGCTACTAACTAGTCAACACGACACTGTCCTCAGAATCAGTGACCGCAAATCGGTCGTAAATAACTACGTGGTTATCCTTAGCTCTGCAGGGGTTTTGCTAATGGAGCTTCACCCAGGGAGGTTTTTTCCTTTTTTCCCTGTTTGTTTGTGGACGACTTTGTTTTTCTGGCGCTCCAGTAACGAGTCGGTGCATGTGCATGGGTGCAGGCTGTGTGAGGTGCCCTTCGGTGCTGCTGTCAGCACTTTGACTGACAGGCCTGCGCAACACAAGAAACCTGGGATTAAAGTTAACTGAGCATAAACAAACACTAGGTTATTCTTTTCTTTTCTTTTCTTTTTGAAGGGCAGAACACCAGCTTGCGAAGTGACTTTTCACTGATTCCAGACTCCGGGGATGTTATTTTACTACTTCACTAAGTGAATTTGGGTTTTTTTTAGGTTAAAAACACGTGAATCAACTTAAATTGTGAAGAGTGGCCTTAACAGAGATCAGTGACGTCTTGAGAGTTCAAAAGTTCGTTCCTCTGGATGTATGATGACCCCTGGGAGGCCTGATAGACCGAACATAGTGGTGCACAAAGTTATTTATCAACATTATCAATCTAAGACTCTGGGAAAGCCGAATGCCCCCCCCCCTTCATCTACAACTGATTTTAAATGTCATAAACATTCAATTGAATAAAAGACGATTGGTGATTGGCCAGGTCATGTTCCCCATGTTTACCAGGTCATTGTGAGGACTCCATTTGACGAGGAGTCCCAACTTTGTAATGTGAATGTGAAGGATACTTTCATAATGAGTTTTTTGTCGTTTCCCCTTTGGCTGTTCCTGCAAGAAATTGTGAAATTACCCCTGAGTGTTTGAAAGGGGAACACGCCGGCGTTTAGTGTTTAACGACTTGAACCACATGAACGCCAGTGTGTGTGAGGAAAGGTTAAAGGTTTCCCTAGCGGCGCTACAGAGCCATATTTTTATGGGTGGGCCCCTGTTTTGTTTATTCCCATGCATGCACAAAAGGACATGGCGCGATTAACGTCCCGCATCTGTCTTTGCACAACTCTGCCAGTCTACAGGTGGCAGCAACACTTCAATGAATGCAGCAACACTTCAGCAAAATGGAGGTGATAAAAAAAAGACTGCTACCGAGTAAACATGGAGGTAAATCATGGTGAATGGAAAGAGGGTCTTTTTGAAAATTTTCTCTTATATTGACATAAGTGTTTCCTTGTAGAAAATAATCACCAGGGCACCAACTAAACTATTATCAAGCTATTTATTTTTCCTATGTACTTGCCATAAATAGTAATCAGAGGCTCAAGACATCAGCTGCATAAATCTGAGCTGCTTAAAGTAAGAACTTTAAAGTTACCAATCAAACAAATGGACTAACACACCTAAAGATTTTGGCCATTTATATATCAGCACAGCAGCTTGGCAACCCAAGCTGAACACCACCATTGTTCTTCGTTCTTGGCCAAAGTTACAAACTTTCAAAAGCCAGAGAATGGATGACAAGTGACAATATTTTGTCTGAAGTACCAACTGAACAATGATCCACCAGTTTGACCGTTTAAGTCCAAGATATTGAGACTGAACGCAGACTTAAACACAGACTTTAAAAGCGGCATAATTGAATATAAAAGTCAATGCTAAGACATGAGACAGACAAGAATCTGCTCTGGACAGAGAGAAGAAGCAGTTAAAAATGTTTCACTTTGAGCAAAAATTCTTCTAATCCCCAAGCTGTTCAACTTCATTAATGTACAGGGACAAGCAGAAATTAATAGAAAAGTATGAGCTCTTGCACAAAAATTCAACACTCCAGCTGTCAAATACCCACGAAGTGGGTTGGAAAACCGGTTCATGTTCAGCAATGGTTGTAGTTAGACCATCTAGAGAATTCAACGTCCAGTTTTAATCCGCGTTAGTAGCATGGCTCATGGTTGTCCATCCACCACTGTGATCCAAACTGATATAGCTCAACAAGTGTTGCACGGATTGGTGACACATTTGGTACAGACATTGATGGTCTCCAAACGACGAATCCCAGGACTTTGGTCATCCTGAGGTTTTTCCTCTGGCGCCATCATGAGGTTGTTATTTTTGGAAATTTTAAGCGAAATGTCTCCATAACCATTGGAACAATTAACCATGTGATTTGATGGGGTAAACATGGTCCTCGTGAACCCTAGAGATGCCCGGACTACTCACTGTCCCAGTCCTTCATTATTGAACCAGTTTACCTGATTTCATCTCAGCCATGAAATCATAATTTTTTTTTTTCACAGTTGCCATTTGAGCACCAACAACAGCCTGTCACAGATTTAACCGACCTTGTTGATTGTTGGAAACCTTCATCTGCTGGTTAAAAAGACGACTCTTTGAGTGGGAGTTGGAAAAGGAAGGAAAAAGAAAAATAAATAAAATAAAAAAGTATTTCAGCTTTTGTCAATCTGTTAATGACAACACCGGCAATATTTACCAAAATCAACGGTGCTATTCAGTTTGTCTTGGTCAAGTAAAAGGGAAGACATGGGAATGAGGGAGGACTGATTCATGATGGATGGATAGACAGATGAATGGATGGATGGATGGATGGAGGGATTGAAGGATGGATAGATGTATAAATGGATTAAAGGATTGAAAGATGGATGGATGGATGAATGGATGGATGGATAATGGATCAATCGAAGGATGGATGGATAAAGGATTGAAAGATGGATGGATGGATGCATGGATAGATGGAAGGATGGATGGATGGATAGGTGGATGGATGGGTGGATGGATAGATGGAAGGATGGATGGATGGATAGGTAGATGAATGAACGGATGGATGATAGACGGACAGATGGATGGATGGAAGGATGGATGGAAAGATGGATGGAGGATGGATGGATGATGGAAGGATGGATGGACAGCTGAATGGATGGATGGATGGATGGACAGATGATGGATGACGGATGAATGGAAGAAGGAGAGCAGACAGGGACGGCTCGGATAATGCGGATCGCCGGCAGATCTGATAGCGATCGTCTTATTCGCAAATGTAACACGGGATATGCACTAATCTTATTTATTTAAGAGCTTTAGGGGCTCACAGTGAGGGGGGCTTTAGTCTGAGCAGAGCTGCAGCCTTATCATTAGCGGGGGGGGGCGATTAAAAGCAAATTATTAAACAAAGAATTAAGTTCCGGGAGCCAATCTAGATGAGATCTCAGTTAAACGGAATCAATTTGGAAAAGTGAGACGACATCTGGACCTCACAACGGGGGAATGTAGGTGATTAGGAAGAGAGAAAACACACACACACACACGCACACACACACACACACACACACACAAACCCTCTCTCTCCATTCACTTTTCTCATCGGTGCCACGGACACGACTAAAACCGGCGACGACCGACCGGGTTCTGCAACAGGTGAAGGTTTCACTAAAACACATTGTGACACCCCCTCCAACCTCCAACCCCGTCTCCCAGGAATTTCCTATATATACGACTTAGCTGCAACGGCAGGTGAGTTTTCCAGGAAACGTAACCGCGTCCACCTCATCCATAATCCATGAAAATAGGATGAATAATAGAAACATCTAATGAAGCACGGCTCCACAAACCGCATCCGTCAGAACGATCAGGTGATTCAACACATCTCTGAGACGGTTTCAATAAAAACTGGACATTAAAAGCTTCATTAAGGAGGATTTACTGCAGAGCTGCTGGTTTAGACTGCATCAGGTCTCCCAGGTGAAGCCAGTGAACCGACAGGTGGGCGTATATCTGTAGTGATCGGTCGTATGAACAGGCCTGACCGTCGTGGCCTCCAGGTCTGGGTGACAGAACCAGTGCACCCGAACCGGACCAGACCCGCT
This sequence comes from Istiophorus platypterus, assembly GCA_016859345.1. Taxonomy (NCBI): domain Eukaryota; kingdom Metazoa; phylum Chordata; class Actinopteri; order Istiophoriformes; family Istiophoridae; genus Istiophorus; species Istiophorus platypterus. The sequence goes on along the minus strand of CM029114.1, from coordinate 1,725,942 downwards.
GACCCTGCTGATTGGAGTTCAGTGGTTTCAGGTGCAGTTCTCACCTGGGAACAGCGTCTGTGCAGTGGAAGACCAGCGAACAGATGCCCAGTAGCATGAAGATCGCATTTTATTATTATCAGCGTATGACTTGTTTTACCTTTTGACTCACGTTGACTCGCTTTGTACTTTCATGTGTAGATGACAGTTCTTACACAAGAACTGTCATCTACATGAGTACTTTTTTTAATGTATCAGTACTTTCACTTTTCGACCTTTCGTTACCCCCGGTTACCCACGACACCTTTCTACGAGTGGATCCACGGTGACGGTCACACGGGTCCTAGCAGAACTATGACTCTAACCGAAGACAAACGCCATTACCCGGTCAGATGTCGCCGTGGCGGCGTCCTCCAGCTCTCACCGAGTCCCCAGGGAAAGCCGTCGCTGACCGGACGCTACCCCGAGACCGGATAGACGAGGGTTCGTGGGAAAAGACGCGGCACCAGCAGGGGGAAATTATTCCTCTGAAGAAGAGATGTTTGGCCAGAGCAGAGCTGTAAACCTGCCGCGTCCGGTAAACGGGTCCATTTTCAGGGTTCCGCCGCCGGTACCTTTGTGCGGAACCTCTCTGTTTTCGGGCTTATAAATAACTCGACGCCGCCTTAGCACGAGTTCTGTTTCACTACGACCAACCTGGTAACCATGGAAACACGTACACGCATGTCGACACGTGAGCGCTACTGGTAGGGATTAGCACTAAAACCCCTGTGTGTGTGTGCGTGTGAGTGTGTGTGTGTGTGTTTTGGCGTGTGTGTGTGCGTTTTTGTGTCTGTGTGTATGCTTTGTGTGTGTATGTTTTGTGTGTCAGTGCGTGTGTTTGTGTGTGTGTTTGTATGTTTTGGCGTGTGTGTGTGTGTGTGTGTGGTTTGACATGTGTTTGTATGTGTGTGCATGTGTGTTTTGTGTGTGAGTTTCAGTGTGAGTGTGTGGTGGTCTGTGTGTGTGTGTTGATGTGTGTGTTTCGGTGTGTGTGTTGGTGTGTGTATTTCAGTGTGTGTGTGTTTTAGTGTGTGTGTTTTGGTGTGTGTGTTTGTGAGTGTGTGTTGGTGTGTGTTATGATGTGAGTGTGTGTTAGTGTGTGTGTGTTGGTGTGTGTGTTGGTGTGAGTGTGTGTTGGTGTGTGTGTGTTAGTGTGTGTTTTGGTGTGTGTGTGTTTTGGTGTGTGTTTTAGTGTGTGTGTATGTGTGTGTGTTTCAATGTGTGTTTTGGTGTGTGTGTGTGTGTTGCTGTGTGTATTTCAGTGTGTGTGTGTTTTGGTGTGAGTGTGTGTTGGTGTGTGTGTGTTGGTGTGTGTGTGTTGGTGTGTGTTTTGGTGTGTGTGTGTGTTGGTGTGTGTGTGTTGGTGTGTGTGTTGGTGTGTGTGTGTTGGTGTGTGTGTGTTGGTGTGTGTGTTGGTGTGTGTGTGTTGGTGTGTGTGTTTCAGTGTGTGTTTTAGTGTGTGTGCGTGTGTTTCAGTGTGTGTTTCGGTGTGTGTATTTCAGTGTGTGTCTGTTTTAGTGTGTGTGTTTTGGTGTGAGTGTGTGTTGGTGTGAGTGTGTGTTGGTGTGTGTGTGTGTGTGTGTGTGTGTGTGTGTTTCAGTGTGTGTTTTGGTGTGTGTGTGTGTGTTGCTGTGTGTATTTCAGTGTGTGTGTTTTGGTGTGAGTGTGTGTTGGTGTGTGTGTGTTGGTGTGTGTGTGATGGTGTGTGTGTTGGTGTGTGTGTGTTGGTGTGTGTGTGTTTTGGTGTGTGTTTTGGTGTGTGTGTGTTGGTGTGTGTGTTTCAGTGTGTGTTTTAGTGTGTGTGTTTCAGTGTGTGTGTATTTCAGTGTGTGTCTGTTTTAGTGTGTGTGTTTTGGTGTGTGTGTGTGAGTGCGTGTTGGTGTGTGTGTGTTGGTGTGTGTTTTGGTGTGAGTGTGTGTTGGTGTGAGTGTGTTTTGGTGTGTGTGTGTGTTGGTGTGTGTGTGTTTTGGTGTGTGTGTTAGTGTGTGTGTTTGGTGTGTGTGTTAGTGTGTGTGTGTTAGTGTGTGTGTGTTAGTGTGTGTGTGTTAGTGTGTGTGTTTTGATGTGAGTGTGTGTTAGTGTGTGTGTGTTGGTGTGTGTGTGTGTGTTAGTTTGTGTTAGTGTGTGTGTTTTAGTGTGTATCTGTGTTAGTGTGTGTGTTTTGATGTGAGTGTGTGTTGGTGTTTGTGTTGGTGTGTGTGTGTTGGTGTGTGTGTTGGCGTGTGTGTGTGTTTTGATGTGAGTGTGTGTTGGTGTGTGTGTGTTGTGTTTGTGTTGGTGTGTGTGTGTTGGTGTGTGTGTTGGCGTGTGTGTGTGTTAGTGTGTTTTAGTGTGTGTTTTGATGTGAGTGTGTGTTGGTGTGTGTGTGTTGTGTTTGTGTTGGTGTGTGTGTGTTGGTGTGTGTGTTGGCGTGTGTGTGTGTTAGTGTGTTTTAGTGTGTGTGTTTTGGTGTGAGTGTGTGTTGGTGTGTGTGTTGGTGTGTGTGTGGGTCGGGTGGGTTAATTTACTGACTAATTAAAGCAGAGAGTGACTGACTGGGTGAAACATCAGTTCCCCTCTCTCTCTCTTTTGTCATCTTTAAAGTGGCCGTAGGAGTGTTAATAATTTGACCCCCCCCCAAAAGTGTCTCTTAAGTGAAGGGGAGGAGGGGAGGAGGGGAGGAGGGGAGGAGGGGAGGGGGGGGTGGTTGTTTGAAGACTGACCCTCCCCTCTTGTTTCTCGCCCCCTTCTCCTTTCTTCTCGTTCTCTCCTCCTCTGTTGTCTTCTTCTTCTTCTTCTTCTTCTTCATCCTCTTTCATGCTCCGTGGCCTCGACTCCTCCTTTTCAATCTGCTCGGCTCAGCGGTCGACTCTTACGGGGCGAACAGACTGGAACTGTTGCTGTTCCCGCTCATGTGTGGGGGTTTGAGGGCAGTTGGGGGGGGGTGAAGGGGTGTCTCCTTCCTTCTGTCCTTCCTCACTCTCCACCCCTCTCCTCCCTCCTAGCTCCCATTTATCCTCCATTTTCCCTCCGTTCCCTGCGGCTTTGCGTCGTCCCGTTCCCCCTCCACCTTTCCGACTTTTCCTTCTGGAGCAAAATGAAGAAATCGAGCTGCTGTTTTTGTCGCTTTGGTTGAGAATATAGTTTATAAACTGGTGAGAGACACAGAAATCGGCAGGAGTCGTTTAATAACCTGAAATGTATATATATTTTATATCAGTTAATACGATCTAATGTAAACATCTAACTCTGGAATCCTTTAAATCCTTTAAAATCTCTGATGTTTTAAACTGTGTTTTAAATGATTTAGTTTTTGTTTTATTTCATATTCCTTGTGGGGTTTTTTTCTTTTATAGCAAACAGCAGAAAACCAGCAACTGCTGCGTTCATGTGACTTTGCTAAATGAGAATCAAAGTCCGTTCTCGACTTGGGTCATTTGACACGATGACACTCACTCAAGGTCCACTTATTAGTTTTTTTTTTTTTGATTTTTTTTTGGAACTGCAACGTCCAGCTGCATTTTCAATTGAAAACACATTCGAAAGTTTAAATAAGAGCTGCAAGTGGAAACTCTGCAAAAGAACAAGTAAGTCGACACTGATTCTTTCTTTTTTTTGGTCAGAAGTTTCTGTTTTGACATTTCTACCTTCCTCCGTTCTTCTTGCCGTCCGTTTTTAATCCAGCTCCTCTTCCTCCTCCGCGTCCGTTTCCTTTCATGTTCATTCATCACTTTCTCTGCATCATTTTCACAATAAGCCCCAGCTGTAGATGGTTTATCACTACTGGCTTTATGATGGCTCAACGTATCTTTCGCTGATGCTCTATAGATCAGTTATAACCACATACTGATGAGAAACCTTCGTGGCTGACGGGCAGTGAAATGTCCCTTTGGCCCTTGTCTGTCCTGATCCGATAGGACGCCTCTATGAAAACTCCTCCGTTCATCTGGAAGATTCCTCCAACAGTCTGTCTGACAACAGTTTAATGTCACAATGGGACTTTATAGCTACATTATTACCAAAATAGAGGGAAAAAAAAGATTTTTAACTATCTTTGCTAAAAATAAAACAAAAAAAAATCCTCCCTTTATCCTTCCTTCCTTTCCTCTGTTCCTTTCCTTTTCGTCCTCCCTCGTTTCTAGACAGTTAGACATTTTCCTCTGCTCCTGGAGGCTGCAGGCGGCGGAGCGGCAGCAGCAGTCGGGTCGCTCGGCTGCCAAAAATGGAATTAAGTCAGTTGCCAGGCTGGATAAGGAATTGGATTCTCTTCCTCTTCTGTTATCCCTCTGGACCAGATCCTGTATCCCCCTGAGGGGAGGGGGGTGGGCGTGATGGGGTTTACTGGAGATGGAGTAGGGGTGGGGGGGGGCAGGTGGTACAGCAGGGTTAGATCTCTGCCAGGTCGCCGTCACCGGAGAACCTCAGTCGACCCACATCAGGCCACACCTGTGCCCCCTCCCCTCCCAAAGAAAAGAAAAAAAAAGAAAACCAAGGCCCGGCGTCTGGGCAGCAGCTGCAGCCGGGCGGGGGTCTGAGTCTCCGGACTGGCCGAGGTCTTCTCCACGCCACGCCGGCTTATTTATCTTCGCAGGACGCAACACCTGGCCGGGCCCCGACCCAGCTGGACGACACCACTGCCGACTGATATCAATAGAGGCTTTGGAGTTTCATCGCAAATCTCCTAGCAACTGCAGCTCGTGCCATAATGGATGAGCTGGCTGTGTGAGAAATAACGTGCAGCGTTGCACGGCATCCTGGGTAAAAGGAAATCATGAGGCGGCGCCGCATTGCGGCGACTTTGTGCATCAAGCCGAAGCCACAGCTTCGGAGGAAAATCCAGACGGGGCGGCCTGGACGGATTTCAGCTTCCTACAAGATGATTGTCTCAGCAGAGGGAAACGAAGCCGTTGGACCTGAGAGGCAGATTCACAAAGTAAAAGCCTCTAACAGAAGCGCGGCGTCTTCCGTCAGTCCGGCAGCAATTTAACCCAGGATAGGGACCGTAGGTCGGACCGTACCAGGGCCAAGTCAGTCTCTACACATTACCCCGGATGAGCAGACGCCCACGAGTTCACCAAGTACTGTCACATGACTTCCCTTTTTTTTCCTTTGTGTCCAGGTGCCTTCCCGTCATGACAGGAAGTGAACCGCTTTCCCTTCAACGGGATCGCCGCCATGGTGCGATGTGACTTCCTGTATATTATCATGCACCTACCGCGGTTCTCTCTGTAATGGCCTCGGTATGTCTGAATAAAGCCGGGAGGAACATTAAAGTGGAACCTTCTCATGTGTGAAAAGGTTTTACCATTATAAGCACCAACAGGTCATTCTAATACCAGACTCACTCATTTTAAAGTGTCCTCTGCAGGAGCAGCGTTTTGCCTCAGATAGTTCTGATAGTCCTGTTTGTCTTGTGCCTTCTGTACAACGCAGCGTCCCGTTGCCATGAAGCCATCTTGGCCTTCGGTGACGGCACCAGACTACGGAGGACTGAAGTCAATCGATTACCTTCTAAATCAGCAAACATCTGCCTGTTCACACATCCAGCAGACACAGGGCAACGTTACATATCATTCTTCTGAAGTCCTATCACCAGCCACCTGATGAATGCAAGTCTTCTTTTTGCTCTGATTTGGTCTCCACTGAAAACAGCTGCCTGCCGCATCTGGAAAACGACGCTGATGAGAGCGGCGAGACTCAACCAAAGCGGTAAGAACCAAGAAGCTGAAAACTGTTATAAGCTCTGTGAGGCCGAGAGCTGGGTGACAATTTTCTGTGGGTTCATCTCTCAGAGCCAAACCCTTTTTACCCTAACACCTGCTAAACATGAACCTGTTAGCATTGTCATTGTGAGCATGTTAACATGCTAATGTTGGCATACTGCTCAAAGCACTGGTGACTCTTACTGCCAACTTAGGCTTCTAGGTCTAAACCACAGTGAACCTATGCATTGTGAGCATTTATACTTCTAAGTTGGTGTCACTCTGCAGTTACACATCCAAGCCACTAGTTGGCAGCGGCGTTTATATGCCACTGTGTCGAGTTTCTTTGCCGCCATTTTCCACCAGTTTTTGAAACGACGGTGACTGAAACTGAGCGGATCTCGAGCGGACAGATGTTGAACAGCAGTTTGAGTTTTCCTGAATTTACTGCGACGTGGAAAAAGAAGAGAATGTCGAAGGGGAAGCTCTGTACGACGGCAGCGGAGGAGGAGGAGCCGGGAACGTGACGCCACCAAGCTGACCAATCACAGTTCTTGTGGTCTGCATCACTGTTACATTTTTGTTGGAAGTGAATGTGAGGGTAAAGGCAGAGTCCGACACAGAGGCATAAATTGAACTTCAGTCTCGTTGAAACAAAACGAAATTTGAAGACGTAGGAGGCAAAAATAAATTGTGCTAGCTAAATATTAGCAAATGTACCCAGCTGGAAGACATTGATGATTAGCTGCGGAGATGGTTGGGCAAGCTAACGAGCTGACATTTACTCAACGAAAAAAATCAATCAGATCAGTGATGAAACAATCTGATCATAGCAGAATATTTACATCTATTTATATCTTTAAAGTAAATCTGTTCACAGCTGCTCGTTTCCTCCAACGTAGCCACCGGTGGAGGCACATGAGTCAAGTAACCCATGTGGTCCCCTGCTACTGTTTAATCGCTTTATACGTTCGAAGACTTGCAGAAATCATGCGACCTTTTGGCGAATAACCCAAACGGACCCTCGGACCATCGGGTCTCCTCCTCTATTTTTTCATTAAAATTCTATTTCTTCTTTTTTCTTTCCCCACTTTCCCAAGAACGATTTGGATTTTAAAGTCCTCTATAATTGGGCCTATATTTTCCCCCGGCCCTGCTGCAGCTGTGCTTATCAGCGAGGGGTAAGAATTAAGACCACATAGGGAACCAAATAACATTTTTTAAAAGCTGGGAGACTTAAGTAGAAAATTGGCTTAGCATGCAGATAGCTAAGTCAACAATGGGAACATATATCCAAGCTCGGAGTGATTGAAGTCCCTGTCTTTCTGATGAACAAAGTGTTTGATTTTCACCACGGCTCTTACATAAACTGCTAACTTGATTTCACACCCGGGATCTGAGGGTGACAACAAACACTTTAATTAGAGGAAGATGATGCGGGGGGGAGAGGGGATGGGGGGAGGAAAAGGTGATAGACGGTAACAAATCCCCCGCACACTCCAGACGGCCTAAATATACAGCCGGCAGAGCAAAATATAATAATTTTCTCCCCTACTTTTCATATCTTATTATTTTTCTGTTCATTCTCCACCTCGAAATTGTGAATATTTTTGCATAGCTTAGCGCGCGGGCGCTATCTCGCCCCAACCCAACGCGGTTCATTTGCATCGTCGATGGTTTGCGCGGGAGGTTTCCGGGCTGGATGGGCCGGGTGGGGGCGGATGGAGGTTGGGGGGGGGCATAATTAAGCCTTTGTGGTTGGGGTTTCGGGGCCGGACAGTTTGCCAGCCATCCCGGCCTGTAGCTGAAGCCTGAGTGGCACCTTGTAGTGCCTCCCCCGTCCCCCTCCCGAACCGAGACTCTCCACGGCGTTAGATTAGCTTCTTTCACAGCGCCTCAGATCTCCGAGTAGTTGTTGTGTTTTGTTTTGTGTTTTTTTACACCGACGGTTTAGAAGAAAGAGAAAAGGGGAACGAAACAGAAAAGAGCCGAACCGAAAGCACCAATGTCGCCGCCCCCCCACCCTCCCACTTGATCCTGCGGACGTTATTAAGTGGCCGGACCGATCGCCAGATATGATAGCAGCCGTCCAATAAACTCGCCATTCGAGGCCTCCACCTTTCCACCTTTCCGCTAACCCCCCCCCCCGAAACAAACCGCCACCGTGGCTCTCAGTTTGGGCTTTACTGGTCAGCAAAATAATCAAAGCCATTTTTTTTTCTCCTCTGGAGGGGGATTAGAAAGGCGAAGCTTAGCCTGCCGGACCAGACACGGGGGGGGGGCTCTCCTTATCAGCACTCGGCTGCTGGATGCTGCTCCGCTACAGGACAGATTGCTTTCACTGTCGCCCCGTATGCGGTTTGGGGGGCTGGGGGGGGCTGAGAACAAAGGCACACCGCCACCGCCACCGCCACCGCCATAATGCCCCGGCTCTGGTGGGACACCGTGGACTCCGAAAAGACGCCTTTATGTATTCATTAGGATGAGCAGTGAGATCATACGTGCCCCCCACCCCCCCTTTCTCCTCCTCCTCTGTTCGTCCATCCATCTGGCCTCCATTAAAAGAGGGTTAATTTCCTCCTCGTAACCTGCTCCCTCTGATTGCGCAGGCGGATCACATCGATACGGATACATGGGCAGTGTGTGTGTGTATGTGTGTGTGGGGTGTGTTTTTGTGTTTTTGTGTGTGTGTGTGCGCATGCGCCCGCGTGTGTGCGTGAGCGTGTGCGTTACAACACGCTGACGAGGACGACTTCGAGTGAAGTGTCGACCGACGTGACGCTGAGTTGACGGAGACTTTAACATCGTGTTGAGGTCACAAAAAAAAAATTATATTCAATTTAAAAAATTCCTAATGATGCCATTCAGGTGACATTTTGTTTCTCCTAAAATCCATCATCTTATTCATGCTCTGCTCATGCCGGACGCTGTGCGATGTGATTTTAAACGTCTTCCACTGGACCAGGGAGCTTTTCTGTTGTGATCATGCCCCACTGTCTGACTGATGTAAATACCCCGAGTTTAATCACAAGCGCTTTGATAACACAACTGCTTTGTTTACGATTTTTCCCCTCGCGAATCAGCGGCGGATGAAGCCCATCTCCAGGCCACAGCCTCGGGAAGCGATGTCCTGGCCCTGACCTCGGCGATCAGCGGTCATCGATCGAAGGGGGTCGCTCGCTCCTACACGACATCGAGCGGCGCCGTTCAACGAGTCGGGATCGGACGCGGGATTTATTCGGCCTCGGCCGCGGAGAACGAGACAGACGTGGCAAAAAGCGGTGAAACTCGACCTGGACTGAGTTTAACTCTTCACTTCTGTGGAACAGAAAGAGGCTCGCTTGAGTGACACACACACACGCACACACACACACACACACACACACACACACACACACACACACTGTATTGTGGATTCCAGTGGTTCTTATTGGCCAAAAAAAAAACTAAAACTGTCAAATTTGCATGACAAAAGCAAAGTGAAAATCCACACATTAAGGTGCGTTCAGCTCACTGCGTGTCTGTGTGTGTGTGTGTGTGTGTGTGGGGGTGTGTGGGTGTTTGCACACTTTTTCTTTATGTTACACAATTTTGTACAGAAAGAGCTGACAGGAAACAGTCAGAAGAAACGCAGCTCGCCGGCGGCCACATCGCCGCTCTCCCGACATCTGACCCCAATTTTGGGTCACACTAATTCCAAGTTTTGAATTACCCCCCCCCCATTATCTCTTACTCCACCTCCTCAGTCCCTTGCTCGCTCGCCTGCTCTCCCTCTCTTCCTGCCTCTGTGCCTCGGGCCCTCAGGGTTTCTTCCTCGTCCCCGTGGAGAAGAGAAGGCAAAAATAAAAGTGCCGCGAAAGGGGGGGCGAGGAACATCGGGGGCGGAGACAGAGCGGCGCCGATGTTCCTCGCCGCCGAGACTTGCACGCGCACGCCGCGCCAGCACCATCAAGGCGACTCCCTCTGATTGGCCGGGAACGGGCGCGTGACATGTCGGGTGGCGGTGACCGAAGCGGAAATGTCAGCGGCGATGCTGCTGATACATGGAGCCTTAACCTGGACGTTTTACACCAGACTTGTGTCAACTACTCATCACTTCCTGCTTGAAGTGCTGAAGAAGACATGAAGAAAAACTAAAGGGTCAATTCACCCAAACTACAAAAGCCTGTATATTATTTTTTATAGTTTTTTCTTTTGTTTGTTTTTCTCTGTTGGCCATGTGATCAGATTGTTCTGGTTTTACATGCCTATGTTCTGTGTCCTTATATGTTATTGATCTTTACAGAGGGTCACAAAACAGGGGGTGACCCCAAAAGCAAGGTGGGGGGGGGGGGGGCTAAAGATAAGAGGAAAAAAGAGGAGGCTTCTACAACAGGAGAATGATCTCAAACGCGCCGAAGGAATCCACCATGGATGAGCTCGAGGGGCACAAGCTGAAGGTCGTACCATGGCTGTCACAGCCCCCCCCCAACACACACACACATCCCAAACACGCACATGCACACAAACCTCACCCCCTACAGGAACACCTGTGGATGGACGTCAAAAGAGCAGTCTACATACGACGGCCCGAGGAATCTCGCAGAACTAGAAGGGTTTTAAAGGAAGAAAGGTTAAAAAAAATCCCCCCAGAAAAAACTGAAAGATTCTTAAATTGCTTAAAATAAGCATTTATAAGCTGTGATACTTGCCAAAGGTGGGGTGGGGGGCTACTAAGCATTGACCATGGAGGGGGCCCAAACCTTTGTGTTGGACCCTTTTCCTTTTTTGTCATGTTAAAATATTTGGAAAATCAGTTTATCCTTTACTCACTTAGCTGCTCACAGTAGTGGAAACCTTGACCTGGGGGGGGGGGGGTTCATGCCACTGTTCTTGTTAATGAAAAGTTTGTTTGACCCACATTCAGTTTTCACCTTGACATCTGAAACAGGCGGATTCTTTGCCAAAGGGGACGAATCATAACGATTGAATTTTTTGCTTTTTATTCTTATTATCTCCATAAAACATAGCTGGTATTTACATGGGGGGGGGGGCTAACACCACCACTGTCCAAAGCAGCGTCGTGGATGAAAACGGCCACAGAGTGACAGACCTCATGTCGGCGCCTGGAAATTCACATCTTTTCCAGTCGACACATGGTCAAACTGCTCTGAAACACCTGCCTCCTCGGCGACGCACATCTGCCATGTTGGCGCATCCAACATGGCCGCAGGACTCACAGGCCGGGCAAGAGGTGACACAGCCGCGAGAGTGTGCCGGCGCGTTACACTGAAAAAAAAAAAAAGTGTCTTAAACACACACTCACACAAGAACACACACACACACACACACACACACACACACACACACACACACACAGAAGAGACGCAAAGCCCTTCTGGACTTGGGCCTCCCGCCCCTGAGGGACGGGGGCAGAGTTGAAGGGTTGAAAAGTTCATCCATAGGGGAGAAGAAAAGGTGAGCGGAGCAGTCATGCAAAAATCTGACATGAAGACAGGACCGGGGGGGGCAGGATTAGCCCGGGCTAAGGTGACAGAGGACAAATAATAGGCGGGACAAAAGTGAGTGTTATACAGCGTAAACCGAGACGTTTGTGTTTCCTTCAGGGCTGAAGAATCGTCTCCAGCCCCTAGTTCTTTTCTACAGTCTGAGAGAACTGCTCCAACCATAAGCGTGAGGTTTATGGTTATAGGTTATGTTGGACATAAACAGATCTCGGTTCTGTCTTTTTTGTTTTCTTTATCTTGCGGGTTTTCCTGCCAAAAACAATGTTAAACATGTAGAAAAGTTTCCACTGAGTTGCTGCAAAATGAAACGAGCAACAAGAACCTGCAACGACATTTTTACCCTAAAAAGTCTGACCTAAGAGTAATAACGAAATTTACTCAAAAATTTCCTCATTTACTTTTTTATTTTTCTACTATTTCTATTATTGTTGTTGACATTAACTGGTGGAGGCGGAGACAAGTGGAGCTGCTCTGTGTTAAATCCACGACAACGCCTCGTGTTTCACACACTGATGCGGAAAATGGAAATGTTTCCCCCGAAACGTGGTGGAAAACATAGAAAGTGGCATAAAAGGGAAACGCTCACGTACTAGAGCACGGTATTTGAGTAAAAGTACTTAGTTACTTTCCACTTTCTGCTATTTATAGAACACATGACCAACATATTGTCTGTACTGGTGGACAAACCATGGAGATGCTCTTCTTTACCTTTTCTGTTCTGGCTTTTTCTGGCACAATTCTTAAATACTAGTTTGTTCCATGTATGATTACTTGTAGAGATGAGCAGCATCGTAGTACATGCGCTTGTTCTATACTCATTTCTTACCGTGTGCAGAAGCCTTTTCATATATTTTATATAGTTTTCATAACTATTTTTCTATTTTAGACCTTTAACCTTTAACAAAGTTTCCTTGTATTTTTATGCACAAATACAATAAAGTGCCTGTCTCTATACTACTCTATGTACTTCAGTACCTCAGTGTTGATGTATTTTTCATGATAATTTTTCTGGATTTTCAGGTTTTTTTCTCATTTTTATGACGAAACAACCGGACGGTTTGATGTTTTCATCTAAATCCAGCAGATTTTAAGTTGCTTCATCACACAGAGGCAAAACCCGATTAAAAAAAAAACACAGGATAAACGTCATCAAAAAAGTCTGCCATGGTTGAAAAATGTATGTTTTCACACAATATACAGTGTACGTTGTAATATTGCCCGACGTATTGATATCGGAAAAAACATGACAGTAAAGATGTAGGAACTGCAACATCCTGGGATCAGATCGGTCGTGAGGTGTCCTCACGGTCGGTCCAACCCGGAGCGGACGCGGAACCGACCCGGAACCGACACGGCGATGTGATTCCGTGAGGATTCTCCTCGCGCCGGCTCTGGCCCCGGACCAGCACTTCAGGGCGTTTTTTGTTTTTTTTTTCTATCAGCGCCATTCCAGGCAGATGGCGGGTAAGTGTGATTGGCAGGAGAAGTGGAGGAAGCGGCGACGGAGCGGATACAGTTGCCAGGGAGCATGGGGATGGGGATAAGAGGGTGCGGTGAATGGGTGGTTGTGGGATGGGGGGGGGGGGATGTGACCAGTCTTAATTATCCCAAAGGGTTGCCAAGTGTTGGCGCCGTGACACAGTTTCAGAGCCTCATAAAATGAGTTTTGTCCCGGGCGGCGGCCTCCGATACCGAGGCGTCAGCAACTGTGACAGTGTTTGTTGCCATCGGCCGTTTCCCATGAAACAAAAAACCCAGCCGCTGGCTGCTATCAGGACATCTGAACAGCTCCAGAGCCTTAATCCCTAGTTTAGATGAAGACTCCCCGATCCAGTCCGCAAATCCCCGCTGGAATGCGACCGCGCGCATGTCGCCTGCCCTGAGATACGGGCCGACCGACGCGGTCTGTGGGGGGCGGCCCGTTGGGACGAGCGAACAAAGCCCGGCCGCCCCCGGGTTCAAGGTGCCGCAGGTGCCGTGTGACCGCCTGGAGAGGCACCAAAATGGCGGACGGGTGTTGGGTTAATAGAGGAAGAAGAGGCGAAGAGGAGGCGAAGAGGAAGATGGCGGTGGCGCGGCGGCACCAGGCCACACGTCCCTCCCCCGCCTCCGCCATCAGAGTCACGCAAGGAGGAGGAGATAACCTGCCATCGCAGGTGAGATCACCGCCATCGGGTTCAAACTGAGGTCAGGAGGAGCTCCAAGACCCTTGTTACCACGGAACACGCCAGCATTGAGCCGGGCCGCCGAGGAAGAACCGCCCCCGATGCAATCGCTCTCCCCCCCTGCCTGTGTTGTTGTTGTGGCGCTGTAAGGTCCTGAAAATATTCATAATCCCCGCATTGCTGCCCGCGAGACAAAACAAACAGAGGGACGGGCCGTGGCGCCGACGCCGGCCCTGCACGAAGAGCAGCCCCGGTTGTCTCGGGCCGGCCGAGTGGACTCCGTCTGTCCTCCTAAGTCCGGCGGAGGAGCGATGAAAGGGGCTGGGGCTCAAGATCCAGCTTGGCCGTCAGAAAAAAACACCCCCCTCCCCGAAAAAATGCATTCCCCGCATTCCTCCCCCGTCCCACTGAAAGACGCCGTCGCTGAGAGAAAAAGACTAGCGCCGACGCAGAGTCATGGGAAACGCCGCAGTCACCCCCCCATCAGGTGTGTGTGCCTCCACGGTGGTAATGAGTGTGGTGACCGGCTGCACGCAGCTCCTGAACATGTATTTTGTCCCATTTTGGCAAGTAAATATAATACAGTCATGTTTCACTATGAAAGTCCAGCTGGACTGTGGATTTAGAGGCGACTAAACTTTGCAGTTGACTTTTCTATATAAACCTGTAAGAAATTTCGTTGATTCAGACGCTTTTAAACTCTCTTACTAATCACGTTTCTCCTTTTATTTCTGCATTTAAAGAAACCTTAACGTGGAAGTTGGGGTGGGAATGTGGGGAAGTGAAAGGTTTCTGCTGCCGTTTAACTGACACTACGAGATACTTTTGTTTTCTTGTTTTTGTGTAATTGAAAGAGTCAACTACCAAGAAAAAAAAAATCAGAAATTATCTGATCCTCTTACGCAACACGTCTGTTCACCTTGAGGAGCGTGTTGGGACCAGACTCGATCTCAGCCTCGTTTAGGAAAAGCGGGAAAAGTGGGAAAAGTGGGAATCGGACGCTCGGCTGTGCAGATACACACCCACAGATGCGACATAGAATGAGGACGAGGTAACCGTCTCTCTTTCTCTCTCTCTCTACACTCCAGTATGTGTGTGTGTCAGTGTGTGTGTGTCTGGATGCTTATAGTGAAGTTATTGTGAGTCTCAGTCAACACAAGATAAGTTAAAGATGCGGTCTGGAGTCTCTGAGCTGCAGAAGCACTATGGAGAATTTTTCCTGTTTTTTTTTTTTTTTTTTTTTTTAAGTAAACAACATGGATGTAAACAAGGCTGGATTGGAGCTCTGAAGAAAAATCCACCCTGCAGATGTTCCACGAGGAGGGAAAACACTTGTTTCTTGGGCGTCGGGATTCACCAGGATCCCGGAAAACCAAGAGACAAGAACAGCTCCTGGCTTTGGTGACGTCACTGAAAACGCCCAAACGCCGAGGAACTGTGGGGAAAAGACCCATTTTACCTTCATCCCTTTTCAGTGATGGGTTAAGAAGTCATTCACTGCCAGTGTTTACTGCTGCTCACGCAACAGGAAACATGATTCTCTGGGGCATTTCTGATTAATATCCCATATTGATCAGTATCCTTCTAAATTCATCAGGTATTTCAATATGTATCAAATCGACTGACTAGGAGAGACACACCAGTAGAATGTCCCATATTTTAATTGTCTTTATTTGTTTTAATCTTTATAAGGATTTGTTTCTTTTCTGTGGCTTGAGATAGTGTCACAAAATAATTCAGTTTTCCTGTGGAACGTGTTGCTGTGTTGCCCACGATCAGCAGAAAGCGTCGGTCGGACAAGGAAGTCGTCAAAGACCTCTACATGTGTGTGTATGTCAGGTATGTGTGTGTGCATGTGTGTGTACAGGTGAGCGCCACAGCCCCCCCCCCCCCCCGGGCATTTTTCCTGTGACTGACAGCTAAAGCGGAGGGGCAGGGGAGGACATACAAAGCGGAGTAATGAGAGATGTGGTAAACAGGCCGGGCCATGCCTCGGCGGCTAACGTGACATGTCAGCTCCACGCCACAGCACTTTGTATACGCGTCACCTGTCAAACCCTGGAGAGGGGTGGTTGGGTGGGGCTCTCTCTTCAGCACTGGCCGACAATTAATATTTCCACCATGACACAAAGAAGGATAAAAAGAGCAGAAATTAGTTAAGCTGAACCTAAGTGATTGGAGCTAAGTACCACAATTACCAAGAGATCCTTATATAAGACTTTAGAGTGGGGGGGTCTTGGCATCGCACCAGCGCAGCATTGGGTGCATAAACATTTTGTGTCCACTAAAGTCAGAGCATCTTTATAATCTTTGTTCTGTCATAATCATTCAGGGTGTTGTCAACTTTCCAACCAATGAGAGCATTTAATTCCAGTCTACCCCCCCCCCCCAAAAAAAAAAAACACTATTTAATATTTCTATCTGTCTGATTAATCTCACCATGTTTGGGTGTAACTGGCCTTTACTAATGTACTTAAACGATCCAAAAAACTGTCTGAAACATCTGTGCCAGGACCGATCGAGTCCTAAAGACCCTTTAGAAGAATCTTATTAAACTCATTAGTTTTGAATCAGGACCTTTGAAATTTGAATTTTGGTTTCAGATTTTGCTGGATTTATGCTTCTCCGTCGAGTCTTTGCAAGTGTCTCATGCCATCTTGAGCATTTATTCTTCTACTTTGGTGTCACTCTGCAATTACACCACAGAACCACACTTGTTAGTTTAGTTAATTTTTACAGCTGTTTATTCAATGCGCCAGATCCATATTTAACCAATACTTAGGTGAATAGAAGTATCCGATCAGACTCAGGCCATCGGCAGATGCTCAATATTAAAGACTCAAATCAGGATGGGGGCCCAAAAAAAAAAACAAACAGAAAACCCCGAGTCACATTTTTATGAAAGAAAAAAAGCAACAGCAAATACAAGCAAAATAATCACTGCCCGAATTATGTGGCAGAGACATTAAACAACGTCGGCAAAACGAAATGTGTCTATACTGCTGTATACGGCTGTAAAATACACAGCATATTGAGCCGTAGTGCAGAAAACATATAGGGGTCTTGAACGTTCAGAGTTGATGGCTGAACAGAGCAGAAGCGGTTCGACGAGTTTTCTGGGCCACTTTGTCTCTTGATGCTGTTTAAAGTGTACTCGCCACAGGAAGCCAATGTAACTGACAAATCAAACTGACACGCACGCCGTGTCCGTCCTCAATTACTCCTCACATCCACCTTTCAAGTGTGTAGCATCCTCACACCCACGCTCTCCCACAACATGACAGTGACATGAAAAACAGGTTCTCTGGCTCCTGGAACTTCACCTCCACTGGTGAAGAGGATTTCTGCCTCCTACCAGAATTCTAACCTCGGTCTTCAAAAACCTGGGTCCTGGTGTGTGTGTGTGTGTGGTTTTGAATCTAACTCGAAGAATCGCGTTTAAAGTCCTGTATCATTCTACTTTCATCTACAAACCAGAAGGTCGAAGTATCAGAAACACATCGCAACACATGGACGATGGGTCTTTTGGGGCAAGTAGGGCGAAGCCCCACCTGTTGGCAGTAGAAATAAAAGTGGTACTGAGTAACTAAAAAGTCAGTGTATCTCTGGATTAATTCATGACTTCAAAAAGTTATTTTATGCTGCTGTTATTTATCATTATTCTTCGATGTAACACTTGTGTCTGATGGAATTGTTTCAAAATGTTGTTTTAATATTTTAAAGTCTGGTTCTCAAGGAAAAAACTTGAGATTAAATTCAATCTGCTGGATGTTATAATAAACCAAACCGCTGGTAGAAAATAACCACAGAGGGAGTGGTTCTCCATGAAAAGTGGCTGACTGCTGGCTTGTCACAGCAGGGGGTTTGTTGCTTCCTGTGGGAGGAGGGCTGGTCCTGGTCACGAGCAGGCTTCCAGGATCTCAAGCGCCTTGGAGTCTCTGGAGAACCTGGTGAAACCGGAACCTGCAGAGCAAACGCAGCTGCCCAGACTGAAAGAACATACGGGCGGGGAACCGAGCAGCAGAACCGCCTGCTGTGGAGTACCGGTACGTATCCGCTCAGTCGGCTTAGACCCCGAGTTCCACCTAAATATGCAGCTGACGGCAAAATAGTTTAACGGAGCTCCACCGACACCAGTGTTCTGTTTCATCTGCTGCCAACAACTCGAGATTGAAACCCTATTTCCATGAAATTTGCTGTAGATATTTCTGCTTCCCCTGAGGATGAAGTCTAATGGTTTTGGAAACCTCTTGACCTTCCCTCTAGTGCCACCACCTGTCCAACTTTTTCTTATCTCTTTCCAAGCATATCATAATCTAGAGTCCAAATTACCAAGGTCTTTCCTGGGTCTCTTTCCTTTTCACCAGAGGACGAACCTTTTTAAGTTCCGTTACTGTTAAAGTTCTAAAGAACTTCTAAACCATCAGAGTGTAGTTTGTTCTCTCCAACACTTTACGTTATTCTCCTAGTTTAGCAGCATATAAACATATAACTGGTTTATAACATGCTATAATGTCATCATATTAAGTGCAGATATTAAGTGTATATTAATGTATTATATATAGAACTATTAGTGGAGGCTGCTCTATAAACAGGTAATGAATGACTGCGATGACTATGAGGTCTTCATAGAATAAATCATAATTTTTGACAAATATTGTACATCAATAAAAACTCAAAAATTAAATTCCTTACAGCTGCTTACAGCCACATTATAGTGAATCATAAATAATGTATTAAATGTTTTCATACTGCTCATAAATGCTGATTTGGAGGGCTCAAAAGTTTTAAAGTTTACACACCAGCAGTGAAAAAAAGTCCTGGGGGACTTTCTCTGTTCAGATAATAAATAAATGAATAAACACAACTTCCTGTTTGGATGATTATAATTGGACACAACTCGTTCATCCGTGTTGTTGCTCCACTTAGCCCTGTTTTTTTTTGCGAGCGAGTGAATGCACGACTCCCTAAAGGTGTGTGGGTTTTCTTCTCTGGGTGCAGCTCCTGTAATTCTACTGTTGATGCTGTCAGATGTGTGTTTTCTGGCTCTGTGAACTACAGTTTAAAACCAAACCAAACCAGATGATTATAACTCACAGAAATGGTTGAAAAACATCATACAGCCACTATAGTCTAGATAATCTGAGTCATTTAAAAGGCACTGCTGCTGTTTCAGTGTGAGTCTGAAGCTTAAACTTAACTTCACTAACATGTCAGGAAAATCCGCATCAACAGACCCCCCCCCCCAAACGTCTTGTCAGGCAGCTTTCCAACCCCCTTCGAGCTGATCCCTCATGCAGGTATCGCCCTCTGCTGGTGGTAGGCGGGGCCAACAAGTCCATGGCCCCCAGGTGACCGCAGGATTAAACGAAACCTCGCACAGGCTCTCAGGAGTTTTCTTTTCTTTTCTTTTTTTTTTTTTTTAAACACAAGGTCGGACATAGTTCATAGGTCTTTTTTTTTGGACTCCGGGTTCAGATTAGGTTTGTCGCCCTGACAACGGCCAAAAACACCAGCATGTCTGAGGCTTTTATTTTAGGATGACACAGTACCTGGAAGAGCAGGAATGGGCCCTGGGGTTACGGGGCAAACACTGGTCAGGTACGACTGAACAGAGAAAGTTAGTCAACTTGTCCTCTAACGTGACGCTGGTTGTATTATTTTTTTAAATGATTAATTTGTATAGTTTAAAAAAAATACAGAAAAATTCATATAAAAATGTGAATTGATAGGAAGACAACAACTAATGCCTCATTTTCGTGCATTAGTTATTCCTCTGTTTAATCCACTGAGATTAACACCATCCGAATATAGGGAAGGTCACCTGACCATTTTTCCTGTGGCCCGATTAGTTGAGAACAAAACATTACAAATAGAGCTTCATTTTTAATTGATCTTGGCAGATTTTTTTCAAACCCTTTCTCAATTATCAATATAAAATATTTGCAGTGAAAGAAAAAAAAATGAGTCTGAATTTTGCTGGATTGGACCTTGGACTTCACCTGGAGCGGGCTGATCCCATCTGGCCGCGGTAGGCGTGTCGGGCGTGTCGGGCGCCGTCCCTCGCTCATCCATGTAGATTTCACAGAAAGGGTCCGGGAGGAGCGGGGCCCCCACATCCTATATCCTGCCAGTATTTCCATGCCCCCATCAGGATGCTGGCCGGTAATGACAAAACACGCCGACGACCACGGATCAGTCCACAAGCCTAAACATGGACAGTGAACACAACTGCTGCTGCTGCTGGCCAGAGCACATTCATTTACTGGAATAGTCACAGAAAAGAATATATAGGTGCTGTGATAAAATGACACTAAATACTTTTACTCCACTGCTGCTGCATTTAATCAACCAATCAAATAGTCCTCAAATTAAATGATGATGAAAATAATCATTGGAAGAAGGTGAATTCTGCTGCTGAAGCTGTTTGTGATTCTTAGTGAATTTGAAGTACTAATTACTTTCTAAGTTAAGATTTTACTTTGAAAAATTAAGATTTCATTTAAAAAAAAAACATACAATAAACTTAAATGATGGTTTCATCTTGATAAGTGTTTGAAGTCTAAAAAGGTCAAATTATCCTAATTCCACAAAAGGCAAAATTTATTGAGAAATATTCCAGAAAATGAAAAATAAAAACAGATTTTTTCAGCATAACTAACTTAAGTACACCTGGTGTCCCTCCTGAGGGCCCTGACCCCAGGTTGGGAACCAGTGGATTAAACCATCTACCTGTATATAAAGTAGTTAACAGCAGCTCCACCTGTAAAAAGCTGCCCAAGCATTGACTCATTAATATTAACAACCTATTAATGTCATATATGGACATTTATCTGTGTCGGGGCCGAGTGTATGTGTCTACTCTCCTGTGCACCAGTCTCCCCAGTTAACGGCAGCTCACTGGTCTTCCCTCACCACCCAGGTACATGACCCTACACACACACACACACACACACACACACACACGCACACACGCGCGCACACACACACACACACACACACTCTGGGTTGGAGCAGCCATAGTGCCCCGTTCCCCCGCACTGACGTCATCTAGCCTCACACACAAAACTCCACTGACTTTTTGAAGGATTCTGGCTCCAACCGTCCCTGTTACTTTACACCCGGGTCACCTATGGAAGCTTCCGCAGTCCGGTCTGCGGCTATTTACGTCCGCGAAATCTCATTAAGGGACTAGACTGACTGCGGCAGTGTGTGTGTAGGTAAGGGGGGTGGAGGTGTGAGTGAGTCCCGGGCAACCGAGGCACAAGACGCCGTGACAGTCGAGCGGCAGCGCGGGTCCGAGGTCGCGTCCTGTGCCGCGGCGGTGTCCTGTCGCCCCCTGCTCCCGTTCGCTCCCTCCCTCCACGTCGGTGGTGTCTACCTGTCTCCCTGCCGGTACCGCGTCGGGCTGAGCCGCCATCCCTTTGCACATAGGACGTCGGGTTGCCAGCGGGACGACCACAGACACCGGCGGGACCATGTTGACGCTGCTGACGGCCATGTACCTGGTGGTCCGGGCGGTTTCCTCCCGGGTGAGTTGAACGCAACGCGCCGCTCCTTTACTAGCTTGACCGCCCGCGCGTCCTTGAACGCAGCACTAGAGATAAACCGTGGAGGTAAAGTGGACCGGTGGAGGCCGCTGCCCCGCCCCCGCCCCCCGTTGACCAGGTAAGTGCACGCCAGGTGTGTCTGTCTATCATCGTTTATTCAGCAGCGGTGGACAGAGGTTTAACCTTGTTTTTCGCACGCGGGCCCGTGTCTGAGCTGCCAGGTGTGAAGATGGCGGCCGGAAGGACCGACGCCACCTTCACGCGAGCTCGGTCGCTCGGCGGCCGCGTCATTAATTCAGCGACAGTCGTTTATACTCGGCGAAGCCCGGAAGTGTGGACGACACGACGTCCGGTGCGAGTCTTCAAATTAAAAGCCATAATTTAGAAGAATAATTTAGAAGACTTCGGGTGTTTTTTAAAATTAAAATCCATCTTCAATATCAATGATCCAAGCAGCAAAAATTTGTAAAAGAAGGGAATAAAAGGCACTAAAGAAATTAAAAGTTTAAAAAAGAACAAGATTCGGCCTATTCCAGAAACGTAAATGTAGTCAAAATAAATAAATAGATACACGGGTGGCTTTATACAATATATATATATATATATATCTATATATATATATATATATATATATATATATATATATATATATATATAATTTATACATAGAGGGATTACTGAATGAGCCTACTGGGCACAGGCCCAGGGCTATCCAAGAAATCCCATAGGGAGATGAAAAACGACCACAAGGAGATGTAAAACAACCACGCACCAGAGATGCAAAACCACAAAGAGACACTAAGCCTTTACAAAAAGATGAGAAAAAAAGGAGACAAAAATACCACAGAAGACATGGCTGTGTATTGTGGTCATTTTGTGTCTCTTTCAGTCTGGATGTACAGCTCCTCTGTAGAAAGGGTGTAGGGCGGGGGGGGGGGGGTCATGTCTGTTTACAGGGACTCATTGTCTCACAATCCATCTATATATATTCTGGAATCCTTTCACATTATATTAAGACATTTTTAGATTTTTTAGTAAATTTCCAGGTAATTTTCATAAATGAGACACTGGACAGACCTTTTAAATATCTACATTTACATCTGTAGAGTTTTGCTAGAGTTACTGCATAAATACTCAAGAAACTCACCTTAGGACACAAAGAATAGGTTAATAATGGCTGCTATTGTTATTTTAGATACAAGTAGTTGTTGGACTCATGGAAGAGAGAACCCGTTACAAGCTGCAAATGGTTTTGAGGAACATTCAAGCCTGAAAAGGCCAATGCAGTTTAATATGATAAAGGCTAGAACACAGCTTATGGTGCGGTTGTGACTGACTGATGTTAGAATCTTATTCTCTGCTCTGTCCGGAGCAAAACATAATGAAACGAGGGTAAATTTAAAATGCATTAAATAGGTCAGTGTCTGTTAATGTCATTCTCTGCTCTTTACAACACTGATCAGATTCATGCTTACAACAAGCAGTCAAGAAGTGATTGTATGTAATATATATCATAACATATATATGTTCTGTTGGTTCATGTCTGTCTTGTAGTAAACAACCTTCGTGGCATAACTCAGGTTAATTAGCTTAGTTTCTAGATAAAGTCAATGCAAAATCTAATGTGCAGAGGATGAGGATTTTTTTTCCTTTTATATGGCAACTGTCACCTTTCAGAAGTTGCTATGTGACATTACTGCTGTTACTCTATTTACACACAGTATATGGTTTCCTGCTTTTGAAATCGTTTCAAAGTTTTATTTTAATGCCACAGTGGTAGAAACAGAAAAAGTCATGATTAATGAATGCATTAAAGTTAATACATAAAAATAAAATCAAATATGCAAATACAGTTTTTTTTGTAATAAAATAAGATGTGAAGAGAAAAGTCTATTCATCCTGAAGAAATCTGCTGTGTCAAAGTTCACTCCAGAAATAAACCACACTGAAAGACACACACATTTACAATATAAAAATTATTTTAAGTATTTAACCAAAAAATACAAAAAGTATTGAGAAACTCAGTACAATTTTTAATACGTTGGAAAAATGAAACCTGCAATTCTGTTCTATCATGCTCGATTAATCCTTTTCACATTTTATAATAAAGCGCCTATTGTAGCGCTTTTATTCTGAAGGCCGGAGCGCCGTGCTTCCGGCTGTGTTCCGAGCGTTTGCCGCTGCTGCGCATTAATCAGCACCGCGTTCGGCGCCTGCGCGGCCGCTGGCGGCGCACACCTGCGGTCCGCTTCGGGAAACTGAGCCGGGGAACCGCACTGCGCGGATCCAAAATGGCGCCCGGCCCGGCGTCCTTGAAAGGGACTCAGAGCTCAGCTGCCCCCCCCCCCGTCAGACAACGGAACAAGTATGAAACATAGACTGAAACGTGGCCCATTAAAACGACGTGTTCACCAGCTTTGCCTGACTTCGTCTGAGAGAAACCCAAAACACATGAGTTAAGGACAACGGCTGTGCTGTGATTTCAGCTTTATTTACCTGTAAAATGATCACGTATCACGTCTGTGTCTGTTGCTTTGGACTCGGTTGAATTAGATGCATGGAGAGGTGTGTCTGAAGAGAGAAAGCCCGACCTCACGCCCCCAGGGCAACGCTGTCGACTCTCTTCATCGGAAAGAATCCAAAAACGTTAGAAAAGTTGCTAAAAGGGTATAAAAAGTCGTTAAATCTAGCGACAAAGGCAATTAATTGGCACCATTGCTTGAAAATGCTCAACTGATCACAGAAACTTTTTGCAACTTTTTTTTTTTTTTTGAAAGAGCAATGACCAATGGCGTAGCCTCGGTACTTAGTCATGTGGCATTTGACTGACCAATGGTGTAACTTTATCGCCTCGTTCAGTCAATCACGGACGTTCGCAATTAAAAACTGATAAAACATCTTAAATGTGCACGACCGACCCTGATACCACACAACAGGACAAATATAATATTAACTGGTGATTACATTTTTATATAAATACAATTTTCCATTTAAGGTGCTAATTAATCCCAGCTTTTCTCTCTACCTGAACAGGTATGTCGGGCGACTCGGTACATATCTGCTGACAATAACAAATTTTCATCAGTCTGGTTTAACTGGAGAGTTTTTGTGTCCTATTCAGTCTAAATTCATTTTCAGAATGTAGGCAAACAAACACCATTTTTAAAAACTGAATATTAAAAACCTGATCAAATGTTGACATCGACGTATTTGAACCCGACCTCCCGACGGTTGTAATCGCGCTGATGTTCTGCTCTATAAATGTCAGCAGATCAGACGTCTGGGCTCGGCTGGGATTTACCTCATCCAGGCCACAGAGAACATGCTCACCGCCAACTCGACGGTCACAGACACTTCCTGTGGTCTGGGGAGGGAACGTCACCGCAAGTGACCTCTCACCTTAGCTAAATACAGCTAAATACACTTTTTTATAATCTGGACGGTCTTATGAAACACCGAGATCCTGAGTCCAGACCTCCCCACAAAAAAGGTTTTAATTTTTATCATTAAAAATATTTACATATTAGATAGATTTCATACAAAATATCATCATGCTACAATAATTCCTACAGAAATAAAAACCTTCTGCATAAGATGTGAACCACATTTTTTTGTTTGTTTGCCCCAAGAAATAAGTAAGAGTATTTAATTCTATCCCCACCAAAAAAAACATAAACACCAAGGACATGGCCTTGTGTCATCAATGGAATCTAAAAATAAAATAAAAATAAAAATAAATTGAATTAAAAACAAACTATTACAGAGGTCACACAGTCACACCCTAGAGTTCACAACTCTTTCACAACACAATGAACAATTACAAACGCATGGTAACAGCATGGAGAAAGCGCTTTCCCTTTCATGGGACCTTTAAGTAACTTAAAGGATCATTAAGCGAAGCTGCTTAAGTGCCTGCTTCATACAGCGCGGCTCTAAGGGTCACAAGATCTGATGAGTCGGTTCGTCTGGCTGGCGGTTCTCGGTAGGAACAGTTCTCTGGACTCTGAGGGTCCTTATTCTTTGACAAGTTGATCTTGAGGTGGGTCCAGGGAAACCCGAGGGCTGCTTCAGGGCTTAAGGGTCCCAGAGAGGTTTTGATACTGGAGAAAGCTCCTGAAGGTTGTTTATGGGGTTCCCAGGGGTTCCACTGGAGCTTGGGTGGGTTCTAAAGGGGGGTTAGAACTAATTAAAGAGGATTCCTGGGGAGTGTGTGGTTCTTGAGGAGGTTCCGGGGGTCCCAGTGGGAGTTTAAGGGGGCTCTATGGGGGATCAAAAGGGAGGCAGCGATCCTGGTATTGTTCCAGGTACCTAATGATAAACCTGGGGGTGTTTAGGTGTTTGTGTCAGGACATTCCAAGCAGGTTCCTAGGGGTCCACACCAAACCTCTCTGTCGTCGTTGCTTTTTGATTTTTTTCGAGGGGGTTGTAGTTGTTCTGGAGAGGGAAACAAACACAACAGTGTTCTCTCTGCCGTGCCGTTTACTGCACTGTGTTTCTAATTTTATGCATCTTTTCCTAATTTTATCCTTATTTCATGTTACATTCTCAGTGGTTTTATCATCGCTTTTACCTTTGTTTTGGAATGCTGCTCTTATTATTTTTATTAGTGTTGTCTTTTGTGTTCTCTTCACCTTAACTAAGGTGTTTCATCTTGTACCGATTATTTTGATATTAACTTTATTTTTTAGCAATTCTTCTCATTTTTACTTGCATTCTGTCCCTATTTTTGTTACGTTCACTTTATGTCAGTTCTTTTTAAAGTATTTTATTTATTGTGAACTATTGTGCACTTTGAGCTGAATTTCCCGTATGAAACGTGCTATATAGAGATTGTCATTATTATTATTATTATCATTATTATTATTATTATTACAGAAACTTCCCTTTGTATGAGGATCAATAACGCAGCGCATCGGCGCCACTGCAGTGTCATTCTGCGGGACAACGGTGCAGTGGCGCCATTGGCCACCAGATGTCGCCGAAGTCGCCACAGCTCTCTTTCATTTAAAAAACAAAAAGAGCCTTTTCAGAAAAATCTCCTGCCATATTTGGTACAGGGGCGCGGTTTGGCCAGAGCGGTGCATTCTGGGAGACCGCGTTCCTTTCCAGTCAGTCCGCTGAAAATGCCCGCGTTACCGTCCCAGAATGACTACAAGTCCCGCGTCGCGGGGCGGGTCGCTCCAGCGCCTGACTCCACCAGACCGGGACAGAGGTGACCTCCGTCTAGTCCGAGTCCGAGCAGGGAGAGCAGGCGCCGCGCAGCTCAAGCATCCTCGTCCGCTAGAAATGGTAAGAAGGCTCGGCGGGGGCTCGGCGGGGGCTCGGCGGGGGCCCGGCGGGGGCCCGGCGGGGGCTCGGCCGGGGCCCGGCGGGGGCTCGGCCGGGCCCGGCGGGGGCTCGGCCGGGGCCCGGCGGGGGCTCGGCCGGGGCCCGGAGCACAGCTAAAGTCGCGACGTCGAACGTTAGCAGCGCTTCCCCTTAACCGATGGCTGCCGGCGTCGCCGGGTGACATTGACAGGAGGCGGCAGCGTCGTCTCCTAACTTCACTTTATGCTCATTCTATTCTCAGAGCTTTGACTGAGATGTTTCTGAGTTCAAGTACTGATTTAAAAAAAAGGGAAAAGCAGTCGGACGCAGTTTGTTGCGCAGTTACGAGCAAACTGCGGTTGAAGGGAAACGTGGCTTTAGTGTCCGCAGCGGCGACGGCGCATGTTTTCCTCCTAATTCCGCGTGTTTGAACACTTGCTCCGGTTTCTCTTCATTCATCTGCCTCCATTTTAATAAGGGGCAGACTGTGGCGTGGCATCGGCGTCACATTACATCACCGGCCTTTTTCTGTTGTTATCCAGCCGCGGGGACCAGTCGTGACAGGGGCTTCGTCAGTTTGAATCTAGGTTCCTCTTCATCTCGGCGTGTGTATAAATCGCTCTGCATCCGTTATCATGCCTAAATCTGAGCCTTGCTCATTGCTTTGCCCCTTTCCGTTCGTTATCTCGCACAGAGAAGAGCCGTAGGTTTTGCATTATTGATTTTATGCATGCCGAATCAAAGATTGACGTCAACTACGTAAGATACAACCCAAAATTAAACTGACTGTGGTGGCTGCCCTTGTTAGTAGGCAAGGTCATTCTAGATTGCGCGGTTTTCCTAATGGAGTTCGGTTACAAGTCCTCATTTAATTCAAAGGACTTCTGCAAGAGGAGAGTATTAACAAGTGTGTGAACCAGCAGCTTTACTGTGTGATCAACCCGTTACATGTGGGCTTTATAAGTTAAAAAACGGTCCCTGTGATCGATCCAGCCCGTTCAGACCAACAATGCTGGTTTCTGCTGTTTTCGCCCCCCCCCTTGTCTATCTAGGTCAATGACACATGAGAACCGCTCCTCTTTGTTTCTCATCCAGGCTGAACCGATTCGTGTTCTGGTGACCGGTGCCGCCGGCCAGATTGCCTACTCCCTGCTGTACAGCATCGCCAAGGGAGATGTGTTCGGGAAGGACCAGGTAGGATCCCTCTTCTGGGCTTCGTTTACATAACCTGCAGCAGGACCACCCCCCCTCCCATGCGGATCAACGCACTGACAGCAGGGCGATGCACTTGACTGTTACATAATGAAATCACAGTGATAAAAGAACATGTTGTAATGGTGGGATACCTTCATCGTATTAGAGTCCTGAATGGTCCTGAAATAATGAAAAAGTAAAAAGGAGGCAAAAATATCAGGTTTTTAAGATTTTCTTTTTTGATTTAAAAAAAACAACTATTTTTTTTAAGGTCTTCACAGCTGTAGTGTAATTGTGCATTTAGCTAAGGAACCTGTGCTGGTCGCTCCTCAGGAGGCGCCATAAAAAGGGATCGATCTCAGCTAGAGATCTGGAACTTTGTAACGATATTTATCAGGACCTACTGGGCTTTTTTGTTGTTTTGTTGGGGTTTTTTTGTTTATTTTTGAAATTGTTTTTTTTGAAATTCCTAGCAGTGCTAGCACCATCCTTGGAAAGCCTGAAATGTTCCTTAAGGTTATTTGCTGCCTCTCGCTTCATCATTTAGTTCAGAAAACTTATATTTAGTTGAATGCCAGTATGCAAGCTTATGCTATATAAAAAGAGTTTTTAAATGAGGTTTGGTTATTCCTCTTCTTTTTTTTTTATGTATCTCTAGCAGGGAATTCACACATTCGTTTTCCAAACTCTAACAGGTCATTAAATATGAGGGAGAGTCATGGAGATTAAATAACAGTGCCTTATTGAAGATGAAACTGGGAGGCATAACAGAAAGCTCACATGTTGTTTTTCTGAAAACATTCCTATTTTGGTCGTAAAAGTAGTTATATAGTAAAATGTAGTGACAAGTTGATGAAGAATTTTTTTTTTTTTAACTGAAGTAATAGAAACCTTGTAAAATCAATGTTGGAAGCTTGTAGGATATATTAGAGCTGCCTCTAAAGTCTGTTCTTTTCCTCATCAGCCAATCATCTTGGTCCTGCTGGACATCCCCCCCATGCTGCCAGTGCTGGATGGAGTCGTCATGGAGCTTCAGGACTGCGCCCTCCCACTGCTGAGGGGTGAGTGTTTTCATTGTGTGTGTGTGTGTGTGGAGGAGCGCCCTCCTCGCTGCTGCTGCCACTGCCAGGAGGAGGAGGAGGAGGAGGAGGAGTGTCCAAAATAATGTCTCTCATTGGCCAGTAGTCGAGGTACCCCAGTGGCCAATGGGAGCAGTGGTGGGGACAACAACAAAGGCAGAGGAGACCTGAACCCTGACTGAAGTCCGGTCCTGATAGCGGCCGGGGTTGCCTCCACTGAAACGCGTCTTATCGTCGGGATCAGCCAAAGTGGCAGGAACTTATCTAGAGACTCTGCTCTGAGATAATGCGGAATTAATATTTACAGGTTGAATAGAAGTGTAGGAATGTCTGATGGAAGAGTGGGAATGTTTGAGGTTTCAAACATTCCCAGTCTTCTCACACTTCCCTCCCAATCTCTTTCCCAATCATGAAATCGAGGCAAACATGAAAACTTGTTTAAAAACATCAGGAAGCCATGTGAGCACTAAGTAGAGAGAGGCCAGAGGTAGGAATATGACGTATATGTATTCAAAAATTAATAAATTAAAAAAATCAGTGCAGATACATTACCTCCTGCTTATCGATATGTTCAGGCCATGCAGCCTTTGTTCAGAGCAGATAAGGCTGCTGCTGTTCAGCGGGTTAATGATAAATGTCGGAGATTAGAGCCGAACTCCTCGGGTCAAGTCTGTGAATAAGAAACAAACCAATAAATAGATGTAAATAAAAAATCTCTCTGAGGTTTAAATCAGTAGATATACATAGATACATATACATAGATACATATACATAGATACATATATATAGATACATATATATATATATATATATATATATATATATATATATATATATATATATATATATATATATATATATATATATATATATATATATATATATATATATATATATATATATATATATATATATATAGATATATATAGATATATATATATATATATATATATATATAGATATATATATATATATATATATATATATAGATATATATATATATATATATATAGATAGATATATATAGATATAGATAGATATATATAGATATATATAGATATATATAGATATATAAAGATTGATTTTTTATTTTATTTTTTTTTGTCCTTAATATACGTTCAGAGACGCTTAGGTTTTCAATACATGTACACGGTTCAGTGTTAAATATTAAATTAGTCTGTAGTTTTTAAAATTACCATTGTTGTGCACGCTCATGTACAAAATTCATGTGTTTTCTAAGTTTCTTTTTGTTTGGGTTTGTTTCAGAGCTGCAGGAATTAGTTGATTAATTCATCAGTTGATCAACAGAAAAATAAAATCAGCAGCTGTTTTTTATTGATTAATCATTTCAAGTGGGGAAAAAGTACTTCAAGCCTCTCAAATGTGATTTTTTTTTTCCTGCTTTTCATCTCTTTTGTTGCTAATTAAACAGGAGATGTTTATGTGTTGTACCATTGGTTTGACAAATAAAGACGTTAGAACAGATAACACCATTTTCTGACATGTTATGAACTATATGACTGATTAATTGGTCACGAAAATGATTGGCAGATTAATCAAAAATGAAAACAATCGATTGGTTGTTAGTTTGACCTTTAACATCAATTCTGCTCAGGGAGTATATATGAAAACAACATATTTTCTTATACATTTCATTACACAGAGGTCATCCCCACCGACAAGGTGGAGGTGGGCTTCAAGGACCTGGACGCCGCCATCCTGGTGGGGTCCATGCCCAGAAAGGAGGGCATGGAGAGGAAGGACCTGCTGAAGGCCAATGTGGCCATCTTCAAGACGCAGGGAGCTGCCCTGGAAAAGTACGCCAAGAAGACCGTCAAGGTGACGCCTCCGTCCTCACTTCTTTGGAATTTAACTCATTTAATTTATTTATAGATGAAGTCAGAACGGATCTGTCAGCTGGGAACCAATGTTCTAGAGGGTGGCTATACTTTGTCTTAGTGCTTTTTCTGTAGATATCGGGTCGCAGAAGCTTGCAGGTCTGGAAAAGTCTTAAAAAGCCTTGATTTAGGTTTCTTTAAATTAGTTTATCGACCTCTGACCTTAATTAGTTATTTATTCATTTGTTAATCCATCCTCATATTCATCCATTCATCTCCTGCTACTTGTCCAGGTCATGTTTAATGATGACTTCTTAGGAACAAGCCTTGAACAAAAGCTGAACATTGTTGCGTTGACATTTACCTGTTATTGCACACTAAAATTTCCCAGGCCGCTACATCGCTGCTGTGTTTTCCATCAAACTTTCATATTTTGGTTCGTATGACTGTGACACCAGTATCAAGTCATGTTCTGTATGTTATTAAAAAGCCTTTAACTTGTTGAACCTGCAGAAACATCTGTGATAGAGAATGGCTAGAGCTGAAAAAATGGGGAAACGAAAGTGCTCTTGCAGCATCTTTTCTCTCCAGACAGAACCTCTAACTGAGACTAGTTTTTTGTTATCTTCTGATTGTTCTGTGGTGATAAAGTTACCAAAGTTTGGATTAAACCTCCTGGAGAGAAATCAGGGATTTTAGGGGGGGGGGTCAAATTTTTTCACACAACATCCACCTCTGTGTCACCACTTATTTATCTGTGCATAGGAAAACCTTGTCTCACAGTGTTTCCACTGAAATGTCCACAAGGGACAAAAGATACAACGGAGATGAGCTCGGTGTCTTAGTCTGCCTAAAAGTCTGTCTGTCCCGCTCCCATTGTGTCTCTAAGGATTCCGGGACGATGGGAAGGAAAAGCAGAAGCAGCACCAGGGATGTTTGGTCTGGACATAAACTGCATTTTATTTTAGTGGTTCCCATGTGAGCGGTTTAAAAAAAACAAAAAAAAAAAAAAACACAGCTTAGGAACAGTTCTTTAGCTTAGGAACAGTTCTTTAACAGAGCAGTTTCCTGCAAATGTAGATCTGGATTGTTTTGGGGTTTTTTCGCTTTTTGCTTTTTATTTTTACTGTGGTAACCGGAACTGTTGATCATTACAAACTGCATCAGTGCTGTTATATAAAAACGTTGCATATCTTAAAAGTCCAGCAGCTTTTTCCTCCGATTGTCTCAGATTCATATCGGGAGTTTTTTTCAGTTGAGGGCAGAATTTGAAATTCAAACAAAAAAAAAAGAAAAGGATTTCATCAGAGTGACGATTTAAAGTAAATGAAGTAAATGCAGTAGCTTCGGACCTGAGATTTCTGCAGGAAACCTTCAGGTTTACTGGGCGGTTAATGTACATTCAAACAACAGTCAAACTTTTACAACTATATTCTAATTGCCTTTTATTATAAGTTCTTCTAAATGATCTTTACTCAACTTCATATCCACAACAAACAGTAGTCACAACCTTCGATCCAATTCTGTGACACCAGTTGGCTTCAGAGGTGGCTGAAGTAATTAATTATATCTATCATTGTTAAATCTTATCACATTATTATGTGATAAGATTTCGATAAAACTGAGGCAAACAACTCATCAAAGTACCGTTATAGCGTTTTCAAATTTAACACTGTCAGCTTCTTTTTCTCGCTCCTGGGACAATGCTGTTTGTCATTAGTTCAGTGACCTTTGTTAGAATTCATTTCTCCGACAGTCATCTCAGATTTTGTTGAAATCATTTTTCTCACGGTTTTATGTCAGCATTTATAGCGGTGTTGAGTACACGGTTTCACCACTCACACACACACTCACACCATGTGTCTGATTGTTGTTTGATTTTCGTCCCGTCAGGTTCTGGTGGTTGGAAATCCAGCAAACACCAACTGTCTGATCGCCTCCAAGTCTGCTCCATCCATCCCCAAAGAGAACTTCTCCTGCCTGACCCGACTGGACCACAACAGAGCCTGCTCCCAGGTAACCTGAACATGATCCTGATCCTGATCCTAAACCTTAACCTTAACCTAAACCTCAACCTTAAACTTAACCTAAACCGGAACCTAAACTAAATGTCCTCACTCTCAAGGCCTAAACCTCTAGTTGGTCCTGACAAAGATAGATGAATAACAGCCGCACGCAGACTCCTATAGCAGCATTGTTATAGGTTTTGATTTAATCAAAGCAACACAAATTAGAAATGACAGGTCCAAAGTTTATTTTCCTTTTATTTATTAATCTCTGGACCTGATTTACTGGGTCTAAATTTTACTTTTCTAAAGATAATTTTCTTTTGTTTATGTTAATAAATGATTTTTTCTTTTGATGCACAATTAGTGTAAATTAAAGCAGATCACATTTATATTCTCTGATGCATCATTGATAGTATCTGTTCCCCGTATGTTGCGTATTTAAACCTTCACCCCCTCAACCTGCCGCGTCCGTGCCTCACCTGCAGGTGGCGATGCGCTGCGGCGTGTCCTCCGATAAGGTGAAGAACGTCATCATCTGGGGAAACCACTCCTCCACCCAGTACCCGGACGTCCACCATGCCAAGGTCAACGTCCACGGCTCGGAGATGAGCGCCTACGACGCCGTCAAGGACGAGGCCTGGCTCCGGGGAGACTTCATCTCTGTGAGAACCTGCTTTTTGTACAAGAGTTTCGGGACTTTCATTTTTTAAGAACTAGACAGCGGAGAACGTCTAGGTTCTCTATCTTGGTTTTCCGATGGGGTTTTCTAGTTTCCTCTCAAACTTCCTCCTCCTCTTCATCTTCTTCCTCAAGACTGTGCAGCAGCGTGGCGCCGCTGTCATCAAGGCTAGGAAGCTGTCCAGTGCCATGTCCGCTGCCAAGGCCATCTGCGACCACATGAGGGACATCTGGTTCGGCACCAAGGAGGTCAGTGTGGCTTGGGGGGGGGGGGGGGGGGTCTCTGAATTTCTTATGTTCGACGGTGTTAAAGACCTCTGTCTCTCTGCACAACAGGCTCCACAGCTTCAGGACATGCTGGGTTTTCTTTAAAAAAAAATTTAATGTCGTAGTTCGAGGCTGACTGACGTTTTGTTTTTTTGTTTGTTTGTTTGTTTTGTTTTTTTGGGGGGGGGGGGGTTTGGCTTCCTGCCAACAGGGCGAGTTCATCTCCATGGGTGTGTACGCTGGTGGAAACTCCTATGGCATCCCGGAGGACCTCATCTACTCCTTCCCTATCCAGATCAAGGTGAGTCGGCCCCCAGAGAACCGTCATGTAGAACCGTCACATTCTGCAGCGCGGTCCTTGAAGAACTGGTCCGCTGTCCACACTGTTTTTTATGACATCCCCTATACCAAAAAAATACCTGTTCAAAGATAAAAGGCCAGATTCCAGTCATTCATCCTGTTGAATACACCTGAAATCTGAACTAAATGTGCAGCAAGTTGTGGTTTTTCACGTCTGCTGTAAAAGAAGGAAGAGAAAACATAGATCTTTGATATTAGTGTTTTCGGGAGGGAATCAATTATTGCCTATAATCTAAGAAGCGAAAGCAAGAGACAAAACAAAGAGGAAGGATAATAAAAAGTTCGACCCCCCCCCCACAGAACAAGACCTGGAAGATGGTTGACGGACTCCCCATCAACGACTTCTCCCGGGCCAAGATGGACGCCACAGCAGCCGAGCTGGTGGAGGAGCGAGACACCGCCCTGGACTTCCTGTCCCAGTGACTGTCTCCCCCTGCTGGTCAGCAGCGACAGCGGCACTTAGACCCCCCCAACGCTTGCTGCTCACGGCTCTGAAGACGAAGGCCCTCAACCATTACAACCGTCCCAGCCGGTGTCTGTGTCTCACCTCTGTGTGTGTGTGTGTCGGTGTGCGAGTGTTCCTGAGTATGTGTGTTTCACTAGGCCACCTCTTCAGGTTTTCAGAAGACCTGTTTGATGACCACAACCTGCCCCCCCCCCGTCTACAAGATGGCGAGTGAATGTCTGTGTTTGTAGAAGAAAACAATAACGCACATTAGCGGTCCAGAAACTGTAACGGAACATGTCGTCACCAATAAAACAAGGAAACTGACAGAACCAGAATCGAGCCTCTTTCATGACTCTTCACAAGTCTCATCGCACACTCGCCACCGGGCCGAGGCAGCTGTTGCAGATGTTCTGGCACCGGAGGGTCGCCACAAAAAAGTCACAGGCATAAACAGCAGCTCTCGACATGAATTACACAGTTTGGATTTTCCTCAAATACCCAAACAACCCGGTCCATTTTCAAAATAAAATCTGAAATGCATGCTCGAATGCTGTTTAGGGCCCAATAAAAATAAAACACTGTTAATTATAGGATTTTAGTATCATCTCACCCAAAGCATCATCTCTGATCCCCAACACTCAACAAAGGGAATAAATGGCACGAGTAAATGTAGAAGTGACTATTTTGATTTTACAGTACATTTTCTCATTGGTTAATGTACACTAACCAGTGTCCAAAACATCTTCAGTCAAATATTCTAATAAAAAGTTTATTTCCACTAACAGAACCTGCTTCACACAAGATACAAAAGAGACACAAGGTAAAATAAGTGGATTTCAAGGGATGAAAAATTGATTGTAAAAATAAATTTGAAAAGAAATTACAGCGCAATCTGATATGACTAGGGATATGATCCATTTTTATTTATTAATAAGCAAAGAAATGTTTTAAGCCTCAGTTAGAAGAGGTACAGTTGGCATGACTTTGTTTTCAGAGTTTGTGCCAAATATTCACTAAATAGAAGCTGAACACTGCTTCTCCAGGTCTTTTTTTTATCGAGGGGCAAAAGTTTTAAATCCTTTAAGAAGACAAGGGACAAATGGTGAGATTTGTCCTATCGAGAATGGCGTTAAATTCCTCGTCTAAATGAAAAACTCACACTTTGAACCATCGGTTTCAGTGTGATCACAGTTATCACAGCCCTGAGGTGGGTTGTACTCAAACTCTACATCAGGCTGAACTGTTACAGGAACCTGATGACGCGGATCAGATTCTTTCCACCATCACGTCTCTGAAACACAAAAACCTGTGTGTGTGTGATGAGTTTGTTTAAATCCAGCGTAGAAACCGAATCCGATGGAAACAATGAAATCTGAAGGGTAAAGGAATGACGGACATACAGTTCTGTTTTTCTGTCATGTTCTCCGGCGTTTTGCAGTGATTGGTCTTCACCACACGGGGGTAGCATCAATCTGAGGTGAACATTAGCTAATCAATGAGGCCTCTAAAGTGTCCATCAGAAGCCTTTTTAGCTTTTTCAACAGTGTTTAAAACTGAATATTACATTAAAAAAAAATATATGTCCGTTGGAAAGGTGAGTTTGCTTTACTATGGCATATTTCAACAATGAAGTAAAATAAAATACATAACATTAAAAATATGTACAGGGCAATATCAAAATGCATAGCAAGGGTTTTAACAAGAGTAAAAGAAAAAAAAAAGTTCTGAACAATGAATTGACTTTTAAGAAATAAATTAAATTCTTCAATTCAAATAAAAGTTTAACAAAGACTCTCTGGCACTGCTTAAAAAAATAAAAGAGGAAAGTGAAACAACTTGACCAAGGATACAGGTGAAGTGGGCGGGGCGGGGCGGGGCGGGGCGGGGCGGCGGCCGTATGCGATTGGCGGGCACTTCCGACCAATCACCGTTCTTCTTTGACAGTCGCTACGTCATGAGTCCTCAGGAGGGCGTCAGCAGTTCGGTTGCCCGCCTACAGCAGCTAGCAGCAGCTAGCAGCAGCTAGCAGCTAGCAGCAGCGGTAGCAGCGGTAGCATCGGTAGCTAGCAGCAGCGGTAGCATCGGTAGCTAGCAGCAGCGGTAGCATCGGTAGCTAGCAGCAGCGGTAGCATCGGTAGCTAGCAGCAGCGGTAGCATCGGTAGCTAGCAGCAGCGGTAGCATCGGTAGCTAGCAGCAGCGGTAGCATCGGTAGCTAGCAGCAGCGGTAGCAGCGGTAGCATCGGTAGCTAGCAGCAGCGGTAGCATCGGTAGCTAGCTAGCAGCAGCTGGCAGCAGCGGCAGGGGGAGGAGACCTCGCCGACCTTACCCGGGCTCCCTCTGCTCCTAAGAACCGAGTCGTCCGGGTCTGAGCGCCAGTCCGTCCCGGTCCCGGGTCGTCCCCGTCCCCCGCTGTCCCGGTTCTTTGACGGTGTGTCCCAGGTGGGTAAAAGCTTCGTCACGCTCACCCGTGGCTGCCTGCGCGCGAAAAGGTCGGTCACGAAAAACCGCTGCTTCAGTTTTTAGGATTTTAAAGAAAAATCCAGAAACGTGTGTGAGAGAGATTCAGACTCGCCGATAAAGTCACACACACACAAAACTACAAATCTCCACATAAAATCAGCTACACCACATAAACAGGGACGGAACGGCAGTTATTTTCTTTATCGATTAACCTATCGATTTTTTTTCCATGAATTGATTTCCTGTGACAGTTGCCTGTATGTCCCGCATAAACCGAAGTATTTTCAGTTCACATTGTTTCAGATTTTTTTTCCTCTTAAATAAAATCTACTTGAGACCCGATCAACAGAAAAATAATCAGCAGGTTCCAAACGATTAATCGATTAATTTCGAGCAAAAATCGTGACACTGTTCCAAATATGTTCTGATTCCAGCCTCTTCAAAGAGACGATCTCCACTTTCCTTTAAAATCGTATTTCACTAAAACCTAAATGTTTTTGTGTATTTGGACCATTGCTTAAACGAAACAAGATATTTAAGCATTTCTTTTGACAATTTTGTTTCATAGAATAAACAATTAACCAACTGATCAAAAAAATTATCATCAGAAGAAAAGACATGACAGCAGATCTTCACTATCAAAAAGCTGGAACTAGAGAATATTTGGCACTTTTGCTTGAAAAAAATGACAAACTAATCAAAATAATTGATTATTTTTCTGTTGATCAACCAGTCAGTTAGTTGCTTTATAATTTCAGCACTGAACTGTATATGTATATATATATATATATATATATATATATATATATATATATATATATATATATATATATATACACACACATATTGGACAAGATATGAATTCTCACATCTGAAATTGCATATAAACTAAAAATAATAACAACTGCATATAATGTTACTTCAATGTACACAAAGTGCTTTACAACATAAAAAGGAAAACAAAGAAAAATATAGGTGAGATATAAAGGAAAAAGTTTATCTTTACAGCAGCTTTTCAACAATACATTTTAAAGATATTCATATAAAAAAGGGAAAATATAGAATAAACCCAAGGCAACACAAACACATATAAATGAATTAGTTGTAGGGAAAAAGCCAGAAAGACTCTAGTCACTCTAGAAATTAAATAAATGCAGTTTTAGGGAATTATGATTATGAGCAATAAGTCATCCTTAAAGTGGATTAAAACACAGTGAAATCACAGCTTTTCTGCATTTTGCTGCTGACTTGCGGAAAACCCCCCCGGTTCCCTGGACTCACCTTTAACCTTTACATGTGGGCATAAAGGTCGAGGTAAAGGTCACCATCGTGGCCTCACTGAGGGAAAAGGTACATTCAACTGTAAAGCAACGAAACGCAAGTTCTACAGAACTAAACAAAGTAATTACAACTGTAAAAATAACAATAAATCAGAAGGAAAAACTGCACTTAAATACATCTGCTGTTCTGATCTAAATGTAAAAACATGTTTTGAGCTATTTCATCTTTAATCTCTTAATCTTTTCCGTCGAAATAGATTTTACTGCTCAAAAGAATGCACACAAACATACGTACAACACACACTTTAAACAGCAGACCACAGGAGGGATAAAATACTCCGGATGCTTCCAATTAGACTCTGTTTTCTGCCTGCTCAGGTGAGAGGAAGTAAAAGATGTAACACAAATATTCCTGCTCGGCTCCAGTGTTGTCGTCTAAAAAAGTGGAAACGTGCTTCACTGGGAACTGTGGCTTTAAATGAGTAGATACTCTTTCCTCTCAATCCGATTAATCAGTTGCTCAATGGCAAAAGCAGAATGATCGGCAATAGTTTTGCTAATCGATGAACTGCTTCGGTAGTAAATCGGCGGAAGAAGAAAGCTAGAATTTCTCCGTAAGGAGCATCCGCTGCTGCTTTTCCTAACGAATCGGTGAACTGATCATTTTTGGGTTTGATTTTACCTCCAGACCAAGCGATCGACAGGAAAAATAATTGCCGAATGGATCGATAATGAAAGTGGCAGGTAGTTGAGGCTGTTATAGCTCTAGCCACAGTGAACGGTTCAGGGTGTGTGTGATCTCGGGTCCTTGTACCATGCCTTTTTTTGTGTGTGTGTGTTTTGTTTTTTTTTACTGGTTCCCCTTTGTCAACCGTCCAGAATTGAAATCGAAGACTGTCCAGAACCTGAACTGGGATCCTGTAAAACCAGGGTAACGGTACCGGTTCCGGTTCCGGACGGACTGAGCTGGAAACGGTCCCGTAGAGAGTCGGGCGATGTTTGGGCGGATTCTGCACCGGAAATCAAATAAAAATTAAACGTGCATGAATCTGTCAGTTAATCTTAATAATCAGAAATGTCATAAAAGGGTTTTAATAAAAAGTCCATCAGAACTTCCTCGAACCCAAATTAGAAATAATCGTTTTGGTGTCTTTGCATTAAAAATGGATTATTGATATATTTCTGTCAGTCGACCGATGGATAAACCGACTTGTCGATTCAGCCACGGTCACTGCTTTACGCTTCAGGAGTGTGTGAGCGTGTGACGTGGTCACGACGCTGAATGGGCAGGACTGTGAAGTGGACACACACACACACACACACACACACACACACACACACACACACACACACACACACTGGCTGCGAGTGATTGGTGTGTGTGTGTATGTGTGTGATTGTTCTGTGTGTGTGTGGGTGTGCCTGCCTGTGGGTGGGGTCTTGTGCTGAGCTCAGGGTCGGAGCCGCGGATCTGTGACCTTCCTCTGAGCCGAGGATGAGGAGGACGCCTGTTGTTCTCTGACGGCCGCTGACTTTTTGGAGGTTCGTGTTTGTTTGTTTGTTTTTTGTTTTCTTTTCTTTTTCTTCGGGACCATTTTCTCGCTTGTTAACAAACGCATGGACTCGCTCTGAGCCGACATATCCGCCGACACACATCTGCCTCCTGCCCTCAGATCTTATCATTTACTGCCTCTGGTTTTCTAAACAGACTCTGGTTAAAAAAGGAAAATGTCTCTACTTGTAGCCGGTAAGTTTTCATCCTGACTTTGTTCTGATTCTGTCGGTTTAGCGGTTCCGTCCTCTTCCCCCGAGTCTTATTGAGTAATTTTCTGGTTTTCTGCTTCTGGTCATCTTTGTCTTTCTCTGGCATCATGTTTGACATAGTTCAGGGGGAAGGAGACACCTGGCACAGAACTTTTAATAGGTTTTAAATTTATCATTAAACACGGGGAAAAACATTCTGTCCTGAAAAGGAAGGAAGGGTTTAATCTGCAGTTTTAGTTCCTCAGTTAACACCAGACACCAACACGATGAGATTTTTCTCTTTCCAAAGCTGCTTTTCTTGTTTTAAATCAGGCTCCTGTGTAAATGATTCATTCTGCTAGAATGCGTTCGCATCATTGAACATTTCTTTCAATATTGGGTTCTTTTGTTGACTGTAACTTTAATATATTTTTTTCTTAATTTGAGCTTGAATTTGACCGTGTCGTAGCAGTTTTGCACGAATCAGCTTTGAAAAAAAAAAACATTTTAAAACGATCAGACTTATTGAATCATTGTATTTCAGGTAAACAGGTGGATTTATGATACAGTCAAATAACTTGAGGAGCAAAAATAAGACTATGTTTTATATCCCATGTTGTCGTTAGTCTGGTAGTTTTTGGTGACAGGTGAAGTGAAATAACAGCTTCTCTTTCTCCAAACGTCTTTTACTGCATGTTGTCGAAATGTTTTGCCCTTTTATTTCTGCCTAATTGTTCATAACGGTGCAGACACCAAAATTAATTATTGAACATCGAATTTCACAAAGGTAGAGTAAAAAAAAAGAAAAAGAAAAAGATGTAATTAAAAAAAATTTTCTGATTAAACAAGAGAGAGTTTGAAATTTTAAACCATGAGATTTAACCTCAGAAACTGAGACTTGGTTTTTTCAAAAATCAGTTCACTTCACCAGGTTAAGTTGATCAGCGTCAGCTCAGACTGATTAGTTGTGGATACCAATATGTGAGAGTAATGATCATCAGCTTTCATTACAGAAAACATCCAGTGTGTTTTCTGCATATTATATTTTATTTAATTTTCTTTTCTTAAATGGTCGAAGTTAAATATCGTTGTCACTGAACGCAGACACTTAAAAAACTGAGGAGAAAACCTGCTTCTTTTTTTCTTACATTAATTTTAGTATAGTGGTTTTATCATTTAAAGCCAACAAAGTCATTTTAAAGCTCTGCCAGAGACCAAAAAGCATCAGTAGAGTAAAATCTCAGCTTCAGATCAGCAGTTGAACAAACAGCACAAGTTCCTCATCTTGGGGTTTAACATCTGAGGGGGAAAGTAAATGAAACCGAGTTGGACTCCTCATTTTCTCCCACCTAAACCTTCCCCATGTGTCCGTGTGTGCAGACCTGACGGGCAGAGCCATGACGGAGTTCCAGGAGAAGCTCCGGAAGCAGCATGAGGACTCGATGCACCGCGATCTGGAGATGCTGCTCGGCACCGCCGAGAAGGCGGAGGCGGAGGTGAGGGGGGGCTGGGGGGGCTGAGGCATCGGCGGCAGGAACGCAATCTCGTCGCTTCTGTCAGGTGTTCACATTCAGCCCGTTTTAGACCATTTTGATAGTCAAAATAGTTTGGTCGGAGAGCCGCGGTGATTGAACCAGGTGATAGAAACCCATTTTGCTCTGTTCCTGTTGATGCTCTCAAAAGACTGAACAGGTGGAAAAATTCTCCATTCTTGCTCTTTCATTTTATCATTAAATCATTATTTTATTTTATTTTGCTGAAAATGGTTATTTTTCAAGACACTTTCCTGATCTGACTGGGAGCCTAAAAAACCCTAAAGCCTCTTCTGGACTGTGACCGTTTATGAGGCTGAAATAACTTTTTGTTTGTTTTTTGTTTGTTTGTTGTATCTGGACAGAAATTAGTTTAATTTGATAAATTTGCACTAAATTCAGTTTCCAGGAGCCACAGAATATTTCTAAATTTCCCTGGATGAGTTAACGACAGACTGTGCTTGCGTTGACACACGAGGAAAAAACGTTCCACGGTTCCACAGGTTAATGTGTCCATTACATATGCAGAACAAATATTTGTGTGAGTTACTACATACAGGGGGTCTGTGGAGGGGGTCATCTGGACAAACAGCACATAGACTAAGTTTGGTCTGGTGGTGAAACATGAGGTGAACAACCCAGAGGTCCTGCAGGGGAACACACAAACACATGTTCAACCACACACACAAACACACACACTGATGCACTGTTGCATCAGTGTGTGCTGGCGTATCAGAGGCACCCCCTGCCCCCCCCGCTGTGAGAGTCGAGTCTCTGAGCCTGTGGATGGCGAATCACCCTCCTTCGCTTTTCTACCCGCCAATAAATCCGTGGAGGATCTTTGTTTACTTGGCAGTGGACGTCGGCACCGTTAATCCAAGACCAGCTGAGTCTGGGGGAAACACTTGACGATGCTTCAGCTCTGACATGAAATTTTTAAAAAAGTGAAGCAAAACTCATGTCCTTTGATGTTAAAAACCAATTTCTACGGTCATGATGACATAAAACTGTGGGTTGTAAATGTGCTGCTTTCGCAGAGAGCAGTTAAAGCGCTTTACCGTTTACATCTCAACTAATGATCTAACATCGGAGTGGAGCGCTGACGTTTGCTTTTTGTTCTGTTGCAGATCTCCAGGAAAGATTTTGATGGCTTCAAGAAGCTCTTCCACAGATTCCTCCAGGTCAAGGGTCCTTCGGTTGACTGGTCCAAGATCAACCGGCCACCCGAGGACTCGGTAAGAGCCGAGCCCCTCCCGGGGCCTCTGGGTTTCGTGTTGCGGCGCTCTTCTATGTGGGGTGGGCGCTCGTGGTGAGGCCGGGGTCAGTCGCCGGGGTCAGTCGCCGGGGTCAGTCGCCGGGGCCTTGGAGCGTTTACCGGCAGAAGCAGATTTAACCATCCACCAGAGCAGTTGTTTCTCCCCCTTTTTTCTCTCTTATGTTCGCGTCCACATTTGTTCCTTCTTTCCTGGCAGCTCCCTGAACCCTGGACCTGCACTTCAGCTTTTTCCGAGTCCCTGGTAAAAAAAAGACCCTGAGTTGACCTGGGTCCTAATTATCTGTCAGTCTAATGGGATCTGGTAGGGTCCTGCTGTAGAGCGGCGGGTCTGGATCCATGTGGAATCTCAGCTCTGGTTTCTGGATTTCAGTTCCCTCGGTTGGAAAGAATAGCGTTTACATTGGTATTTTACAGACGCTTGTGTCTGATAGAGTCTCAGACGACGACGAAACAGATGAACACACGTTTGGTGTCATTTGAACCATCTAAAAGGTTTGATTGCCCCTTGATTTTACTGTCCTGGTTGAATTCAAAGTACAGAATTTAGAATATCTTCAGATATAATCAGAATATTAAATAGAATTTAATAAAATCTCAAAAGTTACTGAACAAAAAAAGTTTTCATATAGTGAAATAAAAATACAGACATGAAATGGACACTTGACACAACTTCTGGCCCCTTTTGATGAGTTTTAATTAGCTCAGCAAATGAAGTAAAACACCCATAAAACTCACCTCTGTTTAAGTTTCAGGCACATGACCTGAATTAACCAATGAATGATGGTTTTGCTGCATGAAAAGGAGCAGTATTGTTTGCAGTCTCCCTGTTTCACAACAGCAAAGATGGGAAATCAGAAATGCTTCCATTAAAAAAAAAAAAAAATCAGAAAAAAATCCTCCAAAGGCTAAAAGTCAGAGTCTTGAAATCCTCGATGAGAAACTCGATGAGAGAAGTCTGAGATGGTTTGTGTGGAAAAAACACCAGTGTGAAGAGGTTTGGGCTCATCTGGATCAATGGGTCTGAGGCGGAGGTCTCGGGTCTCTAACTATCGGGCGGCACCAAAGAACTGAAAAGGAAAAGCTGGACGGTTTTAAACTGGCCAGGAACTAGTCCTGACCTGAATCCCACTGAAAACCATTGGAGAGAGAGAGGGAATCTTCGTTTGAGAAAATGACACCAACAAACCTGAAAGAGCTTGGACGTATAGCGATGGGAGAGCAGCAGAAACGACCAGCAGAAAGATGAAAGAAGCTTCTAGAAAGAAATGTTCAGAGGCTCATTGTTGCCAAAGATTGTGCAACTACATATTAGTGAAGGAGCCAATCAATGTGTCTGGATCCATTTATTTTTATGTTATTTCACTATTGTGCAAGATTTGTTTTTCCTATTTTCATTCGTTCATTCACTTTGGACATTTCCTATTAAAATATTAAGATGATACAGAACAATTTAATTGTGCATTTAGTGCTGAAGATAATCTAAAATCTATTCTCAAAATTCAGGGCTGCCATTAGTTTCACCCAGGACTGTAAACGAGTCGCACATTTGTTTTTTTGTCTCCATTTCAAACTGACGTCCTGCAGGATTCGAACTTTCGTGAAGCACAGGTGCCCCCCCCCCCCTCCCTGTGCTCATCTTGGAAAAACACATCCCGCAGCCCCGTCTCCATCGTCCTGGACATGTAGAGACGAACCCGATATCCCGTCACCCGGTCTCCCTCTGGCATCAAAAGCGCATAATCTCCCAAAACTGTCGCACTGCTCCTTTAAATGACCCGACGGAGAGGAGCGCTTCGCCTCAGGAACCAGCTCACGTAACTGGATCTGGGCGCAGAGGACGCTCGGACCGGGGCCAAGTATTTATCAGCATGGTGACATTTCATTCATGCGCACACACACACACACACACACACACACACACACAGTGTTCCCAGAATACCCAGGCAGAGTGAAGGTTAGCACCAAGAATAGCTTGACCGCCGTAGCATTCGAAGTCGGTTTTAGGACGGTGAGACGCTGACATTTATCTCCTGTGGGACTCGCCTTCATATCTAAGCCCCCACACTCTCACACACTCACACACACACACACACACACACACACACACACACACCCCCTCCTCCCACTGATACCCACCCTGTCCCAGCCGTAGTTGATAGTGACCTTAAAACCATATCACCATCATCACCATCATCATCATCGCCGCCATCTTGACGGCCGATCGAAGAATGTGACACACTATACGCTGAGTGTTCTTACGCAAGTCTCACACACTCACACACACGTGGCTGGATCACGGTTTTATTTCCGTCCATTCAGTCCTCGTCCTTGGAGACGCTGCCCCCCCCCAGACAAAGCTGAACATGTTGCAGCTGCAGCTCATTCATTCCTCTGAACATTTCGTAAACAGCTCTGATTATTAAAAAAATAAATAATTTTTTTTTTGTTTTAAATCAGCTGAAAATGATTTAAAAAACCCCCAGA
Organism: Istiophorus platypterus; assembly: GCA_016859345.1. NCBI lineage: Eukaryota > Metazoa > Chordata > Actinopteri > Istiophoriformes > Istiophoridae > Istiophorus > Istiophorus platypterus. Next base: position 1,681,062 of record CM029114.1, on the reverse strand, counting down.
AAGTTCCTCTCGGGCCGAGCCAGAACTTCACAGCGTTAAAAACACACACAGATGCTTCCTGTGCAGAGTAGAACAGGGTTTGCCATAAACCTTAACACACACACCTTTTGCAGAAAGTCTGAAATCCATCCAGTCTGAAATCCATCCAGTCTGAAATCCATCGGAGCGTAACTCTGGTACAGCTGGAAGTTGGTTTTCTTCTACCGTCCCGTTTGCTCCAGCTCTTCCTCTCACAGGCCCGATTGATCCTGTCGGAATGAAATGTTAATGAACGATCACTAGAGGAAAAGCAACCGGAGCAGATTCGCTTTAAAGTTCCAGTTACTATAATGTAACACCTGAAAGCAGCTTTTTGTCCCATTTGAGACCCTGTAGCATCAAGTGTTTGGGGTTTTTCCTTTAGATAAAACAACCAAACAATTAATCAATTATAAACATGCAGATCTGTTCTTTTCCAATCGATTAATCAGCTTATTGTTGCAACTCTGGAAAAAAGTCCAGTATCGTGTCTCTAGAACTGAAACCATCTGGGTGGTTGGGGAGGGGGGGGCTCCAGTGGACTCCAGCTGATGCTGCTGATCCAAGGTCAGGTGGAGGTTTTCTGCCCTTCACATCTAACAGACGTTACACTGACTGTTGTTTTTGTTGTGATTTTGTTCTTCTTGTTGTGTTGTCATTGCTTTTGTTGTGGTGATGTTGTAGTTTTTGTGTAGTTGTTATTATTGCAGGCTGCCGTTACTGTACAGCCACAGTGAAACTTGCTGCCGTATAGTTTTGGTTACATAAAGACAAACACTGCGTCCATATCTACGTGTGTGTGTGTGTGTGTGTGTGTGTGTGTCTCTCTCTCTCTCGTCATGTGCTGCCGGTTAGGTTTTAAAGGTCGGGGGGGGGCATCTGTCCCTCAAACTGCCCCTTGGTTGAGTCACACTTTGTTTACAGGTTTATTGATTTATTATTTTTCCTCTGTCCTCAGGTCTTTTTATTTCTGCAGCATGACCCCCTCCCCAACCTGCAGTAGTTTAATCATTAAAGGAGCAGTCCCATGGTTTTTTGAATATTTTGTTCTTGTCTTTGGGTCCAGTGTGGGAACTGATCCAGGACCAGTCTCAGAGCAGATGATTTCACTGCAGATTTTACTCACAGTTCAGATTTCACCCATTTACAACAATCAGTATCAGATGGGTGTCTCACACTAAATGAACGAATTGTGTTTCAGTTGCGTTTGTGTCGTTTTATCCGCCTCATTCTTATCGTGGAGACTCGATCCTCTAAAATAACTAAAGTTGAACAAGGCGTCTCTGAAGCAGTTAAAACCTTCTGCCCCTCCTGGGGGAGGTTTTAACATGGACCTGTTTTAACAGACTGCTCTGGTTTTACCTGGTGTCCCTGATAAACTGACAACTGAGCCAAGTTAACGGTGGATTTTACAGACAAGTCGCTGAAACAACCTGCTCCCACTGATTCCAGTTCAGTTTAAACGTCCGGAGACTCTTGTTTATGTCGCTCAGATTCCAGCTGTTTTGATGACTCCAGCTGTTCCTGTCCATCACTTCAAAGTTTCTTTTCTTTTCATTTTTTTATTCCAGCATCTCTACAATCATAAACAGAAATGACATACCAACATTTGAACCTTTTTTTTCCTGGTCCCTCCTGAGTCTAAATGCCGTCGGCCTCATGTTTGGTTCTGCGTCTGGCGAGGTAACGGATGAACAGTCATGTTTAGACCAAAAAACGTTCCTGAAGTCCTGCCAACATAAAAGCGCACGCACGCGCACACACGCACACACGCACACACACACACACACACACACACACACACACACACACACACAGGATGCTTTGCCTTTTTCGACGGTCAACTAATAAACTGAGCAAAATAAACTGCCAAATGTGCAGCAAGAACATTTCTGTTTAAGTGTATGTCTGTGCGTGCGCGGTTGTGTGTTAACAATTAACTGCGATCTCGATCGACTGTCTCGTCAGAATAAAACCAGGTCGTCTTGTTGTTTAACAGCTGTTTTTCTGCTGTGAAAACAAACTGTCAGTTTCTCTAACGTCCACTTTTAAGCCACAATTTTACAGTTATACATTTAATTTATATATTTTAACATGATTTCTGTCATCATGTCGATTTGTGTCCTTTATTTTAGTTGTTTTTTTTATCTCAAATTGATCAGTGTATCTTTTATTTATTACTTTTGACATCCAGCCATAATCTAACATTGCATTGAGGTTATTCAGAGGCAAAACCGTAGTACAAACAGACGCCACAACAAAAACCCTCCGATCAGCCTGAGACAAAAACCACCGAAACAAAAGCAGAGACTCTTTCTCCAGCGCTGAATGAAGTTCAGATTTAGTTTCAGGCTTCTGTCGGTTTGACGTTGAAGTTGTTTCACAGAAATCAGGTCTGGAAAAGCTGCAGCGAAGTAAAAATCGAACCGACTGTGCCTGCGGCTAAAATTCAGAATATTACAATAAATCCAGAGTAGCAGTGATTTCTGTCTGTGCAGCTTTCTGCTTTAACATAAAACCTGAATTAAATTGAGGTTTTTTTAAATATCCCAACCGTCCCGACTAAATGTCAGCGTCCGTTGTTCCCTCAGATCCAGCCCTACCAGAAGATCAAGGCGAAGGGCCTTCCCGACGACATCGCCGCCAGCCTCAACAAGCTCGCCGTGGTCAAGCTGAACGGCGGCCTGGGGACCAGCATGGGCTGCAAGGGCCCCAAGAGCCTGATCAGCGTCCGCAATGAGAACACCTTCCTGGACCTGACAGTGCAGCAGATCGAGGTGGGGGAACGTGCACGAGCCGCTGCCGCCGCCGCCACTGCTGGGGCATGAACTGAACCCTGATGCTTTTATGTTTCTTTTCAGCACCTGAACAAAACCTTCAATGCCAATGTGCCGCTGGTCCTGATGAACTCCTTCAACACCAACGAGGACACGAAGAAGATCCTGCAGAAGTACAAGCACCACCGGGTCAACATCCACACCTTCAACCAGAGCAGGTGCCACACGCCGCGGGCGTACACACTCATTCACACGCAACACACAAACACACACGGACACGTGGACACACATAAAATTTAAAAACCCATGTAAATCTCATGAACCAGCAGCTTCACACTGAGGCAGCATCTGTCCAGATGCATCTTTTCCAGTTGTGACCCAAAAAAATCATCAAAAATTTAAACCAACATCAAATTATTTCAAATTCCCACAACACCATCAGACTCCTGCTGCGGTGTTTTCACAGAGAAACATTCAAGCGGATCAAACGTTATTTTATCTTATTCGAACGACATCTTATTCCAGAGAGAGAGAATATTTTCTTAATTCTGGCACAAACCAGGGGACTACAACAGTTCAATACCTGTGCAGGTGAAGTGAGTTGCGGCATAGAGATGTTGAAAGTTCTCAAAGTTTAAATGACGACTGAACACAAGCAGCTGAAATCTGTTTAAAAATGGTAAAAATTTTAGATTAAATCAAAGAAAACGTGGAAAAGGTCAGAAATGCTTTAGTGTGTTGGTTCTCGCTTTTGTTGCGGAGTTCTACAAAGGTTTTTCATACGCAGCTAAAACGGCTCGTCCACTGACGTTAAAGCAGCGGAGCCACACTTCAGAACGTAAATCTGACAAAACCGGAGCTCAAGGCTTTGAAAATACCCCAGACATCAACAAAAGAAAATGGAAAAAAAACCAAACTGTTTGGGACCTAAGGTTGACTTATGTTTCTGCGTCAAAACTTCGCTGTAGCCTGACGCACAACCCCCAAAAGAATGTAACAAATCGTTGCAGTAACAAGAACTGTGATTGGTCGGCTTGGTAGCATTGCATTTCTGGCTTCTCCTCCATCGCCGCCATCATTCAGACCATCTCCTCCGACGTCTTCTTTCATTTCTACAGTAAATTCAGGATAAAACTGAAACAGCTGTGCAACATCTGTCGGCTCCGACTCCGTCGAGATCCACTCAGTTTCATTCGCCAACAAACTCGTGGAAAACTCTGGCATAGAAACGCCAGCGGCAACTAGTGGTCTGGCGGTGTAACTGCAGAGCAACACCAGAGCAGAAGTAGAAATGTTCATGATGGCGTAGACTCTACGCTCCAGCACAAAGTGGCCTTAGGGCCTTTTCCTCAAATTTTGTCTGGCTTGGTTCCGCTGAGTGTCCCGTCCCCATAAACATTTTTCGTTTTCCACAGGTATCCGAGGATCAACAAGGAGTCACTGCTGCCGATCGCCAAAACCATGGGGATGAGCGGCGAGAACACGGAGGCCTGGTACCCGCCGGGTCACGGCGACATCTACGCCAGCTTCTACAACTCGGGGCTGCTGGACAAACTCCTCGCCGAGGGGAAGGAGTACATCTTCGTGTCCAACATCGACAACCTGGGCGCCACCGTCGACCTCTTCATCCTGCGCCACCTGATGAGTCAGCCGCCCGACCGGCGCTGCGAGTTCATCATGGAGGTCACGGACAAGACCAGAGCCGACGTCAAGGTCGGTGTCGTTCCGCCGTCGCCGATCCGATGATCCGGGACGAGCTTTTTTCCCTGCCCGCTCCTCTCATCGCGCTTCCTGTTTCCCTTCTCGCAGGGCGGCACCCTGATCCAGTACGACAACCACCTGAGGCTGCTGGAGATCGCCCAGGTGCCGAAGGCCCACGTGGACGAGTTCAAGTCCGTCACCAAGTTCAAGATCTTCAACACCAACAACCTCTGGATCTCCCTGCCCGCCATCAAGCGGCTGCAGGAGGAGAACTCCATGGACCTGGAGATCATCGTTAACCCCAAGGTGACGGGCGCCGCCCCCCACGCATCGGTGGTATTTCGCATTCATGGGCCCGGCGGTCATGTCGGGGGTCGATTGTGCTCAGATGGATGACGTTGTATTCTGAAACCGACTGAACCTCGGCTGCAGCGACGGTGCGATGGTATTCCGTCAAGGTTCTCCACATGCGATCAGGCCCAGAGAACCTCAATGGAACCTGAAGGAATCATCAGTCGTCTGCAGGGTTTCATTTCGTTTTAGCTCTTATTTATTTTCTGTCGATTTTTAAGCGATGCCTCAGGCTTTTAGTTGGAGTCAGGTGTTTCACCTGAGTTTGTTTATGGGAGAAAACTCGGAATCGGTTCTAAGAGGCTGAATAATAAAAAAGAAAACAAGTGTCAACGGTAGATGTTTAACCGACCTCTGGAAAAAATACATCAACATGTTCAAGAGCTGCGACGATTAATCGATGAGCTTTGGAGGAAAATCTAATAGTAACAAATAATAATACCAAGAACTTGTCGGTTCCATGTTGTCAGATTTTAGGATTCCTTGCTTTTCATTGCGTACATTATTAAAATACATTAAGTATATGGGGATTTTGGAGAAGTTCCGTTTTATCTTGGCGTCCAGGAAGCGATGCCACCATGTTTCACTGCTTCCTGACGTTTTATAAACCAGATTTATCAGTGCTGTAAATGAAAATGTAAAGAAGCGACGTAGGTGGTTTGATTTCTCTGATTTAGTTAAGCTGTATATCCTGAAACGGAGAATTTGATGTTTAGTGATGAGAAAAAACTCCTTGAACTGAAAGTTATTTTAAAAAGGGCTTTTTCTCTTATTAACCAGTGAATGAGCCAAAGTCAAGAGGTTTGTTAATGAGCACGAATCATTAATGAATCTGACAATGAAACCACAAACATTGTTTTTACTTTAAAAACAAGGGAAATGCCCTACGCTGCCATTTCCCATGCTGGATTAAACCCCCCCGAACCCCTCCCCCTCCCCCTCCAGACGCTGGACGGCGGCCTGAACGTCATCCAACTGGAGACGGCGGTCGGCGCCGCCATCAAGAGCTTCGACAATGTGATGGGCGTGAACGTGCCGCGCAGCCGCTTCCTGCCGGTGAAGACGTCGTCCGACCTGCTGCTGGTGATGTCCAACCTCTACAGCCTGGAGGCCGGCTCGCTCACCATGAGCAGGGACCGCCAGTTCCCCACCACGCCGCACGTCAAGCTGGGAAGCTCCTTCACCAAGGTCGGTGCCCCCGTCTCCTCTCAACGCGTATCCTTAGTTATCTCATGACACCCTCATGAAGATCTCATGAAGTAAACGACCATCATCTCGACTTCGACCTCGAGACGATAGCACCAGCAGTTTAAATAAAGTCCTGAGAGGCTGCAAATTTAAATATTTAATCTCCTTGTTTCACTGGAAAACAGATGTTGACACCTCTGTGTTTGTTGTTGTTGTGGTGGTGGTGAGGTTGGTTTCCTCTCAGATAAACAAAGACCCAAGGAGGTGGTCTGTGATGTAACTGGAGACTAAAAGATGATCTTTTTGGTTTGGTTCTTTCCCTCGGTTCTGCAGGTCCAGCAATTTCTGGCCCGATTCGAGAACATCCCCGACATGTTGGAGCTGGACCATCTCACTGTGTCCGGGGACGTCACCTTCGGGAAGAACGTCTCCCTGAAGGTGAGGAACTTGCCGTGCCCTCTGACCCGACGCGTTTTTGTTATGTTTTTCAAAATATTTGCTGCTTTTCTTTGCCACAGACAAAAGTAAACAGATTTTTTTCTGATTTTTGATCGTGGATCAGATAAAATCTGATCTAATGTCTTTTACTTAAAATTATCATCTTTTTATCACATTTTAATGAAAACAATGCAAAACTCTTAGTGTGTTAAATCAGTTTCTCCTCTCACCAGGGAACCGTCATCATCATAGCCAATCACGGCGACCGGATCGATATTCCTGCTGGCGCCATGCTGGAGAACAAGATCGTCTCAGGAAACCTGCGGATCCTGGACCATTGAGGCCTTCTGGGAAAAAAAACAAACAACAACAAACCAAAGCCATTTGCACCTTGAGACTTTTCTTTTCTCTTCTCCTCCGTGATCAGCGGCTGTTACAGAGACAATGGGTTTGTGTCTGTAATATCAGTGTGAGGTCAGCCTGAAAGGGTCAAAGGTCAAACTCCTGCTTTCCTCCTGATGCACCTTCGCAGATGTTCAAGCATCATCAAGCTTTTCAGGAAGAAATTTGCTGTTAAACAAAAAAACCTAAATAACCAATCGCTGCAAAGTCTGGTTGTGTTTTTCTTGTGTATCCATAAATAAATAAACAACAGCTGAGTGTTGTGCAATGGATTGATTGATTGATTACGACAAACACATTCAGAAAGTGTCATTTCGGATTTGTTTTAAGTTTTTAGTTTAAAAAAATGGAGTCGAGTTCAAACACACTCAAGATTAAGGGGCAGGGGTCATGTGATAGTACAGTTGGTCCTGAAAGGGTTTAAAAAAAAAAAAAAAAAACCAACCCAAAACACCATAGTACAGAGACATTTCTCCCAAATCGTAATTATTAAACTTTTGATGTTCAAGTGGATTTTTTTCCTCGGATTTTAAACTTTTTAGTTCTGCGTCATCTGATTTTCTTCAATGAGGTTGAGATTCATTCATTTTTTTTTCTACAGACACGATTAAACCTTCTCTCCTGACAATGATCTGATATTTAATATAACTTCAAAATTTCTCTGACTTTCCCTAAGAAATCAAACCTGATCCGACGAACCAATGATGTGTGACGTCTGTAGTTTAACAAGATGTAACGTCAGCTCTAATTCGCTGAACGTTTAGTAAAATGTCACGACTTCGTCTGTGCAATGTTTTTAAAACCACTTCCTGATCTGAAGCAAAAAAAAAAAGAAGCAGGAAATAGCCTAAAAAAAAAAAAAAAACCCAAAAAACATTGATTTTTCATTTAACTGAAAAATCACACGTTTCTCACAGCTAAAAAATTTTTAAGTTCTTTTAGTGCCCCAAAAAAAAGGCTCCCAGCTCATTCTGCTGATGAAGACCGTGTGATTTAATCAAAAGCTACTGAACGAAACCTTGTTACATTTTACAGTAAAATATTTCATTTTTTTTTTTTAAAGAGATTCAACAGCAGCTTCTCATTTCACAACAGCAAAGCAACAGGAAATATTTGCAGGGCTGAATGTGGACCGTCACATCTGCTTTGTGTTGAAACACTATTCAGGACTGGTCTGAGAACTGAAAATAAAAGCCGACCGTTTCTGAGCCTAAGTTCTGAGAAGGCGTCATTTGCAGATGTGTTGGTCGGGTCTCAATCGATCCTTCGCCAACGCTGAGAAACAGACTGAGAAACGAGTCGCTCCGTCATCCTGTTTTTATTCACAGCAGGTTTGAAGGATTCCAGACATTTTGGGTCTCAGACTCATCTGGACCCGACTGGGGGGGGGGTCAAGTCTCTCTCACTCACACACACTCAGACACACACTCAGACACACACACAGTGGTATGGTAGGCACACTGTAGTGGAGAGCTCAGATGTGTCGTCTCTGACAGTCAATCAAAAGGAGGCACTTCTGAAGCAGACAGTGATGAGAGTTGGTGCTTTTTGATCGGGGGGGGGGGGGGGGGGTTGAAGCTGTGGCTCATCACGTCTCTACAGTCGAGTCCACACCGATCCGGCCCGACCACACACAGCATGTCTGACATACATACAGGATCTGTCGCGGCAGACAGAACCCAAGGAGAACCTGGGGTCTGATGGTTCTCCTGCAGCGCTCGCTCAGCGCGAGGTGATGAGGCCACAGCTGGGCAGATGTGGGGGGTTTCGATTTGGTCAGAGCAGCCGGACATCACTCAGGAACAGAAAATCTGATTTTAATTTAATTAAATTTTTTTTAAATTGAGAAAATCCAGCCGGGACATAAAAACAAAATGAAGCCGGATCAGATTTTCTGTTCTGCTCTGTGTTGTCTCGGCTTCGGAGGAAGCGAAAGCTCATGCAGACTCGGTTAAAGTTTGGAAGGAGGGAGGACGCTGGGGGTCAACGGTTCATGCTTCACGTTCTGCAGTCAAACTCTTCTAATTTTTTATATATATATAAATATCACCTTCATCTCTAGATCATCACTTAATACATGATTGGATCATTAAAGGGAAAAAACCAAGATGCAACTGAAGGTTTGAATTCCCAAATCAGAAGCTTTTACTTTGGTAGCGACCAGGATGTAGCCTAGAGCTGTGATGTGTTCACAGTCTAGACCCGGTTTGTATGAACGTTTCTCAGGAGCTCGACCCTCCAGTTGAACCTCTCGTCTGGGTTCCTCCTTACCGTTAATGGTCTGGATTTCCAGGCCTGGAAACTCAGGGAGTCTGGAAAAAAACTGTTCTTGTCCCAAGTATAAAAATGTAAGAATCCGTTTAATGTCCACATGTTTCTCACCACAGTGAATGAAAGAGGTTTGGAAGAGAGAGTTTGGAAAAAACACAGCAAGGAGACCCTGTAGATTCTGTCTGAGCAGGTGAGGAGGATTTGAATCCTGAATCCTGGCAAAACACGGCGCCAGGAAAGATCCAGTTCCAGTTCCCCTGCCACCAGAGGCAAAGTCCGCCACAGTCCAGAATGTTTCCAATACGACAGAAAAAATAAATTACCCCTTAAACATTATCTACACCCTGCGCCCCCCGACACCCTGCTAATAATTTACTAGTGTTTCTGTTGAATTGCACAGTGAGATGAGGCGCCAGCAGTTTTTTTTGTTGTTTTTTTCTTAGGAGGCTCTGTGTAGAAGTCTGTTAAGGTGGAGCTGTGCAGGAAGTTCCAGTGTGTCGCCGCTCTCCTTTGTCTCCAGTTTTGTGTTTTTTGGTCCCTCCGGGCCTTTGCTCCACCCTCAGCCTTGGAGGGGGGTGGGCGTTGGGCGCCCCCGCCTGGCGTCGCCGTGTCGGCCGGCCGGCGGTCACCGATGCGTCCGGACACCGTCCCCCATCACCTCTTCTGCTCCCAGATCTCTGCCATGTTCAGGTCAAGGCGCTCCAGGCTCCTCAGCGCCTGGACGTTCTCCGTGTAGAATGCCACGTCCACCACAACCAGCCTGCAGCCAGAAAAAACAGAAATTGTGAGGATGTTGAACGCATCTCGAAGGACAGAGGCAGAAACAGAATTGGAAGCTGAGAAGGGACTAATAACCATGAAGGAAATATTTTTTAAAATGATCAATAGGCGAAGCCTGATTTGCTGTAAATGAGGAAATCCAACAAAAGTCAGAGATTTCACATCTGGCCTCAGGTCAAATAATCACAAACAGTAGGATGAGGTGAAATGTTTGTCACCACGACGTCGTCATGTTGTCAGAGAAACTGAAAACAACTCATCAGAAAAACTAAATCCTCCTTAAATGAGATTTTATTTCTCCTTAGAGAGAAAAAGGGAGTTTGACCCAAACTTTGAATGTGATTTTCACTGTGTGTACGTGTGTGCAGGTGTTTGTGTGTTTGTTTGTATGTGTGCGTGCATGTTTGTTTGTATGTGATCTAGTGTGTGCATTTGTATGCTTGCATGTTCTCACCCGTGCTGCGGCCCTCCGTCATTGACGACCCCAAGCCGGGCCAGCTGCCTCTTCAGGTGCATCTTAAAACCGGCGTTGATCCTCAGGAACAACATCTGCTCGGGAAACATTCAGTAAACACAGGAAAACACAGAAAACTATTTTTATAAGCACAACATGATTTTATACTTTTCCAAAATGTTTTTCTGAATGTTCAAGGCAGTTTCCTGAGCAGGAAGTTCGTCAGTGGACTGAGGCTTCAAAATAAAACTTTACACCGGCAACATCCACTGAATGAAACTATGATAAAGTTAAACTACTGTAACAAATGTTTGCGTCACAGTCAGTTACCTGAGTCTGCTCTTCAGGCAGAAGCTCGTAAATGGCTTCGTGCATCTTCGCCATCTGTTTACAGACGTTTCTGAAACAGGCCGAGGGCATCGGAGCCTTCACTTCGTACTGAGGGAACAACCACAACAACACAAACACACACACACACACGCGTCGTCGTTGTAAACATCGTCATCTGTGGCACAGTTGCCCTCAGCTGTCGGTTTGTCAGGAACAGCAGGCTAAAGCTAACATGGTCTGATACGACATCTCCTGTGATAAATCCATCCTCACGACCACTTCTGATGACACTATATTAAAGACGTGCTTACTGAACTGCATGATGTTATTCTGCCCCCCCCCCAAAGTTTAGTTTGAACCATGTGTTCCTAATAAACCGACACCTGAGTGTGTGTTTCATAAACGTACAGACATTTCATGCTTCTTGCTTACACCGGTTAATGAGTTTTACTATCGAACAGCAGGGGAACCATCTGTTCATTTGTCCAATTACTTTTGAGCCTCTGATGAGGGGCCATGTATAAAAACAGCTTTAGTTCCTATAATGAGATATTTCAGGAAAAAATAATCTGGATTAAAGCTGAAGGTCGACACTTCGATCACATCTTGATTCGTTCGTTTTGATGTGAAGCAATGTGTCACTGTCCAAATACTTACGGACCTGACTGCAGCTGGAGCTTGAGCTAATACAGTCGGCACGTTTGGCCAAAAGTCACTTTCAGCTTCTTTGCAAGAACCTTTTTGGGTCCTAGTCTAATTTTTCACGTTGGGACCATTTCCCTGAGGTTTTCCAAGATCTGGCCCTGATCTCACCTTGGATAAAACCTTCTCAAACAGACTGTCCATGATGGCCACCAACTTGGCCGAGATCTCTGCGATGTGATCGTTGTAGTCCTGCATAAATAAATAAATAAATAAATAAATGAATGAATGAATGAATGAATGAATGAATGAATGAATGAATGAATGAATGAATACATAAATAAATAAATAAATAAATAAACAAACAAACAAACAAACAAAAAAAAGTTTCAGCAACACAAGCTAAGACTTAAGAAGCTGAATTTCTGATTCTTGAATTCTTGATTTCTTGTTTTTTGTAAATGAGTAAAGAGATGTTTCTGTGCCAGAGGTCACAGTAGTTTAAAACCCCTCTATATATGTGTATGTGGGTGTGATTTTTATTTTTTCCCCCCTGTTGTTTTTGTTCATTTTTCATGTGATCGCTTTGCGTCACCTTGGTGATGTGGTCGAAGTGTCGGAGGACGCTGAACTGTTTGGGGTGCAGTTTGGTCTCGAAGTGAGCTCTGATGATGGGAATGTAGTGAACCACCAGCTGCAGGCAGCGGGAGGCCAACGCTGCAGAGACACACACACACACACGCAGCTGTCGTTGTAAACATCGTCATCTGTGGCACAGTTGCCCTCAGCTGTCGGTTTGTCAGGAACAGCAGGCTAAAGCTAACATGGTCTGATACGACATCTCCTGTGATAAATCCATCCTCACGACCACTTCTGATGACACTATATTAAAGACGTGCTTACTGAACTGCATGATGTTATTCTGCCCCCCCCCCAAAGTTTAGTTTGAACCATGTGTTCCTAATAAACCGACACCTGAGTGTGTGTTTCATAAACGTACAGACATTTCATGCTTCTTGCTTACACCGGTTAATGAGTTTTACTATCGAACAGCAGGGGAACCATCTGTTCATTTGTCCAATTACTTTTGAGCCTCTGATGAGGGGCCATGTATAAAAACAGCTTTAGTTCCTATAATGAGATATTTCAGGAAAAAATAATCTGGATTAAAGCTGAAGGTCGACACTTCGATCACATCTTGATTCGTTCGTTTTGATGTGAAGCAATGTGTCACTGTCCAAATACTTACGGACCTGACTGCAGCTGGAGCTTGAGCTAATACAGTCGGCACGTTTGGCCAAAAGTCACTTTCAGCTTCTTTGCAAGAACCTTTTTGGGTCCTAGTCTAATTTTTCACGTTGGGACCATTTCCCTGAGGTTTTCCAAGATCTGGCCCTGATCTCACCTTGGATAAAACCTTCTCAAACAGACTGTCCATGATGGCCACCAACTTGGCCGAGATCTCTGCGATGTGATCGTTGTAGTCCTGCATAAATAAATAAATAAATAAATAAATGAATAAATGAATGAATGAATGAATGAATGAATGAATGAATGAATGAATACATAAATAAATAAATAAATAAATAAACAAACAAACAAACAAACAAAAAAAAGTTTCAGCAACACAAGCTAAGACTTAAGAAGCTGAATTTCTGATTCTTGAATTCTTGATTTCTTGTTTTTTGTAAATGAGTAAAGAGATGTTTCTGTGCCAGAGGTCACAGTAGTTTAAAACCCCTCTATATATGTGTATGTGGGTGTGATTTTTATTTTTTCCCCCCTGTTGTTTTTGTTCATTTTTCATGTGATCGCTTTGCGTCACCTTGGTGATGTGGTCGAAGTGTCGGAGGACGCTGAACTGTTTGGGGTGCAGTTTGGTCTCGAAGTGAGCTCTGATGATGGGAATGTAGTGAACCACCAGCTGCAGGCAGCGGGAGGCCAACGCTGCAGAGACACACACACACACACACACACACACACACACACACACACGGAGTCTGAGTAGCAGGCAGCAGAGGTCTGCAGAAGCGAGCTCCCTGACGTGTCGCCGAGACTCGACCTGCGACAGGCCTCCGTTTACGTACCGAGGTTTTTGGTGGTGATGGTCTTGAGGCCGACGACCTGCAGCGCTCCGGCCCCCAGGACCAGCTGGCAGCTCCGCGAGTTGAAGTGCTGCAGAAAAACCAGGGGAAGAGCCAGGTTTTAAAAGCACCGGAACCGAGAGACACGGCTGGTTTTCGTTTTTTTGAATGGAGCAAAGCAAAAAAAAAAAAAAACAAAAAAAAACATTCCAGAGCGTGTAGCGGTGGCACCGACCTTGAGGAGATCCGACAGACGTGTCAGCATGTCGGTGGTGACGGATGGGATGTCGTTGACGCACTGACAGTATTCCAGAAAGATCCGGATCAGCAGCAGAACCGTCCTGGAGAGACAGAGTCAACTTTCAGAGTCAAAGTCTTAACGATGGATGTGTAAAGGACATTTTTCTGACCTGTGACAGAATCAGAGAATCGTGAATCATTGTTGTACGTTGACAGCAACGTGTGTGTGATCAGTTCTCACTGCCCTGTTGCAGGGTGTGTGTGTTTGTGTGTGTGTGGGGGGAACCTACCCCACGACGGCGTACTTTTGCCCGTCAACGAGAAGGAACTCTGCGGGCTTCCTGTCGTCCGGACCTGCGGGAGGGGAAGAGTGACACGTGATTCGAGACAGTGACGGCGTCGCATACGATCACGGTTTCCTGTTCGCTCCGCCAAGTGAAGCTTCCTGGTTGACGGTCATGAGGAGAACCTCTTAGCTGAATAGCTGACAACACCTGTGCAAGTTTTTTACCATTCTGGAGCGTTTTATTAATTTATCTTTTTGTCTCCACTCTGACCAATATAAACTTCAGTGTTTGCAAAACATCAAATCTAACGCATCGCGAGTCGGGACAGTTTTGATCCTTGAACCCTGTTGCAGGTTTACATGCTCCCCCGTGTCCACATGGTGATTCAGTGGAGGGGAAATTAAACAACAAATGATAAGACAAGATTAAATCATGTTTATGAAATGTAGCGGACGCTCTCCCCTCTGAACAGATTATGTCTTTAGTGAGGACGGTTGCTTCGGCTGCTGCTGAGGAGACACAGACTTTTTAAAAAAACGACACGAGGGTCGATACGTGGAGGATTCTGGGGTCTCTGGGTACCTGGGGTCTTGCGCTCTGGTAGTGTTATCCTGCCGTCGGCAATGGAGTTGACGAGATCCTGAAACTCGGCGGGAACCTCCGCCTGCTTCCAGCGCTCGTTATCCAGGAGGAGGCTGTGGGGATGAGGAGAAAAAAGAACAACAACAAGCCGTGAGCATCGGGACACTAGAAACAAAAACTCATGAAACCAGGACTGAAGTTTTTACTGCAGCAAAAAAACAGTTTCACATGTAAAATACACATGAACTCTGGAGAAAGCTATGAGCTTTAAAAGTGACACGAGGGACACGACAGGTTAAATCCCTTGTGTCCCTGCTCCTGGGTTCCATACCTGAGTTTGGTCTTGCGCTCTTCGTGGAAGCGGTGGACAAAGCGGTTGGCCTGGCTTTGCAGTGCCCCCCGCAGGGAGACGCTGCGCCTGCCACACAGCTCCTCCGTGTCCCGGGCAAAGCCCTCCACCGCTTGAGAGAGGCACACAAACTCAGCTGAGCTCAGGCGCTCCAGGGAACCGTCCTGGTGGAGCCGGACACGATTGGAGAGATTAGCAAACCCGGATTGGAGTTTAAAAAAATAAAAGTCCGAGTCGAGCAGGGCCTGGGCCTGGGCCTGGGCCTGGGCCTGCATTAGGGTCAGGGTCTGCGTCATGGTCAGGGTCTGAGTCTGCGTCAGGGTCAGCGTCTCCCGTACCTTGGCTCTGGCCATGAGGACTTTGACGCAGCGATCGTGGCTGACGTCGGACGCCGCGTACAGCAACTCCTGGATGTTGTTGATCACACGGCTCATCTCCAGCATGGTGGGCATCATGTTCTCGCCGGACCTGAACACACACACACACACACACACACACACACACACACACACACACACACACACACACACACACACACACACACACACACACACACACACACACACACTTTAACAGACAACCAAAAAAATCAGCTTCCTCTGATGGTTCGTCTTTGGAGAACTGTGCTGGTTTTCGCACGAGGCCACACCTGGCGGGAACTTCTGGGTTCTACAGGAAACCACAGGCCAGGTTCTGACAGTTCACATGTACTCATCTCCCACTTTGTCGGTTACTATACGTTTTTAACTGATTAAATTATTAACGGCAATGATTTGAATCCCGATTAATCACTGGCATCTCTAACACAAGCCTTTGAACAACCACAACAACCGGCGGCACCTGACCAGACGTTTAATGAACCCACCGGGTCTAATACGGGTCTTGGTGTCAGACAAACATGGTTAGATATGACAATTTGTGCCGATGTATAATCTATGGTAATGGCATATCATCCAAGCTTAAATCTGATTTCTTATCAATATCCACATTTTCTGCCTCTCTTCATGTTTTCATGTCTTTGCCTGTGGTTTATTGTTTTTATTATTTAACTGGGGTGACTCTATAATCCAAACTGGACTGTTCCAGGTCTTTTCATTGCTGAGGTTTTATTGTTTAAGGAGGAGAAGAGAAAAACTAGGAAAAACTGAGAAAAAGCAGAAAAGCCTTCAGTGGCATACATGAAGGTCTCCGTGGTCCCGGAGGCCGAGTCACCACCGGTTGCCTCCGCCCGGCCCTGCTGGGGCCTGGAGCCCGCCACCGAGCTCTGGTCCTGGGCCTCCGCCGCCGCCAGCTGCGGTTGCTGTTGCTGTTGCTGCTGCTGCTGCTGCTGGGCCTCATTCAGTGCGTCGCTGATGAATAGACCCTCGTGGGTGAGGTAGGCCAGCTCGGCCTCCCCCTGCAGGGGGGGCGGGCCCTGGGGGGACTCCTGGCCCGAGGCACCGGGGCCCGCCTCCTCCAGGAGCAGGTTCTTCTGGTTCGAGTCCAGAACCTCCACGACCACGTTTCTGATTATGCCCAGGGTGGCCTGACAGACAGAGAGAAGGGAAAAAAGGTTCAACCAGTTATATGTAAATGTCCCTTTAAGTCCATGGTCTCAAAAACAGTTTCCTGGGCTGAGAAAACCATGTCCTGAGGGAGACGTGACCAGGATGAGTTCCTCAGGTGTGACCCGTTCACTCACCTTGATCCTCTGCAGGAAGAAGAGGAAACTCTCAAAGACGTTTTTCAGCAGCTCAAACCACTGAGGGAAGGTCATCAGGCGCATCTGGTCGGCCAGCCTAAAACATATCGGGTAAATTATACGTTTTTATGTTTATAATCCTCATGTCCACTTCATTTGAGTCAGCTAATGTGGATTAAATGTTAGAAAAACGTGTGTTTAAGAATAAAATGTAAAAAGTCCATCTTTTGTATCTGTGCTTTGGATTTTGAGGCGAATCATTTAAAGAGATTTTAATTCTTTTAAATGCTCAAAAAACAAATCCAGGTGAAAACCGCCATGGTCCGTAAGTAGCAGCATCCACCGCTGATATTACTTCATCACATTCCTACACAAACATTTTCCAGTCAGACACACAAGCAGCTTTAAAATGTCGACGCTCGATCACACCAACAGAAGTTTGTTGATGTTTCACAACCACATTCGCATTTCTACTCACTTAGTGACGACTTCGGCGTCAATTTCCTCAATGTTCACAACGCTCTCTGCCACACACTGTGAAAAAGCACAAACAAGACATGGTGAGTTATGGCCCAACATGAAGACTTAACATGTGATCGCAGGTGAAAGAGGAATACGTCGCCGCCATCATGTTGACACAACAGGCGCCAGGTGTTGCACCTGAGTAACGACGGCCTTCGCAGCCAGTATCATCTCAGCGGTGTAAATATCCAGAAAGTCCAGCTTCCTCTGCCTGAGCAGGCCGAACACCAGTGACTCGAGACGCTCCTGGAGCGCGAGACAGACAGACAGACAGACAGACAGACAGACAGACAGACAGACAGACAGACAGACACACACACACACACACACACACACACACACAGACACACAGACACACACGAGGAAGGAAAAAAAGAAAAAAGAAAAAATATTGAGTCCAAAGTCAATGAGCTGATTTCAGATTCATTCCAAGTCGAGTTTTAGAAAACCTGTGTTTCAACTTTACGTAAAATTAAAATTTCTGCCACAAGCTGAGACAAAGAGGAAAATCAGCACAAGCAACTGATCCATGATTAAAGTGAAATCACATGTAGACAATGAAACTCAAGGATGAAAATACGATTCATTATCTCAAGGCTGACGACGTGATTTAAAAAAAAAAAAAAATTAACACTTTATCCTATTGAAACTAAAATTAAAAAAACAAAAAACAAAAAAAACCATTTAGTTGCTTTTGATCATATTTAGGTTTAAACTTACTGTAATTTTGAATGAAAAACAAAAAACAAAAACACAGGATAACATGCATCAAATGTAAAAACTGAAAACGGGCACAAAAATCAGTTAGGTGTAATTAATTACAGAAGCCACAGTTAACTCCACCCCTCTGGACCTCCGGGCACATTAAAACAAACACTCCGATTATTTTTTCTTTTTTCTCTCAGACGATATTTGATTGATCACTGATTCGTATCCTGATGATGGAGCCTGATTTCAGCAGCAGACATGATTTCATGGGTTTGAATTGATTTAACGTGTATGTGTGTGTGTGTGTGTCTGCATGCGGCCCACCTTTTGGGTGGCAGCGTTTGGTTTGTGGACCTGTGGTGGGCACAGCATCCATTAAATACACAACAGTTCAGAATCAGTGTCTACGTCTGATCAACATTTGTTTTTTTTGCATTTGTTAGAGTCGCTGTTAGTTATGAAATTTAATTCACTGAAAGGTTTCTAATGTAGGTCCTTTTAACTTCCTCAGGCTTAGAGCAGCCCCCCCCTCACAACCCATATAACAAAGGGAAGGAACTGGATGATTCACGTCCATAAAGTGGCTGATGATGCATGATAAGTTTCTTTTCTACGTGCTAATAGAATTTTTATGTTCATTCATCCATTAATCTCAATAAATTATTTCTTAAGAACAACAAATCCTATTCCACAATCACCTTTTAAATAAATAACAATACATAGCTAACCTTGTGATACATGAAATGAGCCCCCCCCCGGATTCTTTAGCTGTGGTTCCTTCTTGAGTCATATTATTACATTTAGGACGAGCTCCAGATTTAAATTCCCGTCTGGAGTCAGTTAAATTGCTTCTTAAGGGAGGTTTTGCATTTTTGTGATACATATAAAATTGACTTATATGGGATGAGTGAATGCCATGGAAACCAGTGGGGCTGTTTGGTTAATACACTCGGCCATGATTCGACCGAGGCGTGAGCGCCAACCTTCTCAAGGACCTGCGGCTCGTCCTTCAGGCTGCGGTTCAGGTCGCCGCGGGCGTACATGCTGAAGTCCTCCACCATCATCTTGTCGATCAGCTTTTCCAGCTCACACAGCTGGGAGCCCAGATGCCTGGGGCCGGGGGGGGGCAGACACACAGAGTCAGACAGGTGACAGCAGCAGAATCTCACCTGCAGCTTTTGGACTTCTAGTCACTGACTGTGTCAGTCAAACTACCTGTTGACGTTTCTGAGGTAAATGTCAAAGATTCAACATTATCAGTGATTTAACATGTCATTAAATAAAGTTACAGCCTTTTTGAATTCACACTATCTTATCTAAACTCTTTTGCTATGGAGATTTTAGGCTCGAGTTGTTCCCATCCATGTTAGCCGGAGTGTTTGTGGAGTAAAATGACCGTTGTAAAGAGACAAAAACTTTTGTAAACTAAAACTGGGCGAGGAGCCGAAGCTGAGACTTTATTTCCAAAGTCAGCGGGATATCTGGATTTTTCTTTTATTGTCCTCCACATTTGCTCACTGCTTTGTGATGATTCAAAGAGTTTTTCTTTGCCGTTTCTTGAGGGATTATGTGCTAAAGATTTGCGCAGGTTAAAACCCACAATGTATCTCAGAGGTTGTGTGGTCTTATTCAAAGTCAGTGTAGAGACACAAACACACACAGGTTCCCTCCAAGACTCCAAACTAACTAAATGTTTCAGATTTCATGTCCAACATCCACATACAATGTAAACGGTCAAACATGTGCTAACAACACCAGGTGTAAACTCACCCTGCTATTACACAGCTACAGACCCCGCCTCCTCACCTGAAGCTGTGGATGCCCTGCAGCTCCTGCTGCAGCACCTCCTTGGTGGTGGCGATTAGCTCCAGCGCGCCGACGAACTCAGAGGTGGAGAGCAACAGCTGCACGGTGGGCTGCGTCTGGTGCACGGCTGCCATCAGTTTCAGCTTGTTGTGCAGCCTCACGCAGTTGTTGCGGGTCAGGGCGGTGCGGAGGGCCTGCAGGGGCCCCTGGCACATGACGCGGTCCATGGCGGCAGTCCGCCCCCGCAGGACGGCAACGGCCCGCTGTGTCTTCTGCAGCTGGTCCTGCAGCTCGTGCTGCGAGGACATGGCGTGGAAAAAGGCCTCGGAGCGCAGCGAGATCTGCCGGGCGATGCTCACCTCCACCACATCCAGGTAGTGGCTCAACTGGGGGGGGGGCAAACGAGTCAGTCAGTAAACAAAGGTCGAAACTGGGTCATTTATGGTAACTCATAGAGATTCAGGTAATTTTGACTCTGTCATCTAAAGCAACAATTAAAAAAAAGAAGTTTTAGTGATAATGTCTAATAAAACCCTGTCACTAATCAGGTTACAGCCTTTCAGACTCATGACTGTTTTTCATATACTGTATGTATTAACATGCAGCTCAGTGTTATTGGCCTAAATATAACCTAATTATTAATTTCATTATAAATTAATGGTTTAATCAGGCAACATCCAGTTTAATTATCGGAAAAGACAGAGAGACACAACTTTAAATTTTTTGTTTTGTCTGAGGAACAGTATCTTTAAATGACCCAGTAGTTTCCCATGTTTTTCATACTCTCCCAATTGAACGGGAAAACTTTCGACGTGAGGGGGGGATTGGGGGGGGGGGGGTCACCTTCTCCTGCAGCAGTTTGGACGAGGCCACGTCTCTGCTGCTCCTCCCTCCGGCGCTGTTGAAGTGGGACCAAGGAAGGACAGCGTTGAAGGTGGCCGGGTCCTCCAGAGCAAAGTCGGGCTTCATGAAGATCTGGGAATCCAAAAAGAAATACAGAAAGAGGGGGAGCCGTGAGACAGCCAGGGAAAAAAGGCCGCCCCAAAAATAATAAATATGCGAAAAAAGTGCGTTAAACATGGAAATACGACATCTGACATCACTAGGTTAACATAATAAACCAACAACAAATATGTTTTAACTAACATCCTTCTAGACTTTTTGTTAATCACATCAGAGAAGAAAAGGGACAAAGTTTAATTCTTTAATCCCTCTACTCTTGGATCAAAGTCATAAAAAGCCAAATAGAAAACTTAAAGTCAGGTCAATTGTATTTAAACAGCGATCAAGAGTTAAAGAGGAGAATGAAATCCATCATCCACCAGGAACAGAATGAAGCAGAGTAGATCCGTTACCTTTGGGACTTGTTCCAGCTCAGCTCTCGATTTGTCTGGAAGAAACAAGAAAAGCTCTGGATCAGTTGGACGTCATTATTCTACCAGTTTGTTCTGTTTCAACTCAGTTCACAGAGATGCATCATGACCACATAAATAAAAACTGACTGTTTTCAATATGGTGAAAAGAATAAAAGGCCCCCCCCAGGACCCAGATACAGAGCTCTGAGGTTCTGAAGGACCAACTGTAGAAAAAGCCTGATAGAGGCGGCAGTTACAACCCTAAAGAACAGACCCAGCTGAGTGGGTCCTACTGTCACTGTATGACGCAGTGTGTTGTTTTTGATATTGTTATTGTGGTTTTTGTATGTGTAAATAAAGTCTAAAGACTTGATCCATTTCCCACCTGTTAAATGCTGATATTCATAACTTTGGGGAAAAAAAAATGCCAAAATCATAACCAGCACTGATGTTTTTCCATCACAGTTCAGTCACATCATTTAGAATCAACAGACGTGTTTAAGTGTGAAGTTCCCCTTTGACTACAATGGTCTGTTAGTTGGTTAATCAACAGAAAACTAAATCAGCAACTATTTGAGAATATCTACCGCTTCCAGCTTTTCATAAATAGGATGATTTGATGCTCATCTCTGTCACTGATGACAGTAGACGGATTGGAGACATGTGAAGATGTCACCTTGGACTGTGGTGAATCAGAACAGGTCCATTTTCACCATTTTATGGTCCAAACAATTAAACAGCTTAACAAAAAATTAGCCTGGCAGATTAATCTACGATGAAAACAATCTTTAGTTGCAGCTTTGCAGTCTGAAAAAAAAAAATGTATGAAAGTGCCGAGAACCGGAACCAAACTATTATCACATGGATCCTCAAAAACCTCTGAGCAGAAATGTATGTAATATTGTCATAAGCATGAGCTCTACTTCAAGTAGGTGTCAGGGTTTTTTCTTGTTAATGACTCAGAGCAAAGCTCTTCGGTGCAAATGATTATCGATTCGGAAGGAAGTGAAAGGAACGCTGGACTATTCTGTGTATGAAGTGCGTTCTGCATGTGTGTGTCACGTTGTGGACTGAAGGGGATGCAGGCAGCCAAGAGCCCTGCGGAAGCAGCGGCTTTTAATAATTCATACCATGGTTGGTGGTGATACTGGAGACGGTGTCCACATCATCCTTGTTTGGACAGATCATCTTACAGCGCTCGTGGATTTTTTCCCTCTGAAAGTGAAAGATCGTGAAAATAAAGACAAAAAAAAAAAAAAAAGATTTGGGGAGTTTTGACTGGAATTTAAAAAGGACTACACCGTGGTAGCAGCAGAAAAAAAGCACAACAAACAAAAAACAAAACCTTGCGTTGGGCAAGAAATACACAGTTTAGCCTGAGGGTGGAGCTAAAGGACAGAACCATGAAAGAAAACCAGGACACAACGAGAATAAGGACGCGTCAGAGGAAAGTCTGATAACTGTCCCTCTGTCTGTCGTATTGTTTTGTTGTCTGGGAGGCGTCAATCTGAAACTGGAGGAGGAAATAATTATGGGAAGACTTTTCTGAGGAACTCTAACCTTCTACAAGGAAAAGAAAGACGTCAATCCAGGTGACAAAGTTTAAATTAAAAAAAATAAAATAAAAATGTTAGTGTCAGCCTGGCAGTGAAACCTCCCTCAGTGGGTCTGAGCGATTTAATAAAGCCACTTCAAACAGCTGTATGTGCCTGATTAGAAGCCTCAGTAATAGAAAATAAGAAATAAAAAGCCTGCTGTATTAAGAAAAAATAAATAAATTCTGAGTTCACGAAGCACAAGTAGCAAACAACATGCTGGTGAGGCAGTTTGTACTGATCCATATCTGGATGTGTCTAGAGAAGAGATGCAGCTCAAAAGGAAAAAAATTAATTAATTTAAAAAATAAAAACAACTAACCCCGAGATATTTTGATACTCTGTAAGATCTTAAAATTAGGAAACTGAGAATGAGCACACAGGGAATTGGGGAAGTTCTGTCACGACTAAATCTGCTGGGACACAAAAGTTTTCACAACAAAAACCTATTTCGCTTTCTCCGAGC
The DNA here is from genome assembly GCA_016859345.1 of Istiophorus platypterus. NCBI lineage: Eukaryota > Metazoa > Chordata > Actinopteri > Istiophoriformes > Istiophoridae > Istiophorus > Istiophorus platypterus. Next base: position 1,658,035 of record CM029114.1, on the reverse strand, counting down.
GGATCCGAGCAGGAAGGGAAGGAGACGACGTCCACCACGCAGACAGACTTTTTAGACAAAATAAAAGGCAGAGGAAGACGACACTGCTGTGACGGACGCTTGGCAGGGAGCCGTTTAATCAGAGGGTGAAGTTTCAGGGAAGGCTCTCACCAGTGTGTTAACGCCGATAAAGCAACGTTAAATCCTTTCAACTAGGATTTAACTGGACAATTGTAGTTAAAGAACAGCTTTATGGGGTTTTTTAAACTCTGTTTTACACACTCACATGCTCATATTTACATTAAATTATGAGTCTCCGGCAGCCTGAGTGAACCTGTTCAGAGTTGGAGTGTTTTTAGTGGACGGCTGCCAGTTGCATGCCAGTGTTGTAAAAACAACCGGGGTTCATGAAGTAGATTTAACCCCTGTGGCACCTGATTATTTTAATCCAACCGGATTTGCAAGTTAGAGTTTTGATGCAGAGTCAAATCAAACCACAGTTTTCAATTCAGTGACTCGACTCATGAATAAAACTTAGAAGTGATAATGTGAAGGTGCTACCGCGTCCGCGGGGACCTTGCAAACAGGAAGACAACTTCCCAAATTTATAATGGCTATAGGCTAAAAAAAGAAAGGAAAAAAAAAGCAGCTCTCAAGTTGTGAGCTAAACATTAAAGAAGAACTATGAGAGCTCATCACTAGTAAAACAAATCATCATGGACACAGACATGGTTCAAGGCCTGTTAACCAACACATCCAGTCTGTTCTCTACATGTCAACCAATCCCCAGATAAAAATCTCCTGTGAATCAGTTTCTACACGTTAGATGAGCCAAAAAACATCTAATTACTGCAATTACACGGCAAAGGATGAGAAAACAGAAAAGCTGGACCTAACTGAGTTTTCATCTACCTGCTTTTATATGTATTTTGAATTTGAAGATCACAACATGGAGATGGAAACTACAATAAACCAAAATCTCATATGATATGTTGGACAATTTGAGCCAATAAAAAAATAAAAAAATAAAACTATAGGAGTAGAAACTGCTTCAACAGGATTCCTGACACGCCCTGAATAAGTCGATGTCAGGTGATGCTGAACATCAACATAACAGGTATCAAAGCCCTGCCTTCGAAGCTACACCCTCCTTCACCAGCAGAAACACTTTAACCAGCTTCATCAACAGAGAGTCCGCAGGGGCTGAATCTACCTCCGCCTACCAGAGAAGCTCGGAATCATTCAGTAGGGGGCCTCACCTGAGCCGTCTCCTGCAGGTAGGGCCCGAAGTGCTCTCTGGTGATGTTGGGGAGGTAGAAAGAGGGCATCACCTCCGTCTCCGCGAAGTCCAGGCCCCATGTCTTGGTGAAGAAGTCTGACTCCCGCTTGGCGAGCCGCGGGTCGTTCAGTGCGGCGGGCAGGTTGACCTTCGAGCTGTACACCGTCCACCTGTCGTGCTCCGCCACCACGGACGGGCCATCACACAGGCCCCGCCCCTCGCCTGTGGGACCGTGTGGAAAAGCAGAGTCAAGTATTACGAAACTGTTTTTTTTTTTTTTTTAATAACATCACAGAAAATCAGCTTTCCATTAAAATAAGATAAAAAATGAAGGTGTTTTTCCATTGTCAAAGGTTTTAGCTGTTGTTTCCACTGTACTCCCTCCACTCTGGGTGGGGGTTGGGTTGGGGGGGGGGGGGGGTTCCTGGACCTTGGTTTTAGCAATGTTCAGGATACAATAGCTTGTTTGCAGCGTGGCAAACGCAGCTTTAACAATGCAGGACATGATTCTGGTCCAGGCATCGCAACAAATGATGTCTGCACCGCCGCCTTGTTCTGCCTTCGTCTGTCTAAACCCCAGAGTCTGAGGCTGAGAGTCATGATTACATTTCCCAGAAACTTGTGGGAAGCTTTGGTATTTTTTTTTCAAAATTCATGTGACATTTTTCCAGCAGTGAGCTATTTTCTTGCAGTGTAACAGAATCCTAGAAACCAAATTTGGAAATGACCCCCCCCCCATCACTTTCCTCTGATTCAGGGGAACATAGGGAAGTGGGAGGATTTTTAGATGATGTATAGCAGGAGCCGGTTCTTTTTCTACTCTCTCTTTTTTTCTTCCTTCTATTAAACTCCAATTGTGGGCAGAGCTCTTCTGATAATTAAACAATACTAATGTTTAACAGTCAACGCATGTAAATGTTTAAAAAAATAAATAAATAAAAATATATATATATATATATATATAACAACAATGTAGAAGGAGGAGAAGTAGAAGAAACAGCCCAAGAAGAAGAAGAAGCTGGAGGAGGAGGAGGAGGAGAAGCTGGAGAAGAAGAAGCTGGAGAAGGAGAAGCTGGAGGAGAAACTCGAGGAGGAGGAGAAGAAATTTAAAAAATATATTTTCATACATATATAAGGGGTTACATAGACTACAGACAGAGTTTTATCAACTCTAGAACCTTCCAGCACTAACAGTGACATGAAGACATGCTGACATGCTGAAGGGCGCATTGTTTGCCCACCTGTTGGCTCCTTGGGGCAGACGTCAGGCAGGGAGCGGACCGGCCGGCAGCGGTGGGGGGAGGGATCCCGCTCCTTGTGATAGATCCCATCTCGGCCTCTACCGCCGGGACGAGGCACCGGGGAGGAGCTGTGGCTGGAGGCCATGGCATTGGGACTCGCCTCCTAGAAGGCTAGCTGGACACCCCCCCCCCCCCCCCCCCACACACACACACACACACACACACACACACACACACAGCAGATATCAAATAAAGAAAATAAATTAAAGTCAATAAATTTCATCGTGTTTTCACAATATGCCTGTAAACAAACAGTTGACATAGTTTATTTTGACCCAGTCTCACTCTCTCACTCACACACACACACGCTGCCACAAACACTCACTACAGCACGAAATGTGGATTTATCCCCGACAAAAAGAAAACTTCTCCGGTTTGTCTGGTAAACGCTACGGAGAGTGGCCATCGTAGCGTCACAGCTCTGAACACCAACGGATTCGCCATCTGCCCAAGCTCAGGTCTGTTTTCAGTTTTAGAAGAAGAGGAAGAGGAAGCGATGCCAGCTCCGCTGCTGCTTCTCCAGTCCAGATCAGAACAGAAAGTACTTTTTTTTTGGCTCATTCTGTTGCCAAAGTGTTCAGCTCGATTGATCTGAAGTTCAACCACAGTGAAACCGAAACCAGTCGCAGATCAGAGGCAGGTGGTGAGGTATTAATGGAAAAGTTGGTTGTTTTTTTTTAAACCCCTGAATCTGCCATTTACGTTTTTGAACAAGTGGAAATATGCTGAGTTTGCCTTAGTTTTATAAATCAATGAAAACATTGAGTTTTGGTTTGATTTTGCTTTTTTTTTTTTTATTGTTTTTTTTTAAACATTTTTTCCTCATTAAATAATAAAAAGTTAACCAATTATGAAGATAACTGTTCCATTAAGTTTTTTTCAATAAAAGTATTTCCATAAGTTCTGTAATATTTCCATAAGTTCCATAATATATTTCGATTTGGGGCTATTGGTTGAATAAGAGACGACAACTGAAGACATCACCTCAGGCTTTGGACATTGTAAACATCAAACAATTGATCAATTAACTGAAATAATAACCAACAGATTGATTGAGAATGAGAACATTCATGATTTACAGCCTGAATCTTTAGTCACAGAGGAATACTATGATTCAACCATTTTATGTTATTCCTTCTTCTTTTAGCTCTGTTTTTGGCCCCCACCATCCCCGGAGGGAAACATCTGGCTCTTCAGCTACTAAATGCTTCTGTGTACAGCAAATTCATCTGAGCTTTTTCAATGAAAACAGCTTCCTGACACTGCTGCCGCCACCACAAACGGGGCTGCTGAGAGCAGAGCAACTGAACCGTGAACGTGCCGTAAAAAAAACAAAAAAAAACAAAACAAGAACACACACAAACACAAAACTATGACTCTGAAGTCGCCAAAGATAGCATGACATAAGTGACTAGTGCAGCTTTACACAAGACTGTTTGAGAAGTCTGGGTTTTTTTTCCTGTTGATTTAAAATGGATTTTGATCATTTTTCTTTTACACTCATCATTCGGTATCAAAAAGCAGCACTGTGAAATCAATTACACCAAAATACCAAATCAATCTCTGGTTTCAGGTCCTCCAGTTCTAAGAATCAGCTGCCAGTCATTTACGTATGTGACAGCAATCTACTGCTATTACTGCTGTTATGCACTTTTGAAGATTTCACCTTCAGCTTTAAAAATATAACTGTGGGAAACTATGATTTTAATTTTTTTTATTTTTTAATTTTCTGAGTTGTTATAAACAGTGATTACTCAAGGAAACAAAAAAAGTAAAAATGCATTAAAAAGGAAATAGACTGTTTGTTGCAGGCTGTAAACTCAGGTACCACATTCGCTCTCAACCTAAATCTACAGCAATTATTCAGTTATTCCATTAGCTGAACTACAGACCATGACGCCTGTTGTGGGAAACTGTGGCCGACATTTCCCCATATTTTACAAATAGAACAAATGATCGGGAAAACGAAAATCGTCAGATCAACCTCTGATGAAAACGACTCAGCCGCGGCTCCTGGTCCTGGTCCTGGTCCTGCCCAGTGAGCGTTGTGTGAGGGAGACGGTAAACTCTAATCTGACTGCTCAGCCTGTGGAGGTGTAAGAACCTCTGCTGTTAATCCCATCGTAGTGATGAGAGGATTAGGGGAAACGTCCACGGCGTCACTGTTGTTGCTTCCGCAGTTCATTTTTTACGCCACTCCTGCTTTTACGCCTTCTCAGAAATAAACATCTGAGAGCATAAAACTCCATAAACAGCCCGGCTTCTTTTTTTCCCACCTCCTGCTGAGGCCCGTTTGAGGTAAAAATAGAAATAATAGGCCGATTTTTATTTTTGGGGACGGACACGCAGCTTTGGAGGATTAGGGTGCCGCACATCCACATAAACATGGACCATTACAGATTGTCATTGAAGTCACTGTTATTTTTCAAGGAAAAAAAACCCTGAATTATAATTTGTATCTGCGTTAGACCCAATAGAAAGATATAGGGGAAAAAAAACCCAAAACAGGGTTTAGTGTGTGTTTACTGTGGTTCAGTCATCATTAGTCCATTGTTTGCAGAAAAGAAAAGGGGCTGCTTTGCTTAATAGAACATTTCCATGTGCGCTGATGTGGAAAACGATGCTGCTGAGCACAAGAATTGAGCCCAATCCAGAATTAACTGGCAACATTTCACACAAAGCACCTCCTCACCCCAGTTCGTTCTGTCTGGCCGACGGAAAACGGGAAAAACTTAAACCTTGTGAGAAAAAAAAAACCCAAAACATAAAATCCACAGACGACAGGCGGATTGCAATAAAACCAACGGCAAGGACCGAGCAGGGGGACAGTCGAGCGGCTCCTCAGAGGCTCTGCCAGGGGAAAAGCACAGGAACGGACGACAACCGTGGCTTAAAATCCCAAATCCATCCCCACATCCACGTCTGTTCCAAAACACTGTGCACATTTTGTTAAGTTCAATGACTCAATATTATTCAAAAAAAAAAAAAATTAAAAATCAAGAGCAGTGTCATTTTCCTTGGAGCATAATTCTATAATTTCGGGAATGTGTATGTATTTTAGCCGATCCAGGCTCCTGTAGAAAAGAGAAACAACAACAAGAACAACAACAAGTGTTACCGGTGGTAATAAACTTCATTGACACTCACCTCTTATTCTACAGGGTCTGAAGTAATAAAATTCGACACTGCATGTCCAGTAGATTTTGGCTTTTTTTGGGGGAGGGGGGCTCACAAGAGACAAGAGTAAAGGACGGTTGGTCAAACCGGACGCTGCACAGGACAAGACAGTTCTGACTTTCTCTATCTGGTATCGGTCAAGGTCCAAAAGGTCGGATCCTTCCTTCGCAATGACGCAATAAAACTTTAGATTTCTTTTTATTACAGCCTTGAAACAAAACAGCCACACTTGTCAAACCCAGAATCTGTAGTTTTCCACACAGACTCTCTGTTACAAATTGCTGGTATCTAAACCCAGATGTTCAATCGAAATACACATCTGTCTCACGGACGTCCAGCCCAACTGAAGCCTGACTGAAGGCTTCAGAAGGCGCGTCTGCTGCGCGGCTGTGATCTCTGCCCGGCTCCGGAGGACCGGCAGGTCCGAGGTCGCCTCCCTTCAACCTCTGGCCGGGCAGATGTGCACAGCTGGCCGACGGAAACACCGATTCTCTATATTCCGAAGTGGAGAAATCGCCGCTCTTGCACGTTGTAACATCCTGTTTCGAAGAATATTTCTGAACGTGAGAAAACTACAAATCCGTAGCCTCGCTCTCACGCGGTTTTAAAACGTAAACCGTCTCAATACTCGTTCATTGCCCGCATCAGAAACGAGACCTGGCGAAGTAAAGTCTCGAGTCATTACCGTTGGGTCCGACCGGTAGAAGCAAACTTCGGTTTGTGCCTAATAAAGTTGTTTTATCCCCCAAGTCTGACCGCTACTGATTCGATGCAGCCGTCGCCTCTGTTCAGCATCAACATATCAAGGGTTTAACTGTTCTACTTCAAACTTTTATCTCACGCTAGTGGGCTGGAAATGTCCCCGTCGCCGCCGCGGCTCCTGTCAGGACAGGCAGCCGTGACGGAGGCTAGCCTGCTAGCTTTAGCTTAGCTCCGGTGCACCTGCCGCCGGCAGCCGTTCAGCGTTAAATCCGCCGAGCTGACGACGAGCTCAACGGCGAACGGTGACACAAGACGCGCAAAACATTTCCCCGCGTCGATGACAGGGCCGACGAGGCGAGGAGAGGCGAGGAACTGGCGCGGCCTGCGGCTACAGGCTAATGCTAACGCCAATGTTGTCTGGGGAGTCCAGCGGGCGTTACACGTAGGCTAGCTAACGCTAGCAGGCTAGCCGGACGGCTAAGCTAGCTGGCAGGCGGGGTGAAACAGACAAACTCCGGGGGGGGGGGTGGTGGCGGTGCTGTGGATGGGGTGGTGGGGGCAGTGACCGCGGCGCTTCAGCCGCCGTCCGTACCTGTCGTGTGAAGTACAGCTGCCGGTGTTTGAGCCTCTTCACCATCCCAGGAACAGAGGAGGAGGGAGCGGAGCCACGGCGGCGGACGGCGCCGGTCCACTGACCATTATGTGCTGCAGGCGGTCGGAGGTGGGGGGGCAGGCTCGCTGCTGCCACCTGCCGACCACAGGTGTCACCGCCCCTCCCGTGGGAACACCTGCCCGCTCCGCCCTCACCCACCGGGCCACGTGTCCTTGGTCGCTCTCCCTCATCCGGGTCCTGGTGGTGGAGGAGAGCGGGCTGAGAGGGTCCCGTCCTGGGGAGTCCCGTCCTGGGGAGTCCCGTCCTGGGGAGTCCCCCCCCCACAGCCGCACAGAGGGACTCGTTCGTTTTACTTTATATCCGTCGCTTCTCGCGTTTGTGAACATAAAGTCTTGTTTCGTCAAATAACATTCACTTTTCTTCCGTGTCCAGTAATTAATAACCGTATTTCCATTATTAATACGTCTGACAACTGTTTTCTCCAATAATCATTTGACTTTCTGGCTGAATTTCTGGCATTTTTGGATTAAACGCATCAATCAAGTACTGAACTTGTTTGTAATTCATTCTTTCTGTCCATCGGTCCGTTGGTTTCAGCTGCAAAGAACCGGTTGGTCTCTGGGGCCTGGGGAACTAACCGGACCTCCGCGGTCCACCGGGGCCCAACAGCCGAGAACCTCGTTACCTGAGTCTCAGGCTTTTATCTTCATCCAAAGAGCAGTAAACAGAAATGACCTAAACCAGATCAGAATTTGCTGTGACACCAAACCAGCACCAGGTTTTGTCTTCAAACCACCACTAGCTCTTCAGGTTCTTGGCAGGCTGGTTGTTCTAAGGATCCTCAAGAACCGGTCTCGTTTCTCCTGTGGATCTAGTCTGTCTCAGTGCCCTATGTCTCCTCATATGGTCCCAGAATGACTCCATCATGCTTAGGTCTCTGGGGGTCCAGACCACCTGGTGCAGGACTCTTGGTCCTCCTAGTCTCTGAGGACAGGTCTTCACGACTCTGGCTGAGGGTTTGGACTCATCCTGAATCGGGGACGTTCAGACGCCTCCTGATGGGGCTGATGATGAGAAAAACTTAAAATCTAAGTGGCCAAGAACTTTTACTCAGGAATGTAACATAAAAGAACAACAGAAGTCATATCACATGATATGATTTTATCAGCCCTGACCTTCAGGAATCAAACACACAAATGGGCAAAAGGAAATAAAACCTTTGATCCTTCTATTAGCAGCATCATCCCTTAGTTTGAAATTTTTGGCAAAAAACTAAATCAATTTTTGGTCAAATTTGGTTCCATTTATTCTGTGTGCAATAACCACTCGGCCTCTGCACAGCTTTTCTTTGCTTTTATTCCATTAAACCTTTATTATCGTCTTTCAATGTTTTAAACTGACAGTATGTTTAGGTTTAGGTTAATGTGGTGGTGCCGGAGGAGTTTCACTCTTGCAGGACAATTGAGATCTGAGCTGAAAAAGAAAAGAAAGCCGTACAAAAAAAGCCCCTGCTATGAAATCATCCTGCAGACTCTAGACAGCGGAAAACCATGTGAACACCCCCTGTTCAGTCGAATCTAAATGCTGTAGAAAACAGTATTTTAGATCACAGTTTACTTCCTGACTCTGAGTGAAGATTATTTTGTCAAACTTAACGTATTTCATGAGGGATGGTGATAGGACAATATTTCTGATCCTGAATCTTTTATAATCAGTTAAAAGTAAATTAAAAAATATCAGCCACGTCTGCAGGGGGGAGAATAAGTGGTTCGTGGCCTCTGGTCAATCGATGAGGGAGCCTGGTTTTACAGCTCTGGATCAATACAAACAGAGACAGATACCCACACAGCAGCAGTGTGTGTCTGTTATTCACAGTCGGGACCAAAGTGACCTTCGGGTCTTAGGGCGGTGCCCGTAAATAACAACCTAGAAACGGCACAATGGTGAGAAAACGCCGATGCTGTCAGTCCGAAACACAGGAAATGAGTCGGTGTTGGTCAGCGAACCGGCCGGTCCTGTTGTGTTCATCCTTAGTATCCCCCACCCCCACAGGTTTTCCTCTGAGTAGAAGTCGACAGCCTGGTGGGTTCAGTGTTTTTAGCACTAGACAGAGACACACATGAAGGTCTGAAGGTCAAAAGGTCATTACAAGGGTCAAAGGTCTCAAAACACTTCATCCTTTTGGATGTTTGAAGGGAACCACCAGCTACACTTCTGTTTTTCTTATTTTCAGTGTGAGGTTCTGGCCTCATGGTGGCGCTAGAGCAAAGGTCAGAGAGTCACCAGTGTCCTCAGGATCACGGGGGTCCAGCTACATAACCTCATGGTAAACAGGTCAGGAGCTGTTGGTGTTTAGTATCAGCATGTATTTCAGTCACTGTATAATTTTTCCTTTTTTATATCATGTATGGAACTGTATTTTCATGTGGATTTTCACTTTGAGGTGAAATATTCCTTTACGAGCTTTATGGCAGAATGTGTAATATTTTAATACAAGATTGTTAAATTCCATGTAATCACCAAGTAATGCTGGTCTATAGTCATACTTTTGTTTTATTGAAAAAAAAATTACAAATATTCATTCTAGATGTGTTTCAAGTCACAAACCAGCAGCTTCAACAGTTTCCCAGGCACCTTTTTATGTTATGATAAAAAAACTTGTATTAAGCTCATTAAAAATACAATTATTCTGCTTTAAGAACAGGCAACAACATGACTGAGGAAGGTCACTTGATTCAGAGAAAAAGATCAGATACAGTCATACAGAGTTTGTGTCTAAAAAAATCGCCTAAAAAATCGTCCAGAGAAGCTTCCGGATCCACATCTGGACCCAGATTGGGACACGAGCACCGAAACGATGGTGGCGTCTTAGTGTTGGCAGCTCTTTACAGCAGAGCGGGAGACAGGAACCCGCTGGTAAATCCTGCACCGGTTTACAAATGCAGACAGTACTGAGGAGGTAAGACAATAAATAAGAGAGTTTAAGGCAAATCAAACACAGTCACAGTTTCTGTTTTTCTGCAGCTGAGGAAGGTGACGCTGCCTGGAGAGGAATCAGCCCCATAGATGCTCCTGTATTTGTCAGAAAATTAAGTTAAATTAATTCTTATTATCAAAATTAAGTTGTGAAATTTCCAAAAACTCAAAAGACGTCGCTCTGTCCAGGCGTCGGCTTCTAGTCCAGCGGGCTCTGGAAGATGAGTCTGACGCAGCCGGTGTCTCCACTCAGCGGCTCGATGCAGAATGGGCAGGCGGCGTGGAAGGTGTGCGTGCCGTGCGGCAGCAGGATCTGACTCCAGTACGCCGTCGTCTTCTCCGAGCACACGTGACCGCACGGCACGAAGGCGTGGGTGGGGGGCTCGGCGTCCACGTAGAAGGCCGCCTCGCAGCCCAGCCACAGCGGCACATAGTGGCCCTGCGCACGGCACATGGGGCACTCCCTCTCCTGGCCCTCCGCCTCCACGTCGGGGTCGCGGCGCCCCCCCCAGGCGTGGTAGCCGTGCACGTGGCCGCAGCGCAGGTATGCCCAAGGCTGCTTCTCGTCCAGGACGTCCTTGCGGCGCAGGCTTGGGAAGGCCAGCGTGTTGAAGCCCACGGGGCACTGCGGCCGCCCGGCGTTCAGCTCCTGCCGCAGCGCCTCCAGGTGTTTGACGGTGGGCGTGTGCGCCAGGCCCTCGGCCGTCCGCCACAGCAGGGTGGCGCCGCACAGGTCGATGAGTGAGCCGTCCACCAGCTCGTTGGACTCTGAGGCCACCTGAGGAGGAGACGGGTGAAAGAACACGGGTCAGGACGCGTTAAATTCGTTTTAATTTTGAGAGGACTTAGATGGTCAAGACGCTGAAGTCACTTTCGCTTCTGCAGCTGTTCCACTGGCTGCTGAGTAACAGCAGCCAGTGGAACAGCTGCATCTTTTATCAGCCTTTCTGAAGATAAACAAGCATTCTTATCAGAAGTTAAACTCTTCTCAGTTTCAACCAAGATAAATATCACCTGTTATACATCATTGTTACTTTTTTAAAGATTTTTTAATCTATTTATTTATCTATTTTTAGAATTTTTTTGTCATTGAAAGTAAGAACTGTGATCACATTTAACAGGCCTCAGTCTGTCAAGCTGTTGGCTTTAACTGCATCTTCAATTGGAGCGAATTGCACAAGCGTATTTATGTTGAAGGGCTGGATTAACTTTTTATGTCGATGTCGACACTGCGACAACTTAAAACCAGTGATCCATTTTCTAAAGAAACAAAAAGACACAAAGTGATGAAAATGATAAAATCTGTCAGACTTTTACTGCAGCATCAGCAGCTTTAATCATCTAATTAACTCACCACAGCAAATCCACAGAAAACTTTTTTTATTGTGAAACAGTTGTGTCTAACTCACACTTGTTCCAACTTACTGGATCTGTGCATCACGCATTTATATAATTGTTCATTATTTTACAAGTTAAAGTGATTCTGAACTGAGTAATGTAATTTAACAACACGCTGTAATTGAGCAGATTTTGTGAAGTTGAATTCTTCATCAGAAACCCGAATCATCCTTTTTCTCTGGTTCATAAAGAAAACAATCTATAACCTCGGTTTGCGGTTGACCCATTTACACGGCACAACACTGGTATCACAGTTTGATCTTTGTTTTTTCTGTCCGCAGAGACTCAAGTCAGCAACTGTAGATGCGCATGCACGTGCGCACACGCACACAGTTACACTGAATTTCATCACATTAACACTAAACGAGACTACGATTGAAAGCTCGGTTCTCTGCGAGGGTTGGGTAAGTCTGTTAAATGTCATGTAAATGTCAGTAACGTTGATTAAAATCAGATGGTGAAAGGAGAATCTGGTGATCGGCATCTGTTTGACCCTGAAGGGGGTGGAGGGAAGTCGGTGACACCCACGCCTCGTCCCGTTTAGACCCACGACAATCAAGTCTTCTGGCTATCGTGTCCACCAAGAGCCACAGTCCACTGTGTCTGTGTCCGCTTCCGCTCGTGAGTGTGCGCCTGCTCCGGGCAACCGCCACTCACCATCTTGCCCCTCTGCTGGGCCGATCTGGTCTCCCGCAGCGTGAAGACGTTGCCGCAGACGGAGATCTCCCGCCACAGGCCCGGCTTGGAGTCCTGGCTGAAGCCCTGGCGTGGGTGCATCACCAGAACGCCGTTGGTGGTCAGCCCATCCATCTGACCGTCCTGCATCCTCCACTTGGCCGCCTTCTCCTGACGAAGACGTAAAAGAATTCACATTTCTGCAAAATTAAGAGCAAACACAAGTGACCGAGAGCGGCGGTGCCCGGGTTGGCCTACCCCGAGGAAGATGTTCTTGGAGGAGTCGAAGCCTGCTGCGTAGATCCGAGCCGAGTACGGCGGGTCCCTCTGGCAGATGATGCGGCAGGCGAAGCGGGAGATGGTGCTCTGGATCGTCTGGGTGTCAGCCTGGACCTGACCGCCGGGCACCGTGTCCGTCACCACGAAGTCGATGGGGTTCTCTGTCGAACGCCCGATCTGCAATTACACACAAACACACACACACACACAAACACACAAACACACACACACACACACAGCATCAGATTTATGTTTATGTATCTTACTATGTGTGTTTCTGCCTTCAGACTCGATATTATGTTAACTTTCATGTACATTACGACACAGTGTATATGAATATGAATATAAATAAAATATTATTAGACAAGTTTGTTTTCCGCTTCTTCTCATTTTTAAAGAAATTCCTTATTTAAAGTTTGTTTATTTATGCATTCATTCATTTGCTTGTGTTATTTCCTACAATTGTAATTTCTCCTTGTTTTGCTTCACAGTTTTGGTTTTAGACCTTCTGAGCTCATGGACTCCCAGGTACCAAACATCGATGTATAAATAATACAATGTATTTCGGTTAAAAACAAACAGAGAACTTAACGTTTTGGAAATATAAGAGGTTGACTTTTTTAAAATGCAAGAATTGGTGATGAAACACTAGCCAGAGATTATTCTTATTAATAATTCCTTTAATTTACATAAAGAGATTAGACTGAATCTCAGTGAGAAAAGAACAAGGTAAAAGAGAATGAAGCTTCTGGTGTGTCGATCAAAACCCGTGAATATAAAACGTTTAACTGAAACCGTCTGATGTGACGCAGCCGGTCAGCCTGTCCTTCGGGTCCCCAGCTGTTTGTTTATTTATTCATATACTTATTTATATTGATGGACGGTGCGGACCTGGAACATGTCTGTGCTGATGTCGTGGGTGTATTCCACCACCACCGTCTGTGCCCGGGACAGAGTGTATGATATGCTGTGCTGCTCCTTGTTGCTGATAGCCTGCAGACACACAAGACATGTGAAGTAGAATAAAGAATCACAACTTCTACATAAATGATTGGAACGGAAAGAGCCGGTGTATAAAAATATCTGTAAATCCCCATTCAGCAGCTATTGCTGAAGTTAAGCAGTGTTCGGGTTAGAGCTCCATGTAATTCCACTAAACTTGCCTGGTCTTAATGTAGAGACAGAACTGATCAAAACACTTTTAACCTCAGATGAGATAAGGTGTTTCCATGAGTAGTCAAGTTCTTATACTGAAACCGTGTTGTCAATATGAAACTGAATAAAATGACTCAGAAACACACATCTCACTAATGAGAAAGGAATATAAAACACACACGCGCACACACACACACACATATATACACACATACATCATACATATACATACATACATACATACGTATATATAGCTACAACAAATAGTATAGTAATTGATTAGCCAACCAACAGAAATTTATCGTCAACTGTTGTGACAGTCAAACAATCACTTTGGTCATTTTTCGAGCAAACCTGCCAAAAACTTAGTGGTTCCAGTTTCTTAAAATGTGAAGATTTGGGGCTTTTCTTTGTTACATATCACAGCAAACTGAGAATTTCTAATAACATAAGACATCTTCAGTCACCCGAGGCTGTGGAAAATTATTTCTCGCTGTTTTCTGACATTTTTAGACCAATGATTAATCAAAAGGCGGAGGGAATGATCCAATACAAAGGGGCTTTGCTTTTGGGCAATGGATGGCTAGAGTTCTCTACTGACCCCAAAGGTAGACTAGACTTCAGACACAACCCGGGGGAAGTGGGGGCCTCTTCCACCCGGCCATGGCGCTCTCACCTTGGCGGCCTGTGGGGTGCAGGACGTGTGGACGGTGCTGGGTCTCACACCGTTGGCTTTGTTTCTGCGGCACAGGGAGAAGCGACTTTTCCGCCGCCCCTTGTCACCGTTGGGCAGGGAGCCGTTACACCTGAACATCCAAGAAGAAGAGGAAGAGGAAGAAGAAGAAAAAACGTCTTACAACGGTTGCGAAAGAGACCACGCACGCGCACGCACAAACACACACACACACACACACACACACACACACACACACACACACACACACACACACACACACACACACACACACACACGCACCACTGGATAACTACTAAACACACTTCGTATACATGTGATGTCCCTGGTTTTTGGTTTGTTTTTTTTTTTTTTTTTAATTGTGGAGGAAATTGTCCAGTAAGTGAGGTTCCATATTTAAGGTTCCATCGCAGGTAATGATGGTGAAAAAATGTGATTTCAATGGTTAGTGTTTATGTGACATTTACAACCTCAAATGCTGAGGGGAGCAGGAATATAAAGGCAAATATTTTAGTATTCTAAATCACCCAAAAAGTCATAGATTCAGCCCATCCCTGAGATCCTACAGCAGGTTGTACCCACGTAGTTTTCAGTGCTTTGAAGTTTTGACACAGCCTCAGGCCCCAGACAACTCTATTTCAGTTCTGGAGACAATGGGAAGCAAACAAGAGGGTCAGTAACCACAGCGGCCCATGTTTTCCTGGCTACCCTGGACCTTCCTGAACCACAGGCTCTCACTTGTGTCCGCAGTGAATGGCCCTCAGTCAGGAAGTCAGCTGCTTTCCTTAGAGTTCAGCTGCTTCCAAACAAAAAAAAAAGAAAATAGAAAAAGAAAAAAAACCACAACACACTGTCACCACCAGAAGTTGGACAACATCACTGCAGTGAAAGTCACAAGGGAAGGCTCGAGCCTCGGCCGTGAGGTCATGAGTCCGGACCGACAGGTCTAAAGTCAAGTCCAAGTCCTGGCTCAGGGTTTGCTGTGTGACCTGATATAGCGCCACTGACCCATTCGCCAAACGAAACAGTTCATGTTTCATTTGACAGAGATTATTAATGCCCCTCTCAAGATGAATGAAATCACATCAGCGTTGGTGTATTAAATCTGTCATGCAATGATGATCATTTATTAAACAAACATACCTGTTCCCTGAACACGACTTGCTGCTGTAAATTTGATTCATGCAACATATTATGAAAACAAAGAGTTGATTTGTTAATGCAGCATCACTCTCTGTACACTTTTGATAGAAATCTTCTTTAGTCTTCAAGCTTTGGTGGGCGGTTAATTATAGTAATCTCATATCAAAAGTCAAGTCTAAATCCATTTAAAGTATGAGTCACTGAGTCACTAAGACAAAGTCCGGGTCCACGCCTGGACTCACTAACCCGGCTCGCCGAAAGTTAAACAACATGCCTGCTGGGCTTTGATGAGTAACAGCTGTTGGAAAACCACTGTTTTCTCTTTACATTTCTGTTCAATTAGACCGTTTCAGAGTTTTCTAACGGCTAACAGTTTCCCCCTGCCTCCAGCCTTTATGCTAAGCTAGGCTAAACGCATCCCGTGCATTTGTCTGTACTGGAGAAAGAAGGCAAAAATAAAGTGTGTTGCCCAAATGTTTCCTTTAACAGGAAAAAAACCTCTGCGGGACAGAAAAGGCTGACGAGCAGCAACCGTGTCCGTCTGAATTTCAAAGGCAGGAAGTTGCGGTTTTATGTGGGTTTTTGTTTTGTTTTTTTTTTCAATTTATCCACCCGAGCCATCAGGACGCCTGTTAAATGCAGCTTTGACCAAACCGCGTTTTAATCGCTGAGCGACCTGAAGAGCCGTGCTGTGCAGCATCTGAACAGAGCCTCCTGAAAGCAGAACGTCACGGGGCTGTCTGTGAAAAGTCTGCTCAGCTGAAGGTTATCTTCAGAGCCAGGCGGCCGCCAGCCACTGGGCAAACAAACATTCGGGTTCAGTTAAGAGCTGAGCCATTCTTTCTCTGCATAAAGCAGACTTCCTGAATTTCAGATAAAGTAATGGCCGCCTCCTTCCTTAGACAGCCCCCCCCGCCCCCGCTCCTCCGTGAGACGCAAAACACGGCCTCGGTCTTCATAAACTCCAATGCACCTTCAAAGTGGACCTTTTTGATTGTCGTAATTGTGAGCTGCAGGCTGTCCCGGACCATTTAAAAACACTTGTGGACCACTGTAATAGGAAAGCGAACAAAGGGTCCGAAGCCACGGCGGCCACAGCTTCCCTACCATCCCTCAGACTCCCTGAACCACAGGCTTGCTCTCTCTCTCTCTCTCTCTCTCTCTCTCTCTCTCTCCCTCTCTCTCCCTCTCTCTCCCTCTCTCTCCCTCCCTCTCTCTCCCTCTCTCTCCCTCTCTCCCTCCCTCCCTCGTGTCCACAGTGAATAGCATTCAGTTGGCCGCTCTCTCCACTGGTTGAGTTTCTTGACACACTTAACTGGATTTAGGCCCAGTCATGTTGCTGCCAAACAAAACTGCTGGATTGGATTTCAATCTATGAAATGCTGCAAGGCGCAGGGCTCAGGCGAAGGGATTTGTTTCATCTCATTTATCTGGACAAACTTAATAGTGAACAAATTCTTATTTAATCATTGATCAAGTCAAGAGGTTCAGTTTAAAAGTTTGTCAAACGCTACGATCACAAAGTAGGATCTGGTGTAAAACCTCAGTCCTTTTTCGGTACCAACCACAGTGTGTCCACAGAACTAAACATCGTAAACTGTCAAGAACTAAAAAACTGGCATCAAATCTCAGGTCAAGTTTTTAATCTTTTTGGTCATAAAATTCCTGATTTAGATATAATTTTAGCCAATTTCTTTGTGGGCAGCGCAAGTTCAGACAACATTGAACATTCAGGAACTTTTCCATCTTTTATTGAGTGAAAGAAAAAGTCTCTGTAGAAAAAGATTGTATATCTCAAGCTACCAAAATCAGAAATAGTATTTAAAAATCTCAAAGAATACCCCCCCCCCAACCACAAGGTAGCTCACGCTCACCTGAGGCAGGATTATAAAACTCTGTCTTCCATCCAGATGTTGGCCAGGTGAGCAGCAGATTAGTGTAATAACATACGGTTTCTCTGAGTCCAGGTGTGGATGCATCGAGGACCCATCTGAGACCCGATCCCTCAGTGTTGGGAGGTGGTCTGGGTGGCATATGGCCACTTTCTTTTAGAAGTGTGGTAGCAAATGTGTCTGGGGCCACAGTGAAGGACCATCTACTGATATCGTTTGAGTAAGTGGATTTACATACTCATTCCTCAACAAATACAAGTTGTACAAGTTGTATTTACTGGCTTTGTCCCGACGTCTGAAAATTTAGAAACGATACCTTATGAGTGTGACAAACATCTTGACCAATTTGGTTTGTCTGGAACACGTATATGGAATCGACCAGGTCTGTATTGTTTTGATTTCTCCTCGTTCTTCCTTCACATTTCTGGCAGACAAGGCACAGGAGATGCATCGCTGCCCCCTCAGGTTACGGCATCGCAAACCGCAAGTTCCAGTTGCCATTATTTCCACAAAGTGCACTGACAAACGCGCGGAAAACAGCAGTGAGAGAAATGGAACACAGTGGCTTATAAATGCCAACGCCAACTAGTGGTTGGGTGGTGTAACTGCAGAGTGATGCAAAAGCATAAATGCTCACGACAGAAAACAGAGAAGCATATTTCCAGCTTTACTGTCACTAGCTTGTGAGATGGCACTGAATTACGCTGCACCAACATATGAATGAGGAACCCAGTGTTTTAAAAACTCATTTTTTTCTATTTTTTTTCCAAGGTTTAAATTTGTGGCTCTCCTTTCACCTTCCACCACCTACATGTCACAAAACTTCACCTGGTCTTATGTGATATACGTTACCTGATGTGACTTGACCTGAGATTTGATGCCAGCTTTTTAAGTTCTTGGCAGTTTACGATGCTTGGTTCTGTGGACACATTGTGGTTGGTGCCAGCTCTGGCAAAGTGACACTATCATGACTCAAATAATTAAACGAATAAATGATAAATGTACATAATTTGTCTCCCTGGTTTTAATTCAACAATACAAACAAACAATACATCTCAACTCGTTCTCCACCAGATCTGTGAATCAACCCCTCCAGATGGTTGCTCCACAGCAGTTATCCCACTGTTGCTTAGTCAACGCTGTGTTATCATCATGTAGTTATGCATTTACGAGCAGAGGCTGTTGCCAAAACTTGTCTCTGATTCATGGACTTAACTTCAGAGTCAATCGTCGCTTACATGCTTGGTTACTCTTTTGGGAGTCTTTTGGGCTTTGGCTCTGGGACAACATAAGTCATAATGCCTCTGCAATGCCTTTTGCTTGCCGATCCCTGAAGCCACCACTACGATGAGTTTTAACACAGTCCTTGCTCATGACTGAACTGCCACAGTACGAAATCAAGGTTTGTCTAATAGAAAGACGGAGCGGATCAGGTTTTCTCTGTGGTGGACTACAAAACCCACATCAGGTTTCAAGCCTCCACAAGTGGATTTTCACTTTTTTTGGCCGCAGACATGAAAAACTCACGAGTTCACATCTTACCCCAGCACGATGAGCTCTCCATATTTGACCGGTCCTTTGGTGGAGGCGGGGATGTTTTCCTGTCCGAGTGAAAACATCTGTGCAGCTTCCGAAGGGACGAAGGATGAGGAGTTGGGTTTTTTTCCCCCGCCAGCCGTCAGCCCTCAGAGCGTCTCCATCAGCACAGGCACACAACACATCACCTGCAGAAATGAGCAGAAAAAGTTCAGCAACCTAACACACACAAATACTTCCTGATGATTCTGGTAACTGAAAAACATAAAATACATGTAAACCAAATCATTTTTCCTCATGTTTTAAAGATTTTTTTAACCTTTTTGATTTTGCATCACACTGAACATTTCATTTAAACACACACACACACACACACACACACACACACAAAGGCTTCGACACAACATCATACAACACTACAATATGCCCACACTGTCTTTGTGCTGGGAGCCAGGCGCAACGTTGGCAGACAATATGTGTATTCACCCCGGGACACTGAGTGAGGCTGTCGGGTGTGGAACGGGGGCCGTCTGCGGCCGTGACGGGGGTGACTCACCCAGCAGCACGCCGGGATTGGTGTTGTCATCCTTTGTGCCATGAAAAAACACACACACAAGCCTACACACACACACGCAGAAAAAAAATCAAAAAACAAGCCAGGCCTGCATTCAGACGCCCGGCAGTGATGTCAAAAGGCTGAAGAGGACTCAACGTCATCGTAAATCTGCCTGTTACACAACTGGCTATTATGACGGATTCTGAACTTGTGTTCGATTTTATAAATAAAGGTTTGTTCAGGGTTTTAGTGAAGTCTCTTCAAAAGGCTAATTTAACATAATCTTTGAGCCATTGGGGACTGTAGGGTTTTAAAGATCTGAAGTCAAAGGCCAACAGTACAAACTGGCTTAAGTCCAGTAAACCAACCATTGGACTGACGTAATTGACATTGGATTTATGATGGGAAGCAGAACTTTCTCTCTAGAACTGGAAACAGAACGAGTTTGTGAGAATATGGGAAAGACAGATCATGTATCTCTGCATCCATTATTTGTATGTGAGTTTTGAAATCAAATTTCTTCACTGTAAAACCCAAGGCTGTTCTTTTAATTTCTAAATATACATCTACGTTTAAGTAATTTTATTATATCTGTTAGGACTGCAATCAACTATTATTTCTAATCATAATATCAATTAACCTGCCTTGTTGTTTTTTTTAAAAGCAGTTGATTAATTGTTTAGTCTCTAAAATGTCATAAAAAGGTAAATGTATCCATCACATTTGTTTAGCGCTTAAGCTAACATCAAAAAACACCCAGAGATATTCAATTTACAATAATGTAAAAAAACTGAGGAAATTTGTAAAATCCTCATGTTTGAGAAACTGGAACCAGAAAACATTTGGTGTGTTTGTTTTGAAAAAAAATCTGATCAAATAATAAATCAGTTATTAAAATAGCTGCTGTTTATTTCCTGGTGAGCAGCTAATTTATTTATCATTAAATTGTTTCAGCTCCACATTGTTTTAAAAAAAATAGGCACGCGCAGTTCTGTTATAATGACTATTCTGTCTTTTTAAAGAAAAAAAATCCCAAAACAAAGCAAGAACAAAAAACAAGCAAAAAAAGAGAATTAATCAAATATTTTACCGTGCATGCTTGAATATTTCCAGCAGAAAGAAAGCAATCTTTCCTTCTAGATGACACCTACTCAGCCAAAATTCCCAACAGCACCACCCTGAAACACCAAAGCAACTCTGGGACAACATGACCTCTGACCTTGGAGCAGCAGTAAAGCAGTGTACACCAAAACCATATAAAACCTGCTAGTTTGAGTAATGCCGGCTCTTTAACCGGGACTGAACTTCCAGAGGCCTCTGCTGTTTCTTATGCAGCATTTTTACGATAAGGTCAGAGGTGAGAGCTTCATCGCTCTGTTTCAGTCTCTGGGTGTCAAACCACCGATAAACTGAAATGACGAGGAGAGACAAAAAGAACTTCCTGGACCACGCGATGCTTCATATCTAAACACACTGATCTTGATAAAAGCCCCAACAGAAAGAGAAAGAGAAACAGAAAGAGCATCTCCTCAACCACAGATTGAAACTTCATGAATTATATTTGCTCATATTAAAGTCTGAAGTTGTTATAAATATATTATATTTGAATATATAATATATAAAAATATTAAATACGTCCAAATGCTGCCATTGTAACTGACATAAAAATCAGTCAAAATCAATGGATAAAATAGTCTAGTTTGGTTTATATTATTAACTGTGATTGACAGCAAGTAAGAGACTTGCCGCTGGAGGCGTTTTACAGTAAGTTGCCTTATTCAAGAGACACAAAAGATAAAATCAGAACAGAGCTGATCTACAGGAAACAAAAGCCGTTTCAAGAGTTGCTAAGATGACGGCACAAAACGGTAGAATGTCAGAAGTGTCAGGATGTGGATTATGGGAACTAGATGATGGGGAAATGATGATGATGATGATGATATCATTGCTCTGTTTTACCGGCAGTATGGTGACAAGAACGGTGAAGGTGCCGAGGCTGATTCCCGCTGATATAAGACTATATTACAACAGAATGTAATTTCATACATGGTTCAAAGTCACACAGTGGAAAAAATATCACTGAGAAATCGTCTGGTTCATGCACTTAAATTTGGACCTGATGCATCTATCAGAGGACATTTGTATCATACTTCTGTCAGTTCTTCCCAGCTATATGCAACAATGATGCCCGATAATAACATTAATTAATTATTGAAACATCTTCAGTACATGGATAAGCAGCAGGGAAAAGGTTTATGAATGGGTGTCATTTTAAGGACCACATATGAATTTTACAGTCAGAGGTCTGGAACAACGGAACTGGGGACTTTACCATGTGCCCTCAACAGGCTTGAGGAAAACTTAAAAGCATTTGTTAATCAAATTCAAGACTTAGACTCAGACGCCCTATATTTAAACCTGGCTCAGTGTTTTTCAGGAAACACTAGTTTTTTTTTGTTTTGTTTTTTATTTTCCAGGTCCCCCCCCATGACTGAAAAGCTGCAGTATCAGTACAAGTCAAGCTTTTCAAAGATTCATGGGAAACCTGAGAGAACAAGACTTTCCCAGTGTGCTGCAGAGGAGGTGGGCTACCTCACATGAAACAGAGAGCAGCTCCACTAATGTAAGAGGAAGTTATAAAACAATAAAAAGAACAAAAGAAAGAGGGAGTTAAAGGCGCCTGTAGGATCCAAGTGAAGTGCTTGTCCGATGGTCCAACAGAATGTGTACTACAGCTTTGACCAGACTCTGTTTTCATTCATCTGGCTGCATTTTAACAGCATTTTTACACTGGAGTGATTCAAAATGTGCCTGGGGTCAAGTATCTTGCTCAAGGACACTCAAAAGGAAGACAGGGACCCGAGCATGAATATGCCAAGGCTCCTCTAATGATCAATAATGACATTTTAAATTCACCCTGGCAGTTAGGTAGGTTTGAGATCGGAGGGGAGAAGGCACCGACGGATCTGAAGTTTGTTTACTAATCGATCAGCTTGATACATTTTACCTGATAATGGACCGAGTCGAAGCTAAGCTTGATGTATTTATCAGGACTTGTATTTTAAGTTGAACCTCAACAGGCCGGTGGTGCTTGTAGAACTACAAACAACAAGTAGGCGAAGAACGACAGGACCTTGATCAGCAACTTTTTTTGATCAGTGATCTATTCTTTTTAAGTTAATTTACAACACACAATTAAGTAAATAAATAATCCCTTACTAGGTCCAACTTCGCTTTTCTTCATCTTATATAGAAGGAAACTAGATATCTTAAATAAATATCTTTTTAAAGGCCAGTTCACGGTTTCCTCATTTTCAACTCTGTCGAGGGTTCATGTGACTTAAATTTCCTGATCTGCCAAAGTCTGCAAGGGTCCATGTGGAGACCTCCGGGGGGAGGGCTGAATCAGAGTCGGGGGGGGGGGGCTGCACCAGTAAACTTGACACTCTTTTCATGTAATTTTTGTTTAATTCCATTTTGGGCCTATTTTTATATATAATATATAATACTGAAGACCGACGCTGACCACCTCCGCAGAACCATTTCCTGAGGAAAAGCCTGCAGCACCGCTGGAGAAGTTAACTGGAAAATCTGAGGGGTTCGGTGGGTCACAGTTAAAGATAACTGTACTTGCACAAATCATGAAAAAAAAGCCCCCCTCCACCACCACCGTGACTGGAGCTTCTTCTAAAGGCCGTGAACAAAAGCTGTACAGGCGGTGAAGTGCAGGCGGACAGAGTCCCATTCACCGGCCGTAACTGAAGACCAGATATGGAGGACAACTTCTAAAGTGACTTCACTCTTCTGAAACAATTGCTCTGTTGTGCATCACTCTCCTCTCGTGACGGAAACGTAGCCCCCCCCACAGTCTGACACCAAGTTGAATCACACGTCGCAGCTCGGAGCTGATTTTATCCCTGACTTGTGACTCACATCCCATGGTTTCTAATCAGACTGAACACAGGGCTCCATGGAGCAGAGGATCCTTTTACAACCAAGACCACTACCGACCAATCGGTCACTACTGACCGATTGGTCGGTAGTGGCCTGACTACTGACCTGAACACTGACCAATCGGCTCACCAGGACAAACGGAGTCATCGTTCCTGCAGGATCCCAACACGGAAATAAGACCAGACATCACAATAAAGTGGCAATTAATGAAGAGAAATAGATATTAGATATTATTATATGTCGGTAGAATTATGTTATCACTCCAGTCTTCCAACGTGTACGCTCTTCTGGTTTTAAAACAGACAAAGGTAGGAAGAGTTTATGATAGAAAATATGAAAACAACGGTTAAAGCTTCATATTCTTCCTGACAACGTCTATGCTTTTAGCTGAGAATAAGTCTGATAAATGGAAATAAAACCATGACCTCCGATGCCGTTATTAGAAAAATAATGTACTGAGGAATATCTCCCATGATTTTAGATGCAACATTTCAGACTAAAAGTTCTCATCAGACATTAGACTACTTTTCTCCTTCGCTCCTCTTTGCTTTGGCAGCAGAAACAGTCTGATATTTCTATTGTCTATTAAATTAACCACCTTGACTTTTATTGTAATACAGTAAAGACAAGAACTTTGCTCGCTTGTGGAGTTTTTTGAAAAATTTTGAATGTTTTGAAACTGTCTGGAAACTATACACTGCTGTGATTTTTTTTCTTTTGCTAGGGTTGCATGTATTATACACGTTTTTTTGTTCACTTGTTTATGTGTAGTCTCTTTTCGGAGCTAGACAGGCTCCTTTATTGACATTCCAACAGAAAGTATGTCCATGCTAGTGCATTTATTCTCCTGGATCATAAAAAGATTCACAGAGTCTTCAGGATTTATTCCCAGTAAAAAGAGCCGTCGGACACTAATTTAACTTTTTTATGTTGTTGCATATTCAGAATAGTTGGTCCATCACTGGACAAAAAGGCAAAAAATACTCAGTCTGTGCTGAAGTCACACATAAAGTTTCCTGCTCTTATTTATAGCTTTATTCTAATCATTTTGTGACTTTTTTCAAGTGTTTTTAATGCTCTTTATTCTATTCTATTCTGTCAGTGTCAGAATCTCTCTTATTTCACATTAATTGCTTCATCTTCAAGACAATGTGGCCTATAACCAATAACCTTTGTATCCAGCCGATGACAGGCCATTGAAGATGGTCGACATGAGGCTCAGCGCCACCAGGTGGCCAGAAGAGAGTCAGAATAAAGCTGGATTTATGCTTCTGCATCAAGTCTAGGCCGATGCGAGCGTTTATAATTCTATGTTGGCGTTGCTCTGCAGTTAAACTATCAAACCACTAGTTGGCGGCCACGTTTATATGCCAACATGTTGAGTTTCTTCACCACCGATTCTCCACCAGTTTGTCGTGTCACTTTGAGACAACGGCGACTAAAACTGATCGGATCTCGGTGGAGTTGGAGCTGACGTTAAGCCAGTCTCCTGCTAAAGAGCTCCAGTCCTTCACTGTCGGCCAACAAGAAGCTTCACTAGACCAGCTTCACTTATTGTATCTGATCAGACCTGACAGGGTTGAAGGGAGGCAGGACTCCAGTGTTGAACACAGTGCTCCATGTGCTTATATGAATGGGGAAGGTGCACGTTTTCCAACTATCACAACAGGGCAACTAAGCTAGCGAGAGAGCTAAGGAGAGTCTATTATAAAATATACTATAAATATAATAAATAAAATCACATGAACAGGTCCACAGTGGATTTGAGGTCAAATAATCTGGAAACTATTCTTCTGGAGTTATGACGACTGAAAATATTTTTAATCATGTTTTATGTGATTTTTAATCACAGCTGAGTTTGACAGATTAACTAGCCCATTGTAACCAATGTGCTGTATAAATCACACACGGCTCAAATTAGGCTTCTCCAAAGATACATGTAAAAATCTCCAGGGACCAACCAAGAGCAGGGCATTATGGGTAACCTGCAGCTCCATGCATCCAGTGGGCTGAGCAGTTGATCCGATCCCCGACAGCACTCCAAACAGGAGATAAGTCAAATATAAATGTGCAACATAAAAGTATAAAAGTACTGCCTGGTAAACACGTCAGACCCCCCCCCCCCCCCACTGACTCTAACTCCAGCTTCAGGCACTTTGTTAACTCCAGTAACTGACAGACCTCCAACCTAACCAAACACAGACCAGCTCGCTTAGAGAGCGCTGCATAAGTCCGGTGTGTTTTCACAAGAGCCCTGAAGAGGAAATCCCCCCCCCCCCAAACACACACACTCACTCACACAAAAACACTTAACCCAGTTCATCATGGAAACAGACAAAGATAAAGAGTCTGTGGCTGTAAAGTGTTGGTGAGCATCCTGTCACACTCATCATAGTGCGTGACAGCACAGAGGCTATATGTGTGTTTGCGTGCGTGTGTGCGCGTGTGTTTGTGTGAGTGTGTGTTTGTGTGAGTGTGTGTGTTTGGCAAAGGGGGTTAATGGGGTTAGTGGGTACTTACGGACACACTAATAATTCAATTATGAGCAGATTAAGGCAACAGTTCCATTGTTACACCATGTAAACATTCTTAAACAGATTATTTCATGCAAGTCCAGATCAGAATTAGGTCACAAAACCGGATTAACAAAGCCCTGTTTAGTCCTCGGTATCTGAGTAAAAAGACACCAGTGTTAGATCAGTGTTACAATGAATCATCATAATTAGATTTTAGTCATTTCCGACTATTCTTTTTTCGCCATGGGTTGTTAAATAATATGTCGTAAGACCCTGTAGATGAGCCAAACGAATGGTAAAAGGCCATCGTCACGAATACAATGTTTAGTTTTAATAGCTCAGTATTATCACTTAACTACTTAGTGAAATCATTTAGTAATAATCAGAGTTTGTCAAGTTATTGTTCCACAAGTTTTATTCATTTATCTTTTTAACAAATGAATCTAAACTAGATGAAATTTAAGAAAAAACACTACAAAAATTAGTTCATGTATTTGCACAAGAAGAATTTGGTCTCTAACTATGCTGAACAGTGAAACCCAGTCCATTACCTTTAACATCAGCTCGATTATTTCATTTCTGCGTCCTTGGATAATTCCTTAGAACCAAAACACGAAACTGTTTTCTGCTGATGCTGCATGTCACCAAAATCCTGATGCTTCCGAACCCGTGATTCTTTTTTTTTCCTCAGCAGATGACAGCTCTAACAATAGACTCATTATCTGTGATGCATATTGCTGTAGAAAAAAAGTTCCTTTGCTCCTTTTTCCAGAGGGTAAAGTTCACATCTCGTAAAAGCTTTTTTTCTGATTTTAGCAAGAATCAGGCCAGTTCCATGGAAAACCACAGGAAACCATGAGTAAATATTATGATGACCAACACCCTAGGTCCAAAGATGACTGACAGCTTCAACTTCTGTGGCAAGTCTGCCCCCTCCCCCTTTTTTTTAAAATCCACCCAGACTAAACTTTCTCCAGGGGCTCTAGGTTTTCAGGAGCTGCATGTACAGAGTAGGGAGGACGACCCGTACCCGGCCTTTTAATGTGAGCGGACAGTTGGTCAAAAAAATTTCAAGTTGTTTTTTTTTTTTTTTTTTTTTTTTTATGAGGGAACAATAGCAGCGTCTGCAGGGACAGATGCTCTGGTGGGATGGTGCATGCTAATCGGTTGGCGTGGCCAGAACAAAAGAGGCCAGCTGGGCTACGCAGACCCCCGGACCGGCCTGTCAACCACGACCACTGGTCCGTCCCCGTCCGGCATGTCACCCCTGAATAGAGTGTATGTGCTTATTTCATATTATTATACATATTTACTCCGCTTTGGCTGACTTAAAATTTAGGATTCATTCCTTTTCGTAATGCTTGAATGAAAAATAGGGTACTTTAACACTGTATATAATCTGTGATCAAAGTAAAAGTACCTGGAATAACAGTTTCTCTACAGTGGTTAAAAACTCGACTTAGTATTCTGAACTCAGTATCAAAAGCACATGGAGGAAATACAGAAGCATTATAGTGACATTTTAAGAAGCAAAAAAAGACCTTAAACTACTGACTTATATATTATAAATCATCGTGATGGAACCAATGTGGTGTTCCAACAATATAATGCCAAATATAATGACAGCAAATAGCGAAAATGAGCTATAATTATCCTAAAACCTGTAATAATGACAAGCCTCCGTGGTAACGCACCGAGCCGTTACAGCGCTTAGCTAGTTACCGTTGACGCGTTTCCCTCTGCTCCTTCTCTCTTCTCCTCCCGTCGGTTAAAGTTCAGAGGTCGAGCCAGCGGTTAACCCGTTAGCTAGCTGGCACGTTCCTTAGCACCAGCCGGGTTAGCGGGGGTCGTTCCGACGGTCGGTAACGTCGGTGAGGATGAGGAGAAACTACCCGGTTCTTTAAACAATAAAACTTAGCCAAGTTACCGGTCCCTCTC
This sequence comes from Istiophorus platypterus, assembly GCA_016859345.1. Taxonomy (NCBI): domain Eukaryota; kingdom Metazoa; phylum Chordata; class Actinopteri; order Istiophoriformes; family Istiophoridae; genus Istiophorus; species Istiophorus platypterus. Next base: position 1,630,272 of record CM029114.1, on the reverse strand, counting down.
AGAGCCGCTCCAGTCCCCGACGTCTCCGCTCCGGTCAACCGACCTCGGACGGGTCCTGGGCGGTGAGGTGCGTCGGCCCCCTGGGACGTTACCGGCCGCTCGGACCGTTTCTCCTCGTCGACCGGGTCGGTACTCGGCTCGGCTCGGCTCGGCTCGGCTCCGGCTCCGCACTGATTCCGACTCGGCCGCGTCCCGAGCGAGACCTCGGCGAGAGCCGTGCCCGCTTCCGCTGGCCTTTTCAAAATAAGACGAGGGACTCTCACTGAGGTCAGAGGTCGCGTGATTTATGGAGAATTTAGTGAAAGAAATCCTAATGTTAAACAGCGGTGGAAGAAGTAGAAAACTATTAAAGGACCAAAAGTGAAAAGTACCCATGATGCACTTTGCAAAAGCTTTAGGCTTTAAAAAGTAAAGTGAGGATATATTTAAAAATAATGTCATGAATAGTCTTCATTTCATGCAAAGTGCAGTAAACATGGAAAAAAAACCTAAATTAGACCAGTGTTTTCGCTGACACCCCCCCCCCCCCAATCTGTCTCAGTGCCCTGTGTCTCCTCACGTGGCCCCAGACCGACTCCATCATGCTGAGACCAGGTCTCGGGGGTCCAGACCACCTGTTGCAGGACTCCTGGTCCTCCTGGTCTCTGACGACAGGTCTTCATGACTCTGGCTGAGCTTCTGTGTCTTAAGTCGTCATTGGACACGCTATATTTTTTAAGTCGTGACACTAACTCATCTAACGGCACAGACTGGATCTAAGTGTCCTTTTCTGTACCAGCTTTAACAAACTGTGTGACCTGAACATCACTGTGACTTTTTTAATGTCAGCCTGATCTGCTGTCTAGTTACATTTATTTTTAATATTTTCCTTTAATTTAGCCACATTTCACACCGTGTTATTGCCTATGACTTTAGATTAGTGGGGCTGCTTGTCATTGGTGAGTTACTTCGACCCGCTTGTTTGATTCCTGTCTGAAAACTGAATTTCTTCATGGGATGATGAGAAAGTTGAGGCTGAAAATGTATGGGGGAATTCAGAGGGATGAAGAGAAAACCTTTTCTGTCAGAGCCCCTGACTCCTGGTCTGTCCCTCTGTCATGTAACTTTATTTTAAGCTCTAGTGGGGAAAATTCCAGAGTTAATAGACATGGCTGGAAAGGCTGATTTATTGGAATGTGTGTAAAATGATGCAGAGATTAAATACTGAGTGTAGAGATGTTTTCTCCTTGGCCCTTTAGAACAATGAAGAAGAGTTTTATATTGAAAGTTCAAAACCGGAACTTCCACTTTTTTACCTCAGCTGCTCTCTCTCTCTCTCTCTCTCTCTCTCTTTTCTCTGGCTCTCCTTCTATCTCACACACACAAACACACTCTTTCTCTCGTTCTCTTTCTCTCCCCCTCTCTTTCTGTCTCTCACATACACATACACTCTCTCTCTCTTGTGCTCTCTCACTTTTTCTCTCACACATACCCCCCCCCCACACACACACAAACACTCTTTCTCCCCCTCTCTCTGTCTCTCTCCCCTCTCTCTCTCTCTCTCTCTGTCTTTTTCACACACATACACTCTCTTTCTTGCTCTCTCTCACTCTCTCTCTCTCACACACACATGAATGATTTACTGGTGCTGTATAAATCACAGTTGAGCTAATGGGAGTCAATGGTGGTTGCAGGTTATGGAAAATCTCTTTTGCTGTTTCTGGAAATGATGCAGTAAACAGATGGAGGTTGTTCTTTTATTGCATTAAATTTGTGTTAAATATGTGTTAAATGTTCATTAAATAGGCTCTGAACAGTTCATATCTTTGCAAACTGCACATATACAGAAGTTATTACAGCAGGAACGAGGAACACGCTGGAGGCTTTAGTCATATACAGCACAGAGTAAACCTTATTATTCATATACAACCTAAATCTACAGTGACCTGTGTGTAAATATGTAGAACAGGGAAGAAATTACCCTTTAAATTCACTCAGCCCCGGGAGACGAAGTCACATGTTTCATGATGAGTCCTGATGCATCACCGTGTCACTTCCTCACAGTTTTGGTCTCAGACCTAACATTCCCCTTTTTTCTTTCCTTCTTTAACTTTCATTTTTTGATGTCAGATGAGAGAAGGAAAGTTTCAGTTTTTCTTTTTTTCTCTCTCTTCTTCTTCTCTTGATGTTTGCTGATAAATGTCACGTTGATGTTCCCTGTTGTATTTCACTCGAAGATATTCTGTGTTCACGGAGGTGAAGTTGGGGGTCATCTGGTGTTGAAGCTGGGAAATCACAAGGGAGCATACGTGGTATTAAGAGGTTTGATTTCAAAGGAGGGAAGAAAACATTGCATTATCAAATAATAATACATGTAAAAAGGTTTCAAAGGGAAAGAAAAATGTCAGAAAAACATGACAAAATATATTTAAGTTATCGATTTTCCTGTTTCTAAAAGTGTTGGACCGAAATTCCCAGTTCCAGATAGTGAACTTGGGTTTTTTAAGCCATTTAATGAACTTTTAATCTGCATCTTTTCATTAAAATAGCAACCAGGGCAGGATCTTCACTGTTACCTGATACCAGGCCCCATCTGTGAAAACGTGTCTGTCACATCTTCAGACTTTAACTTTACCACCATCCTGAGGGAAATTGGGTTTTCAGGCAGGATCGCTTTTATAACCAGTTTTGTATTGTGCTCACACCCCGGGGCCACATAGTTTTCCAGCATCCAGGGGCCCTGCTTGGTTCCTTCAGTCTGCTTCTTACACAGCGTGGAGGAACCATGAGGTGGGGGTTGGTCAAGTTGGGCAAAACAGCAACCTTTTGTCCCCCCCCCCCCCCAGGGGTTAATGTGGCCCTGGCCTCCTCCCACACCACCTGCTGAAAAGTGTCTGGGAACACCTGAGTGGAACAGCAGCAGCTGCACCAACACCCCCCCCCCCCATCCAGCCCTACCTAAACAACAACCCCCACAGGACAAGTTTACTCTGTCGACACTAGGACTCGTCACAGTGAGAAAAACACACATTTGAATAAAATGTAAAATATGAATTTACTTTTTTAATTATTGATTTAAAAGCACAATACCTGTACATAGTTTTAAATTTCATTTTCTCAAGTTATTATTAAAGTTGAATTGGAAAAAAACATTATTTTAGCATTTTGAGTCACTGACTTGCTGCTATAACTAGTTATACACTGACCAGTGTGGACGAGACGGCGTTTTAAACCTGATCTGATTTTCTTTGCATTTTTTGGTAAATTTTTAAACGTTAACGTTGCAAACATTCTTTAAAAGCAGAACCTTTATTGCTGTTTAATAAATGGCTGGATTCCAGACTCATTACAATCGTCAGCAGGTTTGACAGGTGAAACCAAGAACCGGAACTGTGACGTTTCACCGATCGGAACATCTGAACCTACAATAATAGTATATAAATAAACGTCATCGTCGTCATCATCCTCCGTCTCAACAGTCCCGGAGTCATTTGTTCATTAACTGTCCCGAGGCCCCGGACACGCCCCCCGCCCCGCCCCCTCTTCCTGGCTCCCACTCTCCTCATTCCCACGCGCGCCCTGACCCACTTCCACCGTCCCGTTCGCCCGCGCGGACCCGGTCCACCTGTCCTGACCCACCGGCCCAGGTGAGCTCCGTCTGCCGTAGTCGTCTAAATTCAGCCGTTTTCTAACGGAGTTCTGAACGTTACTTCAAACGCCGACTCTACTTTCGTAGTAAAGGCGCGAATCGTAAAGGCGCGAATCAAACAGCTCAGGCGAATCCGGAGTTTTAATTCACATAACTCAGGTTACAATAATCGGAAATATCGCATTTAACATCTCAGCTGTTGAACTTCTTGTTGCTTTTAAACGTTTTCACTTTGACCACTTTGTGGAAACTCCGATATTTACTCCTGTTAAACGAACGGGGTCTTAAACTTGGAAATGATGCAACTAGATGAGTCATAACTTGCCCTATTGCTGCTGCTGCTAAAATCTAGTACATGCACAGAAAGTCAATGCAAATTAATAAGATATTTGATATGAAATGTCTCAGAAATATCTGAAGCACGCATCTCGCATGATTTATCTTTTACGAAGAGAAGTCGGACGAAGAAACTGAAACCTAAAAGAATCAAATAAGATGGTTTATTTCCTTAATGCCACAAAACGAGTAAAACATTTCTCCAGGGGAAAGACTCACTGACTCAGTGACTATGAACCGATTGAGGATAAAAGAGAGTTTGGTTCTACTTTCATTTATTACATACTGTTGATTTATTATGATACTGTTGATTTTAGTTCAGTTTTAGACCCAAAAGGCAGCAAACAGATTGAAGGTGGGTTTATTGTTGGTTTTTGGAGCTGGTTGATGTGGTGTATGAGGCTGAGGTGTCACAGGATAGGGGGGCAGGTGTGGGGGGGGGGTCGTACCAGGATCCCGTCTGATGCATCCAGCTCGAACAGGAAGCGACTGGGGGGACGAACCTGACCAGGATCAACTGGATCAACTGGATCAACAGGGTTCAGACAAATGCAAAGCAAACACCAGAACGGAAGGGTGGGAACCTGGTGGGTGAACTGGGGGGCAGGAAAAACCCAGGGACCGTGGGCCAGAATCAGCCCAGCCAGGACACGGTGCTTTGCTTAGGAACACAGTGATGCCATCGTACTTCCTGTTCCTATTAAACCTTCTCTCAACCTCTGAGCAGAAAAGTGACCAAGGAAAAAAAAAAAACGACGACCAGCATGTGGAACGAGAAGAAGCAGAGTCCACCTGCCGACAGGTGAGGCCGCCGTTTGGTCCGTCAAGTGATAGTAGAAACAAGAGCTGAACATATGAAACCACGGAGCTGGAGACTAATGACAGTGCCCCCCCCCCAGGTTTCAGGCTGTTGGCCTCATCTTCTTCGTGCTGGGTCTGGGAACTCTGCTGCCCTGGAACTTCTTCATCACGGCCTCTCAGGTGTCTGTTTTTGTTTGTTTGTTTGTTTCATTGATAGCATTTTCCCTGATTGATTAATCGATCAGTTTCAGTAAAAGTTAAACATATAAATGAATAAAGAGCAACAGCTTTTCTTGCTGTAACAAAGTAGAAAATACAACTTGGTGCAAAAAAATATATATTTTTTTTCTACTTTTATACCCATTTAAAGTATTTCAAGGATCGCCTCGCCGCTCCCAATGTCTCCACCAATGCCACATCCGCCGGCGCCAGCGGCAGAGACTACAACTACGACAGCTGGATGGCCCTGCTCTCCCAGCTGCCCCTGCTGCTCTTCACCCTGCTCAACTCGTTCCTGTACCAGTGGTGCGTTCACAGCTCTCAGCTCAGGTCGTAGGTCATAGGCCGTGAATGAACTTGTGCAGGTCAGTGATATATGTGCCCCCCCCTTTCCTCCCTCCAGGGTCAGGGAGCGCCTCCGTGTGGCCTTCAGCCTCATAAGCATCTTCCTCCTCTTCTCCCTCACGGCCGCCCTGGTCCCCGTTGACATGCCGCCGGACACTTTCTTCTCCGTCACCATGGCGACCATCTGGTTCATCAACAGTGAGTTCTGGGCGCGGGCTGTGGCGCCATCCCTCAGGGTCTCCGCCACCATGTCAGATGAACCTTGTTGGAAGCTTGGACCATGAGACCCTGAGACCCTGAGACCCTGAGGTCTCAAATGATCCAATTTGGTTGAATAAAAAATTATTTATCTTGTAATAAAGTCATAAGAACTGGGGACTTGTCAGAGCTACAGAGAATCATCAGCTTCCCTGAGATTCACAGTGAGTTTAGGCTCGTTGTTTATCTGTTCACTGCTCTGGTTCAGTCTCACGGCTCTCATGCGGCAGCCAGATGTTTTCAGAGAAACATCTGTAAACAGGCACCATCCACTACCTGCAGACAGACCCAGTCAGAGAGCAGTCGGTGAACATTTAGCAGCTAAAGAGCCAGAGGTTTCCCTCAGGAACTGGTGGAGACCAAAACCACAGCTAAAAGAAGAGGGTGTCTTAGACTTAGAGTAGTGGTCTTAGACTCATCAGGTGGACTCAGAGACCAGATCTAGATGAGGGATCATGCTGCTCTGTAACATCTGGATGTGGAAATAAGCAGCCGGCTGCCAACGAGTTCAACACATCAACTTAAAATGTGATAATACGCCAGTGTCATGTTCACTACTTGTTATCAAGCTTTTCCATTTTCCCCCTATTGTCTCCCCTGAGAGTTAAATTTGGGCCTAGTGAGCTTCCATCCATAGAAACAGCATTTTAAACACGCAGGTTTGCTTTCTGGCTGAGGATGGTGGCCGATCAACGATCGCTGCGTCGAGTGGAACGATGTCACTTCTTGACAAAAACGCAGAAAAATCAAGATAAATGAAATAAAGGGAAACAAAGAAAAAGCTGCATTTATGACCTTAATCTGCCCTAAAGTACTAGAAGGAGAGTGAGAACCAGGAGCTTATGCTGCCTAATGTGATGCATGTCTGTCTTTGTGTGTGTTTGTGTGTTTGCGCCCCCAGTGTGTGGCGCCGTGCTGCAGGGCAGCCTGTTCGGCGTGGTCGGCCTCTTCCCCTCTCGGTACAGCACACTTTTCATGAGCGGTCAGGGCCTGGCCGGGATCTTCGCCGCCATCGCCATGCTCTGCTCCATCATAGGTGGGTCAGCTGGTTTTGAGGTCAGGTGCTTTTTCGTGAGTCGCAGCCGATTTTTATGTGTGTGTGTAAAAAGAGACGCCTCCCGTTCCCGTGCAGGTCACACGGACGAGAGCTCGGCGGCCCTGGGCTACTTCGTCACCCCGTGCGTGGCCACGCTGGGGACGCTGCTCTGCTACCTGCTGCTGCCTCACCTGGTGAGGAGACGACATCATTAAAACGGAGGGGGAGGGGGGTCAGAACAAATCAGATTCTGTTTCCAGTTCTCCCCACATTCGGTCTGACAGGCTGGTTCTGTGTCTGTTTCTTTGTTTGTTTTTATTTATTTTTTATTTTTATGTAAACAGTTAGCCTCTGAAATCATTTTTAAATCCTTAAGTTGTCTTTTTAATAACATACATGTCACTACTGCTGCAAAAGAAAATAATCAGTATCTGACTACAGTTATTTTTATGGCACATTGAGTTTATGAAGAATTGTTTTTATTTTTTCTTTGTTTTGGGGGTTTAACCCAAGTTTAACCCATTTAGAGTTAAACTTTCATCATTGAAAAACCCATTAAAATCAAAACAGAATTAGCCGAAGCCCGGATGCTCATGTGCTTTCTGAGCCCCTGATGCCCTGATTCCCTCTGCTCGGCAGGAATTTGCCCGTTTCTACCTGAACCGGGATCGGTCTGTGGGAGCGGAGGTGGAGGTGGAGACGGCGAGGGAACTCCTTGGCATTGCAGGTCGGTTTCCACAGCGTGATCCAGGCTTGGTGAGCGAGGCGGCTGATCTGAGCCAAAAGGTCACACATTCATATGGGGCTTTCTTGTTTTGAAGACCAAAAGATGTTGAACGCGAAAGGCCTTGAAGCCAGCGGGAAGTTCGCCGGCTCGCCGGCAGAGGGTCAGGAACGTTCCTCCGTCCTGGATGTCTTCAAAAAGGTGAACCGCTTTTCATCAGTTTCGAATGACCGGCCCAGAAAGCCAAGGGAGGGGCACTTTTTAGTTTCTAACCAGAGATAAAGAACGATAAAGTCATATTGTGGGGTGTTTTTCTTCTGCGTGTTGGCTCCATTTAAAATTAATCCTTAGAATTGGATTCGAGAAATAATAAATAAAACTGCCCGAAAAACCAGCGAACAAACAGAAAAATAAGTGAAGCATCTTATTAGCGAAGGTCTTCAACCTTCGTTTTACCCACAGTTGATCACAAAAATAAAGAAAAACATTTATTTTAGTGGGGGTGACTGAACCTGGTGACTTTGTTGTCCCATCATTGACTAACCCCCCCCCCCCCACACACACACACACACACACACACACCCTGCAGATCTGGCTGATGGCCGCCTGTGTGACGTGTGTGTTCGCCGTCACGCTGTCGGTGTTTCCCGTCATCACGGTCCGAGTGCAGACCGTCTACAAGGACAACGCCGCCTGGGGTGAGGCGCCTCGGCGTTTTTGTCCTTTTGTTTGTTTTCAGTCATATCGGATGCAGCGTTGTGCTATGTTGGTTAGAATCTGACCCCAGGTCAGTCCTGCTCTGTGTCCGACAGACCGAGTCTTCACCTGCATCTGCTGCTTCATGGTCTTTAATGCCATGGACCTGGCCGGCCGCTGCGCCCCCTCCCTCGTCCAGTGGGTGAGTCTACAGCCTGGATTCTGGAAAAAGTCCAGAAGAGCCAAAAGGGTTTCTGCCCCCTGGCTACTGAAGAAAATGAATCCAGAGAATATGTCAGATTGATATTGTTGAAAATGAGACAAAAGTTTACAGAGTTTCCGTTTTTTCTCTCATAGTCGTAGTTGCCTTTTGCATGAAAACAAAGTGACGGGTGTTTTTCCGAACCCATCGCATTTGTGATATCTCTAACTGACTCTGCTGATGTTACAGCCGTCCAAGGAGAGCCCCCTGTTTCCTGCCGCCGTGGCATCCCGCCTGGTCTTCGTCCCCCTGCTCATGACCTGCAACGTCAAGGACTCCGGGCTCGTCGTCCTCTTCGGCCATGACGCGGCCTTCGTGGTCATCATGGCCCTGTTTGCCCTCTCCAACGGGTACCTGGGGAGCCTCTGCATGGCCTACGCCCCACAGTGAGTCCTGTCTCCCTCAGCCCGGTTCTGCATGTGAAGCCTTATCGCAAAGCCCGAGTCTGAAAGGCCACGCTCAGCGTCCACGTCTGCTGTGGTTCTTTTACTCACTGCTTAGAGCCGGTTGTGGTTCTAACAGGAACTGAAATAAACCCATGGAGCCGACAAGGTGTTGGCGAAAACCTCCGCTTCCCCGTTTCCTGCACTTGAGACGCGTGTTTTTCAAAGTGTGTTTGCTCCGGAGAGTTTGTGTTCACTTTTGTGGTAACCGTGCCTTTGTGCCCATCTGTCCCTTCAGGCTGGTACGGCTTAAGGACGGCGAGACCGCTGGCTCCCTGATGACTTTCTTCCTGGTTCTGGGACTGGCTCTGGGGGCGTCTCTCTCCTTTCCACTGGGAAAGCTGGTTTAGACGACCCGGGGGGGGGACTTTTATTTTTAGCTCAACAGAGCACTTGGAAACCAAAGGGACGGTTTATTAAACCGTACATGGATTAGAAAATGGAAAAATCATTAATATAAGGCAGTAATTGATCCGTGGAGAGGTAAGATCAAGTGGGACACACTCACAACTAATTTATTGACAGTTTCACTCCCCAGAAAAGTATTTTAATTTTTTAGTATCAATCTGTGATTTTATTAAGTGGATGTTACAGTAATGATCAACTTAAATTAACGTGAATAATTATGTGTAAGATTCCTGCTTTTATTCTGAAGACAAACCCATTTCAACAGGATTTCCTCTGGTATATATATTTTTTGACCTGGGGGGGTCATTATGTGTTGTCCCAGGGGGGCTCCTGTAGGGACCAAGATATTAAAAAAAAAAAAAAAAAAAAAAAAAAAAAAGTTAAAGGAGCAGTTCAGCCAAAATTGTTACGGTTGCATCACAGTGACGCCGCGCTCCTATTGGCCACGGAGGAATCTGTGCCGCCCCCTGACAGGTCGGCTGGTTGACGGATATAAGTGATGATGAGGTTTATACTTTATGTGTTACTGCTTTTTAGAAACTCACAATGCCAGTTGAACATTAAAGGTTTTTGTTGGGGTTTTTTTAATTTATTTTTTTGGACCTGCTGTGTTTTGAAATTTTTCTTCTAAAAGGGATAATTTTTATATTAATGTATTTTTTTATCATCCTGCATTTGTATTTCTGAGATTTTTAAAAATAGTTTTCTAACAATTCAATTTGTTTTTACAACTGAAAACATTTTTTATTGTTCGCTTATTTATGTTATTTTTGTACCATATCGTCTTTAAGATATTTCAAAAAACTACAAAATACTTTTGTTTGCTTTCATAATAAAATGTCTTAAACATGCCTGCTATATATTGCTACTTCATTTATATATAATATATACTTAGCACTATATACATACATACAGTTAGGTCCATCAGTATTTGGACAGTGACACAATTTTCCTTTAATTTTGCCTCCGTACACAACCACAACAGATCTGAACCAAAACCATCAAGATGTGACTGAAGTGTCGACTTTCAGTTTTAATTCAAGGTGTTTGAAAAAAATATCACATTAATTTTTTTGGAATTAGAGACAATTTTATACATAATCCCTCATTTTCAGAGACAGAAGTAATTGGACACACCACCATAATTATAAATATGAGGATTGATTTTCATTGTTTGGGTGAAAAACCTTTGCAGTCAATGACTGTCTAAGGTCTTGAACCATGGAACCTGAAATCAAATCAAGACTTTTTATCTGCTTCATTTGACATTATAGAAATTGGGAACAGCTGGCACTGAAACAGTCAGTCAGTTTTCCATTTACTTTTGAGCCACTGGAAATGAGAATCTATGTATAAAAATGTCTATAATTCCTAAACATTTAATGTGATATTTTTGGTAAACTCCTTTAAGCTCAAACTTTCATTTTAATCACATCTTAATGGCTTTGTTTCAGGTTCATGTGTCACAGTCCTAATACTTATGAACTTGACTGTACATGAATGGGGGAGCAATGGCCGAGTGAGCTAGAGAGTGAATGAAAGAGAGAGAGGGAGCAGTGGTGGAGAAAACAATGTGAGCAAACAGGAGAGATAAAACTTTATCGACTAATTGTTTGATGGCAATGAAGCAGAAATAAAAACCATAAAATGCTTGGCAGATCGTCGCCGTGGAAACTGACGTGGAGTTTCTGGTCTCCTCTTCCTCCTCTTCATCTCCATCACAAATGTGGTCTCAGACTTTGTAACCCCCCCCCCCCCACCACCACCACCACCACCACCACCACCACCACCAAATTAACCGCAACCATGAAGATATGAGGCAATTGAAACATGTTAACGCCACCCGCAACGTCCACGCCGCTGCCTGTTTCCTCCCCCTCCTCCTCCAGCTCGGCCCTTTCCTCTGACCTTGTGCCCCCCCCCAACACACACAGCTTCCTCCCTTTCTTTCACTCTATATATGGAGAACGAAAAGGAAAGTGGTGACCAGACGCTGAGGTTACCCCATGTTCGTTGAGTGTGGAAGCCCAGGACCAGCAGTAGAGCCGCTCCGCTGCAGAACCGGTGAGTGTTTTTTAGACTCTGCCCAGTTTCTAGACTTTTCTCTGTTTAAACAAAAAACTGCAACTAACTGTTATAGCAGCTGACCTCAAATGTACCTTCAGTGATCACTCTGTACATTTTCTTTATTTTTCTTCTCATCTAATCTCATGAACACACTCGAACCGGCACTGAACGTCTCCCTGTTGACTAGAACTCTGTGTTTGTGTGTATGTATCAATCCCTGATTCGTCTTGTTCCTTTGAACCAGAGAAAACTTTTAAAACACGAGTCTCATGTCCCTTCATCACCACGAACAAACACACTGTAGTATATTTAGACTGAGTCTCACACACACCAACCTGCTGCCACAAATACTCACTGCAGCGCCACATGTGGATTCATCCGTGGCTGAAAATAGTCCCTGACACATGCACCATTTCCTCTTGTTTGTTTGATTTTAAAAAATTTACAGTGACCAGTTGTTTTAGGAAATTATTATAAATGAGTTTGAGTCTTTTCATAGGCTTGACTGACAGGAATAAAAATACTGAATAACACTAGTTTAACATGTCCACTGCCTTGTTTAGCATGTTAGCATGCACACAATGAAAATGCTAACATGCTAAAGCTAAGCTGGTATAATATATAACATGTTTAACATGTTCACCTCGTTTAGCATGTTAGCATGCTAACATGTTTACAATGACAATTCTAACATGTCTATGCTAAGCTTGTATAATATTTAACATGTTCAGGGCCTTAGTTCACAATGACAATGCTAAGATGCCGAAGCTAAGCTGGTATAATGTTTGATATGTTCGCCACCTCAGCTCACAATGATGATGCTAATATTCTGATGCTAAGCTGGTATAATTTTTAACATGTTTAACATGTTCCCCCCTTGTTAAGCATGTTAGCATGCTAACATGCTCATGATGGCCATACTAACATACTGATGCTAAGCTGGTATAATATTTAACGTATTCAATGCCTCATCTCTCAGTGACGATGCTAACATGCTGAAGCTAAGCTGGTAAAATGTATAAAATGTTCCCCCTTGTTTAACATGTTAGCATAATAACATGCTCACAATGGCTATGCTTACATTGTGATGCTAAGCTGGTACAATATATAACATTTTCAACGCCTCAACTCACAATGATGATGCTAACATGCTGATGCTAAGCATGCTGATGCTCTCCATTAGCATGCTAACAACCAGCACTAAACAGGAAGTACAGCAGAGACCGATGGGAGTATTCAGGTATTTGCTCATAAACCAAAGTATCAGAAAACTGTATTTTTCTTGCTTCCGATCTATCTTATCTGTCGTCTATTTTTTACTCTATTGGCCTTATTATTTCACTTTTATTTCACTGGTCTCAAACTGTTTTACTGTTTACATCTGTAGCTGTAAAACCGCATGAAAGATGAAGAGCTCGCAACGATTTATATAAATGTTCAGACTATATATAGATTGATTGAAATTCTTGTTAGTAATTCTTTGATTGCCGAACCTGTCGAGTCATGTTACACTGTGAGTGAACTCTGCCCTTTGTTATCAGGTGCACAGGTAAATATATGGATTGTCTGTTTGCATTTAAACAGCCGGTGACCTGAGTCTCTCCGGCTCATGTTAAATTAAAAAATATGAGGCGCAGAAACTTTCTTTTGTTGGAATAAATGGACGCTGTGGGTGTTGAGACGCATAAATCTTTGCTGGGTGAAAAGTTCACAAGCTGGGGAAGGTTTTTTCTTTTTTTTCAGGGTTTTGCCTGCAGTTACTGCTGCACAATGAGCTCTGTTGTTATTGACCTGAAGGAGCAAGGCATGCAGGGGCAGCTGATTATCAGAGTGTGTGTGTGTGTGTGTGTGTGTGTGTGTTGGAGTGCAAAGAGCCAGGTTGAGGCTTTTACGCCGGCGCCGGTTCAGTCGGCAGGAGACGTCGGAAGCAGAAAAACTGGACCTGCAGCTGTTTGTTTTCCCTGCTGTTTGCTTCCCTCAGACTGACATGGCTGACGCACACAGAGCGGCAGCGCAGGGCAGGAAGGTGAGTGTTCGCATGACCGGGCGGCGGGAGGCGGGTCAGAGGTTACGAACCAGAAAAACTGACGGGAAACAGTTACAACTAAAAAAAAAACTCTCCCTCAGCTGATCACAGGTCTGTGTCTCAGGTGAGGGTCTGGACTGAAATGTGGTCTTCTGGGTTTTAGAAGTTAGGTCCACCTGCTCGTCAAGGTGAAGCCGGAACAAACTTGGCAGCTTCCAGTCAGGACTGACAAAATAAAAGCTGTGGTGATCTATGTTGCTGTCACTGGGATTGGCAGGAAAAGTAGGTCGATCTGGTGCCTGTTCATTTTTCATCTTTTCCTCACAGGTCACGCCTCAGGGAACATCAGAGCCACGTCCTGTCACAATGTGACTTTTTAAAGACTCAGCCTGACGATCAGTCAAATATTGGTGATTTATGCTGGGTTTTTTGGGCAGAGCTATAAATTAAAGCTAAGGCATTTAGTAATTCATCACCTAAATGAAATCCTGGTATCATGATTTGCACTTCGAAATGAACCTGGTGTGACTCACAACAGCTACAGCTCTCGGCATCCTAACGAGGATCCTCTTTCACCTCGGAGGCCTCTTTCAGCCCCGCGTCCTGCTTTTATTTTGAAGGTACTGATCTGGGACCTGCTGCAGCACGTGTTGGTCACAGGGTGTGTGATCCGTGTGCTGACCTCAGTCAGTCAGGTGTTGTGAATGTCAACATCAGCCAGGAGGGGCGACTGAAATACAGAGCTTCTGTTTTTATTCCACACCAAGAAAAATCTCCTTCTATCAGTTTGTTTTACTTTGTTTGATTAAGTGATTACTACTATTATTATTGTTATTATAATTAATACTATGATTATGATTATTTCAAAATCTGCTGCACATTTTAGACACTTTAACTTTTACTGTTTTAATAGAAAAAAATAAAAATCTAATGAGGATCAATACCTTAATAATAATAATAATTGGGCTGTTTCTTATTCATAAAGATAAATTCGAAACTTCAACGACGACTGATCACTCTTTAATGAAATTAGCTGCTGACGTTCATGTTCCCCAGAGGAACGACCACAGGGACAGATCCAGAGGAAGTTAAAGGCTCTTTTCACTGTCTCCCTTTTTTAGAAATGGGGGATTCCACAGAGAACCGGGGGCGACGAGAGAAAGCCGGCGGTCCCCTCCCTTGACCCGGCCCCTCGGAGAAATCTGGTAACGCCGTGACCCGGCAAACACAAACGCAGACACAAACACAAACAGACTCAGCGCCGTCAGGGAGAAAAACTGAAAATGATGAACAGACCCAGCCAAAAACCTGGAGTCAAAAAAAACTTTTATTTTCATAAGAGCAACTTTGAAATCAACAAACAAAGTGAATGATAAGTCACAGCTGTAAGATCATGTGGGTTTAAAATGTACATAACCAGAGGGAGAGTTTTAAACAAGGGATGAAAATGTGGGAAACAAGAAAAAAATGTTAAAACTCAGAAAAATTTAAGATCAGATTCTTGCCAAGAATTAACTTTGTGTTATTATTTTTTTATACTGTTTGTTTAGTATAATAAATGCTAAAATATTGAAGTTGAAATATCCAAATATGAAATAAAATCAATATGTGTATGTATATCACATATAGATTATGAGATAATGACTGATATTAGTGTCACTGTTAAGAATTAACTGACAATAATACAGGAAGAGAGTCAGAACTTTATCTCTATATGATTATGAGAAAAAAAGTTGCAGGACTTTTTTTTTATTTAGGAAAAAAAGGAGTATTTTGATATGATAGAAAAATGTCAGACTGTGATGGGATAGAGTCGTAATTTTGGAAAAAGACGTCGTAATACGACCAGACAGTCATATTATCCAGGATAATGTGTAAAAAAAAGGAGAAGAAAATTGTAATCTAACTTTAACCATCTGATAATTTTGCTACATATTGCTATAGGAAATAGAAAAAGCTGTTTCTGGTAAAATTGTGACACTGTCAAAATATGACAGAATATCTTGAAATATTCTGATGTTTTTTTGTAAAATCTCAGAGGAATCTCCCCTGGAAATGTTACAGTATTTTTAATTATATGATAGATGAAGTTAACGGGTTTGTATTCTCATTAGATTTAATAATCTAATTACCATCTGATCCTGGGTTGTTGTGTTAAAGTCCTTTTAAATGCCATCTGTGCGTTTGTGTGTGTGTGTGTGTGTGCATGTGTTTGTTTGTGTGTGTGTGCATGTGCACGTGCATGTGTTTGTGCGTGTGTGTGTGTGTGTGTGAGCAGGCGGTTCCTTTCAGGGGCCACATCACTGGGGGGATGCGCCCGGGGAGGAAGGTGGTGGTTGTGGGTGTTGTTGACCCTCGTCCCGACAGGTAAAGATATGCACCTGTAACTTCCACCTTCCTGTACCTCCCTCTCCCGCCGCTCATCATTAAAACACTGCTTTTCTCTATTCGATTCTGCTTCTTTTGCATTTTCATTCTTTTTATTGCATATCTACATTTAGGCTTCAACTAAATATCATGTCTAAGGGTGGTGATGTCGTGACATCCGCTAATCAAAATTCATGACTCCCAGAGGATGAATTCTGTTTGAGTTTTTTTGACCTCTTGACCTTTTCTCGGCAACGCTAAGGCTAAAAATCACTCGTCTTCTCCAGGTCATAACACAGTCGAACCAGAACACACAGACCTGTAGACGCAGGCTGATATAGTTCAGATTGATATCCAATTCCTGAGGATGTCAGCATCTCAGATGTCCCTCCAAAATAAAGCTCCAAAACAACTGCTTACTAATCACAAAAAAAGACAGTTCGGAACTTGCCTTAGAATCATCAGGATTTTAAGCTTCCTTCAGTATCACAGTGATCCAGAGATAGTTGTCTGTGCATCCATGGGTTCACTGCAGACATGAGCTGCTAACGGCTAATTCGGCTGCTTTTATTTAGGGAAATTTGCCAAGTTTAAACAAATACAGACTAAACAAACAGCTCTTAAAAGGGAAGAGCTGCAACAGCCCATTTGATCTTTTTACATGGTCTCCTGATGGTTTCATGTTTCCTCTGTCCTCATGTCAATCCCTAAAAACACCTCTATGTTGGTTTATGTTTTTATGTTTCCATTAGATTAACATAAAAAAATTTGACCTTCCCTATTTTTAATGCAAAGTCAAATTTAAAACTGAGATAAAAGGAATAAGTGAAGAGATCGACTTTAAAATACAAGGAAAAACTGAATATAAATGTGGCATAGTTGTTACAGACAGAATTAAAATCAGGGATGCTCAGGGATTAGAATCACTGAGCAGCGCAGGTGATGTTAAAATAACCACACTTCCCCTCTGAGAAATTAATCCAGGTCAAGTCCTAATGGGTCTTTGGACCCGGTGCAGCTCGTGAACAGTGAATGGGTCCGATCCCACAAAGTCTGGTTCTGACAGAGTAACCAGTCATTTTTTGATCATTAAAAGCAGAATTACATCATGATTTATGAGGTAAATTTAAGATGCAGCTGTTGATACCTCAGGATCGATCATCCCACTAACTGCCCCCCACAGTGCATGATGGTAGTTGGAGTCTGTTTCTGTCTCCACCCCAACCGGGTTCAGGTTCTACATCGCCCTGACATGCGGCTGCGGGACGTCCATGGAGCCTCCGCCCAATGTGGCCCTGGAGCTCTGTGTTCGGTTCAGGGACCGGCAGGTCCTGCGGAGGGCCTGTGTGTCTGGGTCCTGGGGGGACGTGGAGAGAGCCGTCCCCTTCTTCCCCTTCATCAGGGACCAGCCGTTCAAGGTAAAGCCCTCTTTACCCCTTAAACTCTGTATCTAAATCATCAGCATCAGTGAGATATAAAAGGAACAAGGAACATGGAGTGTGCTTCTGTCAGATTTTAACTTTAAAAATATCTGACGCAGACTAAATGTCCATCCCCCAGATCCAAATCCACTGCGAGCAGGGCCGGTTCCGGGTGTTTGTGGACGGGGAGCAGCTGTGCGACTTCCACCACAGGCTGACGTCTCTTGGCGACGTGGACACGTTGTGGGTCAAAGGAAGCGTCACCATCACCAAGCTGGCCTGAGGTAGGGCCGGGGCCGGGGCCGGGGCCGGGGCCGGGGCCGGGGCCGGGGCCGGGGCCGAGGCCAGGGCAACTTGGACCCCTTGTCCCTCTTCCATGGACCTGGATCTCTTTGGCTTAATGGGCCACAGTCTACCAGGACTTGCTCCCATCTGAACGCTGGACCTTTTGGGTCCAGATGTTTAACGTGGAGAACAAACAGCCTCGAGATTAGTGGAAGTAACTAGGTGCATTTACTCAAGAACCGTATGAATCAGAGGTTCCTGTACTTTACTTGAGTACTTTTCTTTTTGTGCTACTCTCTGTTCTCCACTCATTTCAGAGGGAAATGTACTTTTTACCTGTTACTTTGCATATTAAGTTTTTTAAAAACATATGAAGAAAAATATGATGATTTATTATAGATTAAAAGACCTGAACAATAAATACAAGCAGATCTGAAAATTAAATGAATTAATCATCCACATTGAGACATGCATTTGTCACCAATACTGAAGCGGATTTTTCTCGGGGGGCCGGTGAAGTCGTTCTCCAACGGAAGAGAAAAACGTACAGCCAATGTGACGTGATTACCTCAGAACACCTGGTGTGACGACCTGCCGCCGTCCACGATGGAAAGTAAACCCACAATCTGCAGTGGATGATTCCTTTTTCTATACATTATTGCTTTTACACCTTTGTGAATCTTTGAAAGCTTCTTTTTTTTTACATACTCATCTGATCTGGGACCATCCACTGGAAAACCACAGTGACTTTTCAAAATAAAGGGACCTCGATCTCCTGTGGCAGAGTAAACGTAAATCATCAGATCCTGACGTCCGTCCATCACCAGCAAAATAAAATGGAAGTTGTTTCGTCTAATGCGTATCAAAAAAATATTATAAAGTATTAATTATTACATAATGTTATCACCAAGTGTCGTCAGTAGAAACTCTTATGGTGAAAGATCGTGTCACACTGTGGAGGCGCATTAGTTTGTTACTGTCACTGCAATATCTTATTGCTGTATAATGTTATATTTTCTAATATATTGAGACTGTGTCTGTCTGAGGGCAGTTTCCTTCAGGAAAACCTGGTTATGCTTTTACTTGTGAATAAAAATAAACCAACTTTGACTAAATCACACTCACCCTCTGCGATTTTTATATAAAAATCTGTTACTATATGTGAGAGTTGAGGCTCAACAACAGGCTGGTCTTTTTTATTTATTTTTTTATTTTAACGTGAAATATTAAACTGCTGAAACAAGAGGAGAAAGAATCCACCACATGTGACAAAAAGGAAAAAAAATATGAATCAATATCCATTTGATTCCTATGGAAAGTGCAAATTATTGCAGGGTCTATGATGATACATTTTTATAAAAAAGTTCCTCAGAATGTAAAAGCTCAGGATTTTATTTATTTCTATCCTTTCCATCTTGTAATCTGGCTGCAAGTTGGAATCAGCAGCTGAGTTTTATTTCAGTAAAATGCACCTTTACATTGTTTGATTTTTCTTCAGAATGACAAAGGCTGTTTGTGTAAATGTTTTAGTTTTCTCAGTTTCAATTTGGAGCAGTTTCACCTGAGACCCACAAAAATCTCTGATTGGAACTAGTTAATCATTAAGAATATTTTTAATCATCTAAGAGGATGTTTCCTGCTTTAATTATTAACAGCAGAGTGAATGAGAGACTGGAGACAGTCCTGCAGTGCAGCAGTTTGACCTCAGGGTGGCAGCAGAGCTTTGGATGATGGCAAAAAATGAGGCATTAAAATGAATTTATGCTCCTGCAAAAGAAAAAATCATAATGTGAAATAATATAAAACTGTACGTGGCACGAGAAAAGAAAAAAAACATTAGCGTTTAGATAATATTATTGAATTCGCTAGTTAAAACAGGGTGAATTATAAAGAGAAAAAGTCATGATATTATTAATAAGATCAGTTTTACATAGTCACATAGTTTTGTGAGAAAGTGTCACAATATTGCTCGTTAGAGCATTGATGAAAAATTTACTCATGAAAAGTAAAAATATTTGGTGAACATAGTACATGGATAAAAGCGCCGACCACAGGTGTAGTTCTGGTTCGGTCCGGTGAGTAAATCTCAGACGACCGTCGGCCAAACTGGGCGGTAAATGTTTGTACCACAATAGTAAATAAAATGTCCTGAGAGTATCTAACGCATCTTGTCTTACGGGCGCTATGCTACTGTCCTCTGTCTCTGTTAGCCTAGCTAGCTACTTAACGTTATCTTAGCTAGCTAGTGTCAACACATAAAACACTAACCCGAGAGTCTCTACTACTGGGCTGATGCTAGCCGCTCATGTTAGCGTAAGCGTTAGCATAATACGAGTGTTCTGTAGCTGTTATGGTACAAACATTTACCTGCCAACGTGATACAGCCGTGTTTAGCGGGTGTTAATTTCAGACACTTGATAAAAGTATGTGGACACCTGCAAATTTCAGTCATGTTGTTCGGGCTTGATGCACGTTTCATTTACCAGTCAAAACAAATGAGTTCGGGATCAAACTTAATTTCTCTACTCACCAAGAGGTTTTCTCGAGCAAGGGAAATCAAAAATGTTAACTCTTGTTTAGCATCTATTTCTAACAATTCTTTTTCTTCTGCTGAAGCTAGCATGCTAACCAGCTAGCCCTGACTAAGCACCTGCTAATGGTAGAAACTTGATCTGTGACAGAGCAAACCGACTTATAGCACCTTATACCACATGGGTGTTAATTTAACCATGACGACAAAGGCCCCCTAACCTTAGCCATCCTTACCCAAACCATAATAATTGCTAACCCTAAACAAGTCATTCTTCTGCCTAAACCGAACCAAACCACGAACACAGCGATCGTCGGTTCCTAACAAGGTTTTTATGTTCGCGGCGAAGATTCGTGGTGGTTCAGAGGGCTCAGCTGAGTCCTGGTCATCCTGCCGGTTCTGTTGTCGGATCAGGACAAGCAGCCAGGCGTCTACTACTCAACAAACACAACCGAAGACGAGGTTGGTCGTTTGTTATATCTGGAGGATTCGCTGCATCCCAGAGGTGTCAGGTTGAGATCAGTCCACTGGATTTTGGCCTGGGGGCAGTGTCAGGGGTCCCTGCAGATGAATTTTCACATATTTACAAGAAACTGCTGAAGTGAAAATCACAATACTTGGACGTGGAGTCAATCTCTCTTTTATCACAATGTACCTGGGGAAAAAAACTGATGAAGATCTCTTTAAAATTAAATATAATTTGGCTGCAGAGCCAAATCTGCCTTTGTCTTAAGACTAAGTTAAAAAAAAAGGTCTAAATATATATGTACCAATAGGATGTGAATCATTATATTAGTACCTGTTCCTGTACAACTATTGTGTCGCCCGTTTTAGACCAACTGTCGGCCTCCAAACATCGAAAATAAACGAAGTTGCAAACAGAGTGAGATGCAGAGCGGCTGAGGCGTCGAGGCCTGAAGGCCGCCGTTGCTCCGCTGGCGGCGGCAGCATCACGGAGCCGTCGTCTTCTTCGGTGTCATGGAGACGCTCCACGATTATCAACTGCTGCCCCCCTGCCCCCCGCCCATCATCTATTATACATCACAGCTACAGTTCACTGACCCACCATACTGCCCAACCAGGCCTACACTGTGTGTGTGTGTGTGTGTGTGTGTGTGTGTGTGTGTGTGTGTGTGTGTGTGTGTGTGTGTGTGTGTGCGCCTGCCCTGTATTTACTCCCTGCCATGCTCCATTAAGCCTGGTTTCATGTTCTGAAGCATTATTTCCTCCCCCAGTGTCAGTGGACACTTTATCCAGGTTTGAACAACTATCAGATAAATGTAGAGTCCCCCCCCCCCCCCCAAAACACAGACACACATTAGCACAAACCTGACATCACCTGTGGTTGTTTTTTAAATTTTCCTCTCAGCGGCGCATGAACTCTGACCTCCCTGCTTCACCTGATGTCACTGCTAATGAAAAATTCAACAGTGTCACCAGCCATCTTTCAACCCAACAGCCCCCCCCCCACACACACACACACACCCCGCCCCGGTTACCACGGAGACATCTGCAACACGGCCCGCAGACTGGAAAGTTTTTCGGCCCTCGATGTGTTATTTGCCCTGATACAGCTGCTCTCTGTCCAACACATCTGGTTTCAGATTCCTCTCGCTCTTGGGCCGAAATGGTGAGACAGATGTGACACCTTCATACTAACACACCTGCGGTAAAGGAGGCGCTGAGAAAACATGTGTCCCGGCGTGACTCGGCAGATCGAAGCGATGCCGCTGGGCCGACCCGCACGTCTCCTCCCCGTTTGTTGTTTTTCTGGTTTTTCCACTGGCTGAGATCAGGGGCAGCTCAAACACACACCGGGCTGCTGAGCGCGAGCGTGAGCGCGGGTGCGGGCGCGGGCGGGAGCATGAGTGTGCACAGCAGTGTGCCGGCACACGCCCAAAATTACCCACTATTACCCACCCACTGTTCAAAAACATGTTTAATAATTAAAAGATCAAGGTGTGACACTCAAAGGACACTTTGTGCTGCACAAAGGCTTCTGTACGTGTTAGGACACATTTTCTTCTACAAAAAAAAAACCCAAATGAAATGAACCAAAATGTGTTTCAAATCTTTCAAAGCAAAATGTTTATTCCTTTTCAATTAATTCAACAGTTTCCAAATTTTTTTTTTTACAAAAGCAAAGCCAGTGTCAAAAAAAAAAAGAAATATCATGATTTATATTAGGTTCAGTTTCCTGTTCTGATCCACATCCAGTTTTTTTTAAATCGATTCGAGAATGTTAAGATTATAAAAATATAAAAGCAGCCACATTTTCTTTAATCAGCTGAGGGTGGAACGAGAAAAAACAAACCAAATCGTTGGATTGAAGGACGGAAAATCATAGTTTGAGTTCTCAGAGGGGGCAGAGATGAGAACAAACACCCTCCAGAGCCAATGAGGCTGAGAACCGAAGGTTCCTCTGTGAGGCTGAGGTTCAACCTCTTATCCGGACTAAATGTTTATGAGACTTTTGGGACTTTTTGTCTGTTGCAGTGTCCGTAAGCGAAGCCGTGGCTCCTTGAAAACGTCTCATGACTGCTGAAATAAAAAGTTTTGTTTTTATACTGAATGTTCAGTTGGGATTTCAGGATCAGCTGCTACATGATGGAAACACAACCGAGTTCATCTGACCCGGACGAGGGTCCGCTGAGGACGGACGGACTGCGGACACTCCGGCTCCGGTGGAAGCAGAACTCAGGCGTTTTACTGGAGTCAAAATACAAACATACGAGCATTAAAATAAACTGAAAACGGCCCATTTCAGAATAATGTAATAATGTATATGATATTGTTGGACTGAAAACAGCAGTAAAATGTTGCTGACAAATCAATTAATCTCTAATGATGTTACCCATTAAAATCTATCCGTTCTATTCCTCTAAATACAATCTGCTGATAATCCTGTTTAAACGCAAGACTTCTACTTGTAGTTGAGTATTTTTCCATTGTGGTATTTGTACTTTTACTCATGTAAAGGATCTGAGTTCCTCTTCAGCTACTTTAACCACAGATTAACCCCCCCCCCCATTTAATGTGATGTCATCCCGTCCATCACGTCCACATTAGTGTTGTGACTCTGTCTGAAGGTCTTTTTGCATCTGGAAAATTTCCGACCTTCATTGTCGGTCAGTCAGTCGGTGACGTCCCAGCCACGATTCCTTGCTTCAAAATTGCCGAAATCCCTCGATCCAGATGTTGCTCCGGGGGCTCCATCTCCATCCCTTTTTTCCACAGACCCCCCCCCCCCCAATCGGCTTAATGTACAAGCTTTATGGATAAAAAAGAAAAATAAATCAGTTCTGCTCCAGTTGGAAGCCTTAGAAAGATTTCCACCGGATGGCCGACAGTATGGTGTGTATGAAGTAGAGGAAGGTCGCCACATAGGAGAAGACCTGTGGGGGCACAAAAAGAATGTCAGCGGAAAATGTAAATGAACACCTGAGGGAAAAAAAGAGAGGTCAGGAGGTCAGGGAAGCCATCAGGATTCATCCTCTGAGGACCACGAGTCCCCAGGAGGATCACAGATTACTATTACTACCATTACACTGCCTCTGTGGTGTGTTCAGATGCACGCGAGAGGCTCAGACGCTTGAGTTTCAGGCCTTTACTCTGCTCAGTAGAGCTCGATGCAGATGCAAAACTACTGGGAGGCGCAAAAGGACTACAAAGAGACATGGCTGCCAATTTACTGAGCGTTTCTTTAATATTTATTTTTATGATCATATTTCAGCACAGCAGCTTCTAGAGTTCAGTAACTGATACTACAGACTTGATGGATTATTAGAAGAATCATTTATTAATGAGTTATTCACATGGCTGTGGTCCTCCAGGTTCAGGCCTCTGTCTGGTTCTGTTCTAATGGGTTTCCTGTAGAGAGCCGGACTCACCACTGCAGAGATGTCCAGCTGGTAGTTCTGGAAGGTCGGTCCGTCCTTCATCTCCAGGGTCACTTTGGCCAAAGCCACTGACGCACTGAGGTAGAAGAAGGCAGCGAGGCCGTGGTAGGCAAAGTCCTGGAGGAGGAGGAGGAGGGAGGAGAGGGGGGAGGACAGAGGAGGTAGAGGAGGAGGAGACAGGAGGGAGGAGGAGGGAGGAGATGAGGAGGACAGAGGAGGAGGAGAGGGAGACAGGAGGAGGAGGAGGGGGGGAGAGACAGGAAGGAGGAGAGGAGGAGGAGGGTAGGAGGACAGAGGAGGAGGAAGGATAGGAGGAGGACAGAGGAGGAGGAGGGGGAGACAGGAGGAGGAGGAGACAGGAGGAGGAGAGGAGGATGATGAACTGTGTGGTGAACAAGACAAACACTGTTCAAAGAGTCAGAACACACACACACACACTGCTGCATTATTGTGTTGGAAATTGTCATGATGTCATGTTGCTGTTTTGTTGTGTTGTGTTATTGTGTTGCTGTGTTTTGTTGCTGTGTTGATGTTGTGTTGTTGTTGCGTTTCATTCACACGTTCACTTTCAGACCTTTTAAATTTCTCCCTTTACCCTGATGAAAGATGAACAGTTCACCTCAGTTCCACTTCTGATGGTACGTTCAAGACCCTACGGCGCCTGAGCGCTTAGAGCCGAGGAAAACGACCCCACCCTCCGTCCGTTTTACAGCATCCGCTTTCAACGGCCGTTTGTCTTCGGGTTTTAATTTGGAGAAAATCGGAGGCTTCTCGGCAGCTAAAAGTTTCTCCGTCGTCGAATCAGTTTCCCGTCTCATGACCGTACCGATGGTTGGCGGGAAAAAACCAGATCAATCTCGGCGCATGGAGAGCTCGAGTAGTAATAATAAAAACCCTCTGAGGTTCGTAACAGACGACACACCCGGGTCTGAACCGGGCTTCATCTGCAACGCGCCCGTCAGGTTTAAACAGAACCATAAAGTTTGGCTTTTAATCAGCCGCCGGGTCCAAACTCACGCCGCTGAGGCTTTAATGGCCACAGACGGAAACCGGCGAGGAAGGAGATCACTCGCTCGCGCCATACTCAGCTCCTTCTGGGTCTGCAGCGGCATTCGGCCTTTTACTAACTTACTGGTGTCACGGTAACGTGGGGTGGGGGGGGCACTTACCGCCGCCGCCCAGCTGCCTTTGTTGTGATGCCCCCCGCAGGCGAACAGCACCATCCAGATGAAGGTCATGATGAAGCAGAAGACGGAGACGAACATGACCCAGCCCTGCGGGTTCTGGGGCACCACCAGCGTGCAGGCCACCAGGATCCACACCAGGCCGCCGAAGATCTGTGGGGTCACGGGGGACACGGGGATACGGGGACAAAGGGACACGGGGGACACGGTGACACAGGGGACACAGGGACACAGGGACACGGGGACACAGTCATCAGGTCGCCCTCACACGGTCGAATTCGTTACTCCACCTGTTTCACTGCAGCTATTGATCGATTATTGACTATCGCCTCGATTCGCTGATCGAGCTCCTCGGTTTAAACGACGGCGGCGGTGGAGACGACAACAGCAGCCTCCGCCTGCTCAGTGAATACAGCGTGTACGTCAGACAGACTTGGACCGGGACCTGAGGCAGGACACGGATCAGGACCCTGACCCGGACCCAGGCCAGGACCCGGACCAGGATCCACACCAGGACCCGGATCCAGACCCGGACCAAGGACCGGACCCGAACCCTAGGACCCGGACTGGGACCCGGAACCGGACCAGAACCCGGAACAGGACCCAGGCCAGGCACTGGAACCGGATCCGGATCCGAAACCTAGGACCTGGACTCGGATCCGGGACCGGATCCGGAACCGGACCCGGAACCGGAACCGGAACCGGCCTCAAACCCGGTACCGGACCCGTACTCGGAATCCGAACCCTAGGACCTGGACTCGGAACCGGAACCGGGCCCAGACCCGGACCCGAACCCTAGGACCCAGACCAGGATCCGGGCCAAGATCAGGATCCGGTCCAGGACCCACACCAGGATCTGGACCCGGACAACTCGGATCCGGATTCCAGACCTGGACCTGGACCTGAACCCTAGGACCCGGACCTGGACCAGTACCCTGACCAGGATCCACACCAGGACCCGGGAAAGGACCAGGACCCAGGCCAGGACCCAGATAAGGACCTGGACCAGGACCAGGATCCAGACCCGGATCCAGACTCTGACCAGTAGCTGGACCAGGGCCTGGACCCACACACGGAACCAGGCAAGGACCCGGATCAGGACCTGGAACCGGACTAGGACCTGGACCAGGACCCTGACCAGGAGCCACACCAGGACCCACACCAGGACCTGGATCCAGACCCAGACGTGGACCCAGGCCTGGATCCAGACCCGGATCCGGACCAAGACCTGGACCCCGACCAGGACCTGGGCCAGGCTGAACGTCCTGGTCCGTCCTCTGCAGACAGAGAAGAAACGGTACCTTTCTTCTCGTAGAGAAATAGCGTTTGGACCTAAAGGACCTGAAGTTCTCATGGTCCAAATCAGAAGGTCCCGGTTCAAAGGACCAAACCAACCT
The DNA here is from genome assembly GCA_016859345.1 of Istiophorus platypterus. Classification (NCBI taxonomy): domain Eukaryota; kingdom Metazoa; phylum Chordata; class Actinopteri; order Istiophoriformes; family Istiophoridae; genus Istiophorus; species Istiophorus platypterus. Next base: position 1,603,940 of record CM029114.1, on the reverse strand, counting down.
TTAAGAATAAAAGTCTTCATGAGTTGAGGTGTCTCCGTTATTTTGTCCGCTCCGTCTTTCCGTCCCTGCGCTCCGTTCAATTGACACCCCCGATGATTGACGGGCTGCATTATTCATGGGGCCGCCGCCCTCCTCCACCTGCTGCCGCCCCGTCAGGCTCCGCCTGCTCACACTGCTTGTGTGTGCGTGTGCGTGTGTGTGCGTTGGTGGGACTTAATGCACCAGTTCCCGTGAAGACACCTGCAGCATTCCTCCTCTGTTCAGACTGACGTCCATCGGGACGTGACGCCGAATCAAAAACCTTTCTGCCTTTTTCATATCGGCTCGAGGCCTCGTTCTGATCGCTCCTCTCCTGGCTGCCGTGACCTCTGACCCCTGACCTCCATGTACACTTACTAGGCATTTATTTTGTAATATTACCGACGCAGGGCGTCTGTACGTTTCCTGTGAACTCCATGTGTTCAGCCGAGTCAGACTTAGAATCTAATACAAGGAAACTGTCATTTTTCATATCGTATCCTACAAAAAAGTGATGGTCCAACTCTATATGGACAAAACTAAAAGCATCTTTCAACTGTCGCTCAGTTCTTGGAGATAAAGTTAAATTTGCAATGTTTGATTTACATTTTCAGATTTTAAAATGTATTTTTTTGTTTGTCAGTGGATCATGATTGAAAATATCAATCTGTTTTCCTACTTTCTTCACAAAAATTTAAAATGTTATCAGATTTTAAGTTTGACAGATTGTTCCTTTAATAAATAATCGCTCGGGTAGTTTTTTCCTTGTCATTTCAATATCGTTTTTATCATAAGGAATCAAAACTAAAGTCCAGATATTATTATCTAAAATTTTCAATGTCAGAAACAGTGTAAAGATAAAATTCGGGCCCAAGACTTAGGTCCAGTTTAGAGATTTAGTCCGAACCTCTGAGCTGCTCCAGGATCAGCCTCGTCACATCACATCGGTTTGTGTTTTCTGTCTAAACCTCACCGATGCTGGACTCTGCGTCTACACATGGTTCAGTAAAACGCAGCGTTGAATCACATTATGCACAACTTGAAAAAAACAAAACAAAACAGGAAAAGCAAGTTCATTTTTTTCTCTTAGAAAAAACCCCAATGAGGGGAAATGTGGTGAAATATTCCCACTTGTTCTCGGCCCCTCGTCTCTTGTTTCCATTGTTTCAGGAAATAAAAAACCAACAAATAAAAACCAGCGACTTTTCCTCCGGAGACAAACTGACGTCTCTTCCTCCCGATGGTAGGAAGTTATTAAAAGTTGATTCGTATTTTTGGGGCGAGTTCGATTTCCCCCCTAACAAACACAACCATATGGCGACAAATTTACTTCCTGAAGTTTGTCACAAGGTTTTTTTTGTTTTTCTTTAGTGCGACTCTTCACAACAGTTCGACTCTTTAATGTTCACTAATTAAAGCGAAGCGCTTCTGGATATTTCCATCTGTGCGTAAAAGCTGCGTAAAAAGCGGCCAACCCGTGCGCGCAGCTGCAGCGAGGTCGGATCTCATGGGGGTGGTGGTGGTGGGGGGGGGGTTGTGGGGGTCCTGTCCTGTGATTAAAAAGAAAAAACCTCCGCAGCTGCTGGTTCTTACCAGTTCTGGCAGGTAGAGGATGTCGGGGATGGTGGTGCAGATCCCGATCCCGCTGGGGAGGTTCCCCATGGTGGCAGTGTTGGAGGCCATCCTGCTGCTGCCGCCGCCGCCGCCGCCGCCGCCGCCGCTCTGACTGAAGCGGGACTCAGAACTGCGGCGGTTTAAAGCGGGAGGAGCTGACTGGAAAAACCGGAATCCCCATCAGATGAGCGGGGACGCACGCACACACACACGTACAGGTACACGTACACCAACACAGGTACACGCACGCACGTGTTTTGTTTCTGTTTTTATTTCAGATTTCATTGGTTCATACTAGATAATTTTATCATTGGTAACAGAAGTATTGATAGTAATAATTACAGTGCTACTAATTTATCTAATCAGCACATTTGCCACACTTTATAGCACAGACCACATTTCACTGGCTCATTTCAATGCATGGATCCGGGTTGTGATGGAACCTGCTGGAGCTTCATATAAACGGTATAAATGGTATAAATATTTATTTAAGTGTCTCTGTGAAGGCTGAATATTTACAGGAAACTGAGGTTTTTAGGGAAATTTAAAATATACTGGTCCCACTTCTTTATACCTGCATTGTAGTTCCAGTGAGAACCAGTGAGAGTTTATCGGCACCTGGTAAATTCAAATCCAACATGAACCTTAAGGTCTTTTCAATCAGGCAGATGGATGTTTCCATGCTTATAGTTCACTCTCATATATATAAGACATTTGAATTAGTTCAGACTTTGGTAAAAGTTTTTCTTCTAGGTGAAAAAAAAGTATTTCACCAAAGAGGAAAAAAAACGGGGAGAAAAATAATCTTTCAAAAAATGTGGCAATAATACTACTTGTACTAAGAGCAGTACTAACAGTAGTACTAACAGTATTATACAGTAGTCTACTAGTAGTATGTGATTATATAGTAGTAGTAGTGCTAGTTTGATATTCAGAGTTTAGAAATGACTCGTCCCTCCTGGCGCTTACACCAGTTCAGTCAGACGCCTTTTGACATCCTCTGATTGTTGTCCGTCATGTGCGAACATCTGAGCCCGGCTCGGTTCGTGGCCCCCACAGCCTTTCTAGCCCCCACACTGTAAACCATGGGGCCATGGAAACAGCGGGCCTCTCACCTGGCGGTGCCAGGGCTCGTCAAACGAGCGAGCTGTCGGACAAACACCTCAGGTAATCGCCGGGCTGGATCCGGTTTCCTCTGCCGCTGTCATCCTATCCTGTCGCCCGGGAAAACCTACTCCTGATGGAGACAAGGCTTATGGCGGCCATGTGTCAGAGAGGAAGAGAGGACTCTCCGAGACGAAGCCTGATCCAGAACCTTGTCCAGAACCTCGTCCAAAAACCTCACCCAGAACCGCTACCAAGATCCTGTCTTTACAACCAGAACCAGAACCAGAACTCCTCTACTGTTTCTCTGAACCAAAAATCCTCAGTTGATGCAAAACTGTTCAGATATTCTCTCTGTGCTCTCTGGGAGTGACCAGGATGGATAGGATCAGGAATGAGTACATCAGAGGGACAGCACATGTTAGAGGTTTAGGAGATAAAGTCAGAGAGGCCAGACTGAGATGGTTTGGACATGTCCTGAGAAGAGATAGTGAATATATTGGTAGAAGGATACTGAGTTTTGAACTGCCAGGCAGGAGGTCTAGAGGAAGACCAAAGAGGAGGTTTATGGATGTAGTGAAAGAGGACATGAAGGTAGTTGGTGTGAGAGAAGAGGACGCAGAAGACAGGGTTAGATGGAGGACACTGATTCGCTGTGGCGACCCCTAAAGGGAAAAGCCGAAAGAAAAAGAAGAAGAATTTTGCATGTCAAACATCTCCAGAAACACACAAATACAAAGTGAACAGCTTGTGCACGAAATCTGAAACAATTCCACAGCAAATGGCAAGATTTTTACAGTCTTTTGGGACCTAGCGGGCTAATTAGCTTAATGGAACAGATTCATCCTGTGCATCGTGTATTTTTAAGCCAGTATTGATTGTTTTATTCCCTCTCTGGATGGCAAAAGAAGCTGTAAAAGCAGCAATTACAACATGGTATAAAGTAGCTACGGCAAACCTGTGATCAATTGGCCACACGGAGCAACTCCATTGTCCCATCAGCGTTTGTCTTCACCTGAGTCCAGTGTTTGCTCTCCTTTTAGCTCAGGTTTTGCCTCCACCACCCCCTAGGAAAAATATCTAACTCCACCTTGTTTGGCAGCTGCAGCTACACGCTGCTTCTGATTCAATGTTGATGTACAAATATTGAAAATATTGCAGCCTTTAAGAATCTTTTCCTGTTTTTTTTTAGCTGCAGTAGCAGCCTCGGCTCTAGGGATGGAAACGTCTGTTGGCTGATCCGACACTTCGATCCAGGCTCAAATATTTCAGCTGCTATTGTGAGTTGCTGCTGAGATTCATGTTTTCCTGAGGATGATTCCTAACAACGCTGATGGTCCCCCAACTTTTCATCTTGCACCACCTGCTGGTCAAAAGTTTCACTTATCTCAACATCTACTGGACAAACTGGCACAACATTTTTGCAAAGATATTCATGACCCCATAGGTTAAACCCTAATCACTTTGATGACTACATTTTAGTTTATTATTGGTCGACATATTCAGCAAAATATCTCAACATCCATTGAATGGACTGGCACCAAAGTTTACAAAGTCATTCCTGTTCCCCAGAAGATGAATCCTTATCACTTTGGTGATCCTCTGACTTTTCATCTTGCACCACCTGCTGGTCAAAAGTTTCACTGACTGGCACCAAAGTTTGCAAAGTCTGTCACATTCCCCAGAGGATAACAACTTTTCTCTAAAATTTTTGGCCTTGATGTTTGACCTAACATCTAAGTGGTTGCTGACTTGTGTTCCCAGTAAAAAATGGAAGTAGTTTTCAATCAGCTACATTTTTGTTTTTTTGTTGACAAAAAAAATCATAAATAAAAAATGAAAAGTGAAAAATGAAACTTCAGTGTTGTGTAGCTGCTCCTGTGCCAAATAAAAAGAAAGGTCTCAGTGGTAGAAACTTGTTTTAGATGATGAAAAAGGCAGAGAACATGACACAGTTGTTGCCCAGCTGATGTGGCTTCATGGACTCAGCCCCCGGATCCAGTAAAACAAGATTTCCCTCCTGGTCCTGGACACCCCCCCCCATAAACTGCTGCTCCAGGATTCAGTTTCTACAAAGTGATGCAACCTGACCCGCAGGTGGATTCCTCCTTCTCCCCTCCGCCCCATTGTCCAGCCGATCGTGTTATTAGGTAATGGGGCCGACTGCCGGGGAGACACCATGTTATCTAATCTTCAGGTCAATCGGCAGAGCCCGAGCCCGGCACTGAATACTTCATGATAGGATGATAAACGCCACAGTTCCGCACCTGGCAAAACGGAGTCGTTTGACATTTTCAGTTCGGGGCATTTCACTCTTGTGGCTCCGTGGGGAGACGCCTCTGGATTAAGGCAGCAAGCGATGTCAGCAGCTGCTAGCGTCCCCTAGAGGCTGCAGGGTTTGTTACGGCCACAACATGGACCAACATCCGGAGGATTCTTATCCACTTTTAGTCTCATGGGTGGTGGAGCTAGAATTGTTAAGTTTGTCCTGTGGGTGGCACTAAAGGGAGGGATCGCATGTCATTAAAATCTAGAGGGTTTATGCTCTGGGGAGCAGCAATCGGGTCGAGACATTTCATTGAGTTCTGTTCAGTAGTTGTAGAGATTTACTTCTGCTCTGCTGATAAAAACATACTCTGTTGCTCTGGATGACAGGTTCCTTCACTACCACGATCACACACACAGTAGTTTATTTACTAAGTCTCTCTCACACACACACACACACACACACCCACACAAATACACACACATATGCACACAGAGTCACACACACCGTCCTGCTGCCAAAATTACTCATTATGGCACCAAATGTGGATTATTCTGCTGTGGAAAATAGTCCCCAACAGATGCACTGTTTCCGTTTGTTCAATAAAACACTAAAGTCAGCAGCTGTTTCAGGAAAATCACTGAGCCTTTAAAAAAAAAAAAAATTAAACCGATCAGCTGTTTCGGTGACTCAGTGACGTGGAACTCAGTGTCTTGCTAGAGAGCACATTGGCAGCAGTGAGTTAAACACAGGAGGTTTTTGAGCACTGGGCAGTCTGAAACCAGTACACCCAGCCTGTTGGCACTCGCGGGAGGTCACCGAGGACCGGCAGTCTCCATCTCCGCCAAGCTTCCTGCCGGCCGCCTGGCCCGGCCCAGCATGGCTGGGCTGGGCTGGGCTCGGTTCAGCCTGGTCAGCAGGTGTCTTGCTGTCATTCCTGCTGAGCTGTGAACCAGTGGATCACAGTCAGCTGAGCCCACTTCAGGGACCTAAAAGCAGCAGTACCACACTGTGGAAAATACTTACAAGTAAAAGTAAGATGACAAAAGTAATATGTGTTTATTCATTTACTTCCTCGATGATTCTACTCTTTGTGTTTATTTTTCTTATTTTGTTGATAACCTCTATTTTCCTTCTGTTCTCACAGAGGCTCCTCCTATTGCGCTGCAACGCTCTACATTCCCCTGCTGGGGGAACGAAAACTCACAGCTGGAAAAAAAGAAGTAAGTTCCATGAGGTGTTTTACTGCAACAGACACATTTACTGACAGTTTTGTTTGGGATGATCGAACTTGAACCAGAAGTCTCAGCTGTGTTACCTACACATGGGCTTTTTCCTGCTGTGGCCCCATCAGAAGGCCCAGTTGTCTCACACACACACACACACACACACACACACACACACACACACACAAACACACACACATACTCAGGTTTGACAATTCATAAACCTTTCCTTTTTCCTTTTAAACAAATGAGTCAAAACAACGGATGCCAACACACAGGAGGGTTGATCCTATAAAGTCAGTAGCGATTTCCCAGGAAAAATAGGGAGCAGAGCATCCGTCTGGTTTCACCTGCTTCCTTGATCTTACCTGCCCAACAGGTGCCAGTCGTCCTTTATTTTTCACTGTGGGGGTACGTGGTGATTTTTTTTTCATTTAAACAAATTAATCATTTGGTTTTTAAAATGTCAGAAAATAGTATTAAAAAAAAAAGTCCAAGGTGACATTTTACAAATTTTTTGGTTTATCAACTGTCACATAAGAGAAACAAGAACAGAACATGATTTTTCTTGTGACGGATTCCTCGAGGCCGTGACAAGAACAATGTCCTGGCCTGACATAGTGTTGTCTGATGAATGCGAGTTAAAATGGGTCTGACGTTCCAGATAAAGGATCAGAGGGAGGGTTGCATTCGTGTGTGTGTGTGTGTCGCCGAGAATGTAAATCTGACGTCAGGCAAATGTTCAGATCAGAGATCTGAGACGTCTGGTGGAGATAAAAGTCCTCGTTCAGTCTGTGGCTCAGAGTAAATCACATGACCTCTGACCTCTGTGTTACTGTGATTAACAGATGAAGTAGTGATGAATGGTGCAGGAATCTGTATATATATATATATATATATATATATATATATATATATATATATATATATGAAAAAAAATATATAGAGAGAGAAACACACACACACACATATATAATGTTTTATTATGCAGGTTTGAGAGTCTATAACTTTAAAAAACAGTGAATTATCTTCTTTCTTTTGCATGAATTTGATAATAAGATTTTTATCATTTCACTCAAATTTATTTTCTCTGATTAAATATCAGTTTTAGTCACTGAACCACTTTTAATTCAAATTAAATTTGAACTACCAGTACTTTAAAATTAGACTTAAATACTGTGTTATCTGTTTTTAGTTAAGTTCCAGTACTGCCCTTGTTACTATGTCACTCAGTGGTAGAAGTAGCATTATTAGTAGCAGTAGTAGCAGTAGTAGTAGTAGTAGTAGTAGTAGTAGTAATAGTAGTAGTAGTAGTAGTAGTAGTAGTAGTAGTAGTAGTAGTAGCAGTAGTAGTAGTAGTAGCAGTAGTAGTAGTAGTAGCAGTAGTAGTAGTAGTAGCAGTAGTAGTAGTAGTAGCAGTAGTAGTAGTAGTAGTAGTAGTAGCAGTAGTAGCAGCAGTAGTAGTAGTAGCAGTAGTAGTAGTAGCAGTAGTAGTAGTAGTAGTAGTAGTAGTAGTAGCAGTAGTAGCAGCAGTAGTAGTAGTAGTAGTAGTAGTAGTAGTAGCAGTAGTAGCAGCAGTAGTAGTAGTAGCAGTAGTAGTAGTAGTAGTAGCAGTAGTAGCAGTAGTAGTAGTAGTAGTAGTAGCAGTAGTAGTAGTAGCAGTAGTAGTAGTAGTAGTAGTAGTAGTAGTAGTAGCAGCAGTAGTAGTAGTAGTAGTAGTAGTAGTAGTAGTAGTAGCAGTAGTAGTAGTAGTAGTAGTAGTAGTAGTAGTAGTAGTAGTAGCAGTAGTAGCAGTATCCATGTGTCGCCACCTTCTGTCCGGGAGCGGGCTCTAATCTCCCTGCGCCCTGCGCCCCAGTATTACGGTAAGCTGCGCTGTATTACCGTAGCGGACGGATGTGTGACGGACATGGCAGCGACGTTCAACAGCAGCGGCTCCACAAGTGAACGTGAGTCCGGAACTGTCCGTCAGCCCTCGGTTACCTGTCGGTTACCTGTCGGTTACCTGTCGGTTACCTGTCGGTTACCCTCTCCGTTAGCCTGTCGGTTAGCCCGTCGGTTAACTGTCCGTTTGCCTGTCGCTTAACTTTTGGGTAGCCTGTCCGTTAGCTTGTCGGTTAGCCCGTGGACACCGTCCAGGCGTTCGGTGCCGCGTTTAACGCCAGTATTGTGGAGAGAGACGGGCGGTACCGACGGTGTCGAGTCAGGACCGGGTCCGGCCGCTGCCTCCATCCAGGCAGGAGTCTGCGCGTTTTACAGTCGCGCTCCACAACGGAGCAGAGTTTTTGACTTCGCAGCGGGTTTATGCGCCTTAAATGGTTAAATGGTGGATACTGGGAGCGAAGCTGGATCTAAACATGGTTTCACACAGGGCGTGTGTGGGGGGGCTTTGCCTGTGGTCTTCGCCTCTTGTGAGGCAAAAGCTTTAAAAGATCCTCCCCAGATGAGAAGGCATATCGAGATATGTAATTTATTCATGCATGATCACAGTGTCCATCTTAAAAGATAAGTTGGCATGTTTCTCTAGTCCATCAAATGCCCAGGTGGACAGTGAAGGAGTTGTTGTTCTTGTTGTTGTTGTTGTGATTGTTGTTGTTGTGTGGCCAGCTCTGCTCAGGATCAGGTTCGCCCCCACAGCTGGTTTGTTTGAAATGACTATTAGGATTTCATGCAGGAAGTCAGTCAGACTACAAAGACGCACAACGGGACGACTGAGAAACAAATGGACTACAAAAAGACACGTATTGACTAAACAGAGACACAAACAAACAATTAAAACAATCAAACCGACACAGAGAGACACAAAATGACGACAGAGGAACGAAGTGACTGCAAAAAGATGAAAAAATGACATTAAAGAGACACAAAAACAACCGCAAAGAGATGGAAAAACGACAACAGAAAAACAACTACAAACAGACAAATATTGAAGATAAAACGATGCAAAACCACAGAGAGACACAAAACTATGCAGCCTACATTGTTTTCTTTTCTGTCATTGACATTTCGTCATTTTTTTGTCAATGTCTTTTTCAGTTAGGGAGTCTTGCCCCTCTGTAAGAAGGGTGGGGGCATTGGACATGTCTGTTGCCCAGTGGCCCATTGCCTCATAATTTGTCCCTTCTGACTGCGGAGGACAAAGTCGTGGTTCTGTGTAGAAAACATATTTGATAATCATCAGCTGATGTTGATAATCTGAAACTTCAGCAGTGAGTCAGTCGGTTAAAATCATGTCCTCCAAAGTTTTAGTTTTTCTCATGACATTTTCTCTCTGCCTTTCTGTCCATCCACAGCAACAACCACAACAACAAGAAAAACTGTTAAAACACAATAAAAATAAAATTCACAACAACGGTTAAAGTGTCATAATGATAAAATCCATGACAACAACTGTTAAAGCACAGTATTACAGTAATTTTTATACAGAATGAGGACTGTGGATTTTGTTCTCCAGTGATCAGTAGCTCCATCACTGTACATGCGGGCACGTTAATGTAGCTCTAAGAAGGATGTGGAAGATTTGAACACGTCCTTTAAACTGTGGAGTAGCTGCAGCGACTCCATCTGTACAGACTTGTACCATTTTGTCTAAACTCTGTTCAACTCACAGAACTTTATTTCAAATTCTCATGGGGATCCCAGAGTTTTCCAAATATGCCAGACCTGTTGGGGCTGGATTGAGGCAAAATGTATCACACAACAATTTCATTAAATTGCACAGGTGGACCTTGACAGCTCCTCCATTTCCAACAACACCTCTTTGGACCGGATATTAAAAGTTCCAATGAATCAGCTCCAGGCCTTTTATCTGATTAGATTGTCATGAAATATTGAGGGAACAGGCCATGAATCTGATCAACTGTCAATTGACCAATTGTCCTTGAACCCCTGAAAATGAGGGACTGTGTATAAAAATGGCTGCAATTCATAAACAGTTAATGTGGTATTTTTTTTGAAATACCTATTGACCCACCTGTACTGGGTTTTGACCTAAAGCCCGACCGATACTGGACTTTTGGGGTCAATACGGACACTGATTTCTGGGGTGTAAAAAAAAAAATTCTGATATCGCTTTATTGGGCTGTATCACAAGTATTATTATATATACATGCAAACATACAGTATGTGTTAGATGAGATGAAATGATGGGGTCGTTGTTTATGAACTTTTCAACAATGTATTTAACAAACCAGTTAGCAACTTAGCGTGAAGATGGCCCTTTACTCCACAGCAGCGTCTGCTCTGCCACAGGTGCTGCAGACAACAATGTAGTTGATGAGCTCTGCTGGAAAAACTGGGTGATGACACCATCTCTAAATTACCCCAAGCATCTTTTTCTGTAAAAAAGAGGTTTCGAATCGGCCAACATAGAGATATATGTATCTGTGACAGGCCAATATTGGTCAATGAAATCAGCCACCTGATATATCGATAGTGCTCTAGTTTTGAGCGAACCCTGGTGCATATCGGTAAGAGAAGCCATCCCCTCATTTTCAACTCCATTGACCTGGAGCTAAGACTCACAACTAAGTTAATGAAACATTATAGAAATCGGCAGGATTGTTGTGATAGATAAGACCTCACTTTTCAATTAAATACGGTTTGCAAAGATGATAAACAATGATCTGATTTATGGCTTTTCCCCTCATCCCGTTCTGCAGACACAGACCAAGACTGAGCTGAAACTCTCACCTCTCTGTTCAGAAGAAGTGCAAACGCCCGACCCATTTCCGAAGAGCAATTGGTTCACAGCCAGTTCATCAGGTTTCAGTGCTGTGGGTTCTCTTACGCAGTCTGCATGCTGGAGAAACGGTACATGTTGACCCGAACCCACCTGAGCAGAACTCCTCCGTTCGACTTCCCTCATTAGTCGCTCTGCGGTTCTAGCCGGCTGTTTCACCAATGCCTCGATGGAGAACGTTCTTCAGCCAGTACTTTCGATGGTCCAGCACCGTCACTCAAGCCCTTGTCCTGTCCGTCGTCACATTTTGCGTTGTCCTCCCTCTGTGCTGCCATCAGCTGCTCTACTCATACTTCTTCATCCGGTCCATGTACCTGGACTCCATGAGTGAGGAGGTGCTGGAGGGAAGCCTCAGCCAAGGTCAGGAAGCCCTGCGCTTCTGGCAGAGCGGGGTGGCGTCCTCCCGATTAAGAGACATTGTCCAGCAACCCGAGCTGCTGGTTACTGTGGTGACAGCCAGGCGGAACGAGGGCCGGGACTTCCACTACTTGCTCCAGGTAATGTGGCGGCTGAGTGGCATTGTGGGAGGCTGTGGGGAGCAGCAGTGTGCAGAGGTGCTGGTCTGTGATGTGGAGAGCGGCCCTCAGGAGAACCAGGACGCCAAGCTGCTAGAGGCTCACTTCAGGGTGATCCGGCGTTCCCCCCAGGAGCAGCAGATTAACAGGGAACGGCTCAACACCTTTGAGAGGGAGAAGCGGGATTACGTCTTTTGTCTCCGCAAGGGATGGGAGCTGGTGAAGCCCAGAAATGTGGTTGTCCTAGAGGACGATGCTTTGCCGAGACATGACTTTTTCACAGTCATAAAGGACCTTCTGTCACGTCAGTTTGCCCTTCACACTCTTTACATCAAGCTGTATCACCCTGAAAGGCTGCAGCGCTACTGGAACCCGGAGCCTTACCGCATCCTTGAGTGGGTGGGGCTGGGGTTGGTCGGGGCGACGGCCCTCCTCCTCACCTTCCCTTACTGGAACCCCTGCTCTTTTTCCTTCACCCTGTCGGCCAGCCACCTCCTCTTCTTCACCCTTTACTTCATGGCAACCACGGAACTGCTTGGACGGCACTATCTTCTGGAAGTGCGGAGGCTTTCCCCACAGCTGTACGCCGTCTCCCCGGCCACCGAGTGCTGTACCCCGGCCATGCTGTACCCCGGCAATGCCTCGCTCAGAGTGGCTGATTACCTGGACGGCTCGTTCTGCGTCAAAGGGTACGCCAAAGACATGGCTCTGTATCGCATGGTGAGGACGATCCCTGGGGAAAGGTCTCACAGCGTGGAACCCAACCTCATCACCCACATTGGAGCCTATTCCTCGGTCAGGTCCAACCCATCCAAGCCCAAACTCCTCTGACAGAACCACTAAGGGATCACAGTGGATTTTAAGGTTCCTCTTATCTTGATTTGAACTGTTCTCTTCTACCATGTCACCTTCTTGACTCTTGAGGCCTGAGAAGACATCATCCATTGAGTACCGGTTTGGGGATTTGCAGATGCCAAGGCATCAAGACGAAAACAAGTCTATGTTTGTTTGGTTACCGGTAGAATGTTTGTTCTTTTGGTTTGAAGCAGCCAGCTAATTTTTGTCTTATTTCAGACATTAAACATTATCGTGTAGCAGGTTACGTAAAGGACCCAATTTGAGTTGGGTCTTTTGACAAAATCTGGACATGAACTGCTCTTAAAGATTCAGACTTTCACCTAACAACATTTTACATGGATATGATGAAAGTGGTGAGGTTATTAAATCATTTGTTCACTATTTACCCAGAACTAATTAAAACCGGGGTTTGGGTTCTATAGCTTTTTAATGAATCTCTTCCTCTCAGTTGATCTTTGGCTGATTGCAGACATCGGTTTCGTACCAGATCACAACCAAGTATATCCGTACATATCATATCAAGTACACTGAGTTTTTATTTTTAAGAAATAACTTTTTCTCACTGGGTTTAAACGTACCAGTGTGAGAAATTGTTTAGGCCTTCAAACACCCCTTTACAGGGCTAACCTGAGATAGGTCAAGGTCTTTGAAGCCCTGCAGTTCCCGTCGATAGTCAAGTCTATGTGGATCAAACATCAGTCCAGTAATTCAGACCAGGAATTACGGATAAAGACTGGGGATATGACCATGGGAGTTTTTGGCCTTTTGTCTTTGACATTCATGTTTTTTTACAGAATTTTTAAAACAATAAGCAGTCACATTTAATACATCTCCTCTGTGAGATACAACATGCCATCCTACAGTAGAGCAATATTGTGCCATCGCATTACTGCTGTAGAGGAAACGACTGCTACAGCAGAACCATGTTGATGTGGTTTACAGATCGGTGACACGACTTACACTTACACTTACACTTATGACTTACACTTGGTTGTTTGTATTACTTTCAAACGCTTTTCATGTTACAAGAGAATATACTGTTCACCCTGTGTATCTACCACCTTTGTCAACAGCCCATCCTGTAGCCAGCAGGCTTTAGTTGGACAGATTTCAAACCTGACCCACTCCTCTACAAGTTCTTTGGTGGAACCAGGCCAACAGTTTTCCCCCACTTCCAGTCTCTGTGTTAAGCTAGGCTAAACACGTCCTGGATCTCCTGCTTTACCATGTCCCTGTATTTCGGCCACACAGAAAATGAAAGTGATGTCGGAAACTTTCTGAAGATTTACCAAAATGTCCGACTGTTGGTTTAACACCAACCCGGCGTGTCATCGACCCGACCTGAATGTGCCTTTTAACGTTTCTGACCTTAGTATCATGTCACCCATGACTGGGCTCTGGATGAAACCAGCCCCAAGTCCATCGTTTGCAACATTTCAGTGCATTTAATTCATACACGCTCCTGTACAGTAATTCAATTAAAAACGAAAACCATAAGAATCACAGGAAGTGGCTGCCAAAATAAAACCACCAGGCCTTTGAGTATTCTCCAGACTGACACCGACAACACTGACTGAGTTGGATCTCTGGAGTTCAGACTGGTTCTGGTGTCAGCTCGAGAGAAAACCTGCCAAATTAAGAGCTTGACTCTCAAAATCAAATAGAAATCATAGGATAAATTATAGGTATTTCTTATTGATATTCCTATTGTAACTGTAACACAGGTCATGGTACTTTTTAAAGAGAAGTGACATCTTTAAGCAGAACTTTTTGACTCCAGAAAGAAAATTGAATGTAGAGGTTTAAATAAGAAAATGATGATGGATTTATTAGACTGTTACCATGATTCTTCTGAGGAATGTTCTGCCTCCCATCGAATTTTGAAATAATATCCAGATGAAAATGATGTAATGAAAGACAAGTTTTATTCTATTCATACATATTTTGAAGGAATAGTTTGACGTTTCGGGAAATGAGCTGATTACTTTTCTCCTGCTGAGAGTTAAGGTTCATGTTTAACGCACAGATATCAGGGGTTTATTGTTCCAAACATCTGACACAAATCAATGGGCTGCGTTTGGTATATGCACTTTATAAAAAATATGAAGTATATACACACATGTAAAAAAAAAGGAAATAACATTTTTTTTTCATAAAATGAATGCAGAGACATGAAAGAGCAGAAAAATGAATGTTTGATCAAAAACAAATTGACTGAAAAGTTAAAAATATATTTAAAAACTGAACTGTGGTTTATAATTTGATTAAGTTATGAAGATAAATGATGACAGTGGCTGTGCAGCATGAACGGAGATAAAGAAATAAACACATTTTTATCTGTTTTCTGTTTCTTCAGTCGGCTGAAGTTCAGTTTACTCTTCAGTTTTTTTGCAGTTTACTTATATCAAGAGTTGACAATGTAAATGCTACAATAAAAAAGATTTTGTTTTAAGGTTTGGTTTAAGTTTGACTGTGCTTTTAATTTGGGTTTTGATTCTGCAAAGCACAATGATTTTATTCTATATTTAAATCCTGAAGCTTTGCTGTGTTCGTCATTCATTCAATTTGGTTAAAGTTGTTTGACGTTTGAATGTGTTTCTCTTCAACATTTCTGATGTTTTCCACAGTTTCCTTCTGTTTGTCTATTCACTGCAGCACAAAACATATTAAAAATGTTTAGCAAGTGACGATTTTTCTTAAACTGGATTTTAATTCTCTTTTTATTTGACTTTTTTTTTTGGAAATTTTGGGTGATTTATTGTCTAAATGAGCTCTTAACCTAGATGCTCAACAGACCAAAGATTGTTTTGAACGTGACTGAAAAATAAAAGATGTGTTACTTAAATCTGAGATCTTCAAAACAAAAGCATTGTATTGATTCTATTTAAACAAGGTGTAAAACTGTTCTCTGAAGATGCAAATGAAATCTTCTGTTCTACGATCGTATTTTGATTTTGTGCTGAATTTTGAATTTCGACATGTCATGACATGACATTCGACACTGTGACTCTCACTGTTTTTCTAACAATAAAAAGAAAATAAACAATAAAACAATAAAAAGAGTTTGAAGAAAACTTTGTGTCCCAGCAGTTACGTCTTCTTGAGTTATATATATATATAAAAAAAAAAAAAATTAAAAATCTGTGAGGTGACTAAAGCTCTTTAGTTCAACAGGAAAAAGTGTCCACAGGTCAAAACTGAACCACACAAACGGTTCATTCAGTTTTAAACTGAATTTTTCTAACTTTTTTTCCTGTTTAAATTTAAAAACAGAGTAAACAGTGGTGGAAAAAAATTGCAGGGTTTAAAATGTGAAACTGGATCGTGAGGAGGAGCAGATTTTCTCTGAGCGACTAAGGAGTAACAGGATAAAACTCTTCATTTAACAACTGGTTCACGGTTCAGAGAAATGACAGATGAGGAAACCAGATGTTGCAGGAATGATGGAGATGGGGGGCAGAAAACAACTGTGGGGTTTGGTTTATAGCAGGATTGTTGTAGTTTTAGCACATACAGCCCCCCTCCCCCCACTGGTTACATCACAGCAACATGAAAGCTTTAGATCTGCTCATATACAATAATGGCCGTGGATCTGTCCATGCTGTTAATCATAATTTGTTTTCTTAAAAAGCTGCTTTCAATCTGGGTTTCACAGATTTTTTTTCTTTCCTTTTTTTGAATCTGATCTTTCTGGTTAAGTTCAGACTGATGTTTTAACTCAAGTTTCTTTATTTGTTTGCACAAAAATCGAACAGAGGATCAAATATAAGGAGTCAGTTTTTAAAAAAGGCAACAGATTAAAACATGAAGATGTGCAGACAGCTCCAGAAAACCCAAATTCTCATCATGTGGTTCCCTTAAGCAACAAAGGCTAACCTGAGAATTAGAGTAATGATCCGGGGAAACTTGGACATTTTTCTGGAAGCTGTGCTGTCAAATATAAAAAGCAGCTCCTGAAGACAAAGACGTGATTTTTTTTTTCCGCCATTCAGGTAGAGAAACGAGTCACAGTAAGCGAATTGCGGGTGAAGCAGCTGCAGCAGCGTCTGAGGGCAGGAGCAGCCCAGAGTGAAAGGCTGCAGGAGGACCGGCAGGAGGCAGCACAGATCTACAGGAAAACGCTCCCAATCACACAGACACTTTCAATGTTTAGCTCCATCTCCATCATCACCATCATCATCGGTCCCATCAGGAGGCGTCTGATCGTCCCAGTTTCAGGACGAGTCCAAAACCTCAGCCAGAGTCATGAAGACCTGTCCTCAGAGACCAGGAGGACAAGGAGTCCTACAACAGGTGGCCTGGACCCCCAGAGACCAGGTCTCAGCAACATGGAGTCAGTCTGGGACCATATGAGGAGACATAGGGCCCTGAGACAGACTAGATCCACAGGACCCTCAGAACAATCACCCTGAAAAGAACCTGAGGAATTGTGAGCGGTTGTAATGAGGAGAGCAGGGTTGTTTATATATCAATAATACAGATCGATCTGTCTGTCTGTTTCTATTTATACATATATCTGTGTGTGTACATATATATAGATATATATATATATAGAGAGAGATAAATATAGACATAATTGTTGCAGCTCTAATAAATATATACTTGAATTAGAGCTGCAATGATTAGTTGATGAATTGACTCGTCAAATGAAAGAAAATTAATCAGCAGCTTTTTTGATCCTAGATTTTTTAGATCCTAGATGATCCTAGAAAAAATAAAGGTTTCAGCCTCTGAAGTCTTGAGTTTTCTGCAGCGGCACCACACTGTGTCAAAACTGCAGCTCTTTGGGTTTTAAGCCGTCGACCGGACCCGACCAGACGATTCAGCTGGAGCCACCACCGCGGACCCAGGGAGGCCGAGGTGTTTCCTGCCGTGTTACGAGGCCAATGATTCCTCCATGCGCCGAGGAAATGGCCCCAGTCTATCTCGTTCCTTCTGAAGCCAAAACCTACGCCCTCATGTGTCCGAAGGGCCGGGAGAAGAAAAGTCACTGAAACTTTAGTTTATTTAAGTCATGAGGAGAAAGCTGAGGCTTTTCTGTCCAGGTATAGGACCAGTCCTAAGGAGGAATGTCCCTTTAACTTCCCTCCTGCCGATAAACATAAATAATATGATGAAACTGAAAACAACAACAACGACAACAACAACAACAACAACACGTCTTGTTCTTTCTTTTATTTCACTGTTTTTCCCTTTAAATTCGCCGTTTCCGTTTTCCTGCTCCCGAGTCACATGACGACTCGCGATGCCTTCACGGACCACTATTTAGGCCCGGAAAAAACAAAAACCGATAAAACAAATGAAAGATCTTCACCAAGTCAAACAGAAGCGACACGAAAGAAAGAAACGGTAAAAGATGTTTAAAACGTTTTATAAAAGTTAAAAACGAAAAAACCCAACATGATATAAAAATATGTAATTATATAAGCATTAAGAAACCAGGCAATTGAGGGATCAAGGAAATAATCAACAACTTCACTGGAAATATTATTGTTAGTTGCTGATATAAAATCTGCGAAATCTACAGTCCTACTTTGGTTTTTTTTAACGTTATTTTGACTTATTTGTCAGATTTTCTGTTTTTGGTTACAACAGATTTCTGTCTAAATTATTCGTTTTTTAAAAAAATTTATTAAACATTAAATCTGTTAATCTTTAAAACAGTTTGGAACCTTAAAGTTAATCAATCTACAGGATGATTTAGCAGGAAAAAATCTGCAACAATGGAATAATTAATCTTTTCTTTGCGTTTATTTGTGAAAGCGACAATGATTTTACCTCTTTTAACATCTTATTTTTTAATTTATTTAATCACTTAGGTGAGCCAGGGCCACAACCCTGTTTTCCACGTCACTGTTTTTCTTTTTTCATTTTTCCCCCCTCTGCCCCGCTACATTTCCTCCGGTCCCTGAAGGCAGCCCGAGTCCTGGTCTCCCAGCGCAGGACGAACGTCAGCCCGGACCCGAGTCAGAGTCAGAGTCGGAGTCGGAGTCGGAGTCGGAGTCAGAGAGTGTGGGTGACGATGGCGGTCCAGCGGTCCCGGGGGGGGCAGGTCTGAGGCGGGGTCCTCGGAGATGGACGCTCGCTGCTGACGTCTACATCAGAGCCTCGGCACAAAAACCACGTTTGGACTTTTCTTTCTTTCTTTCTTCCTTTTCATCCTGCAAGAGACACAAGCTCCGGGCTCGTCGGAGAGAAAAGGGTCTGGAAAACTGCTCCAGGGCCGTTTGGAAAGTTTGTGAGTTTTTCCAGGGAAGAATCTTGAGAAGTTGTTTTTTTCTTGGAGAGATGTCGGAGCCGCAGAAGAGCGAGGACCCTCCCGACCAGCCCGCAGGGAAAGAGAAGGAGGTCCCCAACGGGGGGGGCCCCGCGAACACCAAGGAGGTGAGAGCCAGCCCCCGCGCGAGCACAGGTCGCCTCAGGTGTTGCCCGAGGCACGTGCGGACCCTTGTCCCCGCCGAAGCGGTGGAAGCTCAGTCACGGCTCCACTTGAACATAATGAGAATTCTTATTATCGAATGTGACAAGTTGCTGCTTTTTCTCATTTTATTCTCATTTTCCTTTGTTTTTTAATTCACCCGATCAGATGACTTTGTTTTTTCTTACTTTTAAACGGACTAAATGACCGATTGCGACACGAGTGAATGATTAACACGGGTTTATGTTATTATTATTTTTTTTTTATCGTTTTATTGTCGCCCTCTGCTCAGCGGCCACTTTATTAGGAACAGCTTCACGGGGTCACAGGGTCACGCGGATCGATCCTCGCTTAAAAACGGCGGAAATCATCGATCACTTATCAGAGTAGCTGCCGGTTTATTTTCTGATTCTGATCAGTTGATAGTTTCTGCAGCTCTGCTTGAACTGCTGCTTTGTCAGGCTCAGCCGTTTCCTTTACAGGCTGTCGGAGACTTTAAATCAGCCCATAAATGACAAATAATTATAATAATAAATCGGTAAAATTGATGAGTCAAGTGTTTTTACAAAAGCCAAACACAAAAATAAGAAAAAAAAGAAGTGAACAGTGAAACGTTTGAACAGAAAAAGAACAAAATAAGGAAAAACAACTTTGGATGGACAGAGAGAGAGAGAGAGAGAGAGAGAGAGAGAGACCACCACACCCACCATCTATACTACCCCCAAACCTCCTCCACCTCCATCACAACCACCTGCACAACCATCACCACCACCTCCACCTCCACCACCACCCCAACACTTCTACCAACTCTGACACCTCCACCTTCTCAGACACCCGCCTCCTCCGTATTAATCTCAGAATAGTTGAATCCACACCTGCTGGTCCACACCTACCAGGAAACGTTCTGTCTGATGAGCTCAGGCCTTTTCCAGGTTAATGAGGTGAAAGTTTCTTCAGGAGAATCTTAAAATCATGACTCAATGTCTGATTAATTTAATCGTATGGAAGCGTGCGAGGAGTAATCAGATACTTTACTGGTGTAAAAGTACCAGTATAACCATGTAAAATGACTCCAATACAAGTAAAGCCCAGTAATTGAAAGCTGATCAAGAACCAGAATGTGTTTCTCTGATGTGTTGTTGACTCTGTTTACACACACAAAGGGAACGAAACATTAAAAACCTCTTTCTGGCAGTGTCGAGGTGAATTTCATGATCATTTTTTCATTCTTTTGATGTCTTCATTCTTCCATCAGATGGAAAATATTCTGTTGCTCTGCTTCACATTTTATCTCCACTGCAAACACCAGATTTTACTTGTGAAACTTCTGGTTTTCCGGTGAAATGAAAACAAAGGTTTTGGTGGTAAAACGTGACGATGTGTTTATCTTTTTGTTTCCTTGTTGCATCCAGCGTTGTATTAGTATCGAGGTCGTATCAGCCTGGTGTATTTTGCGTCCTTGGAAACTAAGGTTCAAATTTTTCATTATTTTTTAAAATCCAGAGACCAGCTTCACCCGTTAAATGTCGCTCTGTCTGTTTCAGGATTTTGACCTGGCCGCCATCTACGTGTCAGATGCTCAGTACAACAGAAACATCTTCTTCGACACGTCGCCGCAGGCCGTGAGGTGAGACGTTCACATCCTGTCCCTGCGTCTAGTTTCTCCTCGTGTTCATTTGATGATGATGAGCGCCGGTTGGTCTGTTCCACCGGTGCAGGTTCAGCTCAACGTCGGTCTTCGACAGCATCGCCGCTTCCCATTATTTTGTAAAGATAAGTGTAGTGATATTGTAGTGATATGTAGTGATATAATTATATCCTGGTTAGTGGTTAGAGGTAAACAAACTAATTGGAATCACTAGTGACAGTGTTGATAAAAATGTATTATATTTTCAGAAAAGCATCATCTGAAGCTGCCACAGATTCTCACGATAGCATCAAATGTGGATTCATCCGCTGCTGAACCGATGCACTTTATGCTCCTGTTTGTTTGTATGATTAGAATTAAAAAAAGAACTAGAGTGAGCAGCTGTTTTAGGGGAATGAATGAATTTGTTAAAAAGTGAAACCCTACATTTTTGCGGTGTTAAAAAAAACAAAACAAAAAAAGATTTCCATCGTCAGTAGGAACCAATGGGTGTTGTGTGTTCTCAGGCTGTACCTGCTGTACAACCACTGGTTCCCCAAGGTGCTCCTCTACTTCTTCATCCTGGTCGATCTGTCTCTGGCCATCTTCGAGGACCCGGCCGTCCTCCCTCTGCCTACATGGGTAGGATGGATGCCTGGTGTCGGGGGGGGTTAGGTGTCTAAAATCCAACACTTCAGGAAACAAAGGCTGGGGCTTTTTGCTCAAAATCAACTAAAAATAGACTATATGTTTCTCCATTAGTGCAGAATTTACATTAGTTTTGTTTTTTAATGGTAAATCCAGTTTTTTCTTCTCACAGAGGAGAAACCAACCTTACAACTAACGGTGTCTCCACTGGAACCGAGGTGACATCAAAAACTGGTTCCAGTGGATAGTACCAGGGGAAACGGGCGACGGGGAAAAACTCTGGAACATTCATGTGTTATGCTAAGGTGGTTAGCCTCAAGGAAAATTTATGCTACTGTGTCAAAACTACGCCGCAGCCTGATGCTCATCTCCCCCCAAAAATTTAAAAATGTGTTATAGCAACGCAGACCACAACAGCTGTGATTGGTCAGCTTGGTACCGTCGCATTTCCAGCTCCTCCTCCTTCACCGCCGTCGTACAGACTCGTCTACTCCGACGTCTTCTATTGTTTCAGCATTGCGATAAATTCAGGAAAAACTAAAACTGCTGTTCGACATCCGTCAGCTTCGACTCCATCGAGATTCTCTTGGTTTTAGTCGCTGTCATTTCTAAGTGACGCCAACAAATTTGTGAAAAACGGCGATGAAGAAACTTGATACAGTGCCATAGAAATGCCACTGCCAACTAGTGGTTTGACAGTGTAACTGCAGAGTGAATCCAGCGTAGTAGTATGAAAGCTCACGACAGCGTAGGTCACTGGTGTAGACTCAGAGGCAGAAGCACAAATTGGCCTTTAGCACCAACCTCGTAGTCCCACAAGATAAACAGCCTGAATCATTTGCTTTTGTTGTGTTTGCATATTTGAAGCAGTTTGTTCCCAAATAAAACCAGATACAGAAGGTGTGTAGCGCCTGTAAAACGAGCTGAACAGATTGTAGTAATGGTAACACTGGATTTATTTTGGTATAACTGCCAGCCATTTCAAGCTCTTCAACAGTTTGTAGTTCTTTTCACCAAGTGGTAGATTATCATCAATATCAGAAATTTCTGATATCTCAGACTCAGGATTGTTAGTCAGATGAGGACGTTAACGTTTGTTTTTTTATTCATTTTTTACGAAAAATGTAGACAAGTCAAAACAAACACTAGGGCTTTTAATGACTTTTAATTTCCGTCCGACTTGGATGTTTATCTGAGAGCCAAGAAACGAGTGAGTGTCTCTACCTTTTAATTAAACAAGGAAAACGAAGATATAGTGTCATTATAAGTGAAAGCAGTTCAAACCAGTAGCAGAGACCAGGGTCTGAGACGGTCTGCGAAGATCAGATGTCTGAACAGTGCTGGTATGCGTCATGTCTGCGGTGTGGGTGGTGTTTTTCAGGCCACCATGCTCGTGGAGCTGCTCTGTCTGCTGGTCTTCACCGTTCGACTGGTTCACTACGCCAAGGTGATCCCTCGGGACAAGTTCTGGAAAGACCCCAAAAACATCTGCATCATCGCCATCCTCATGGTAAGGGAGGGGCCTGTCTGCACCGTCGGTCTGATGGGAGGGGCTATGAGACAAACTGACCCCAGTAAAGGTGTTAATAACGTGGATATATTGATATGAACAGTCAGCATTGTTGCCAGTTTGCCCCAGTGGCCACTCGCTGTACTGCAATGAAAAAATGACCCGCAGCCCAAAAAGCATTTTCCCCGAAGACCAAACCAAACCAGACCAACTGAGACCAGGTTGGTGGACCCAGGTGTTTTAAATTCAGGTTCAGGTTCAGCAGCGCTGAGACAGTTTTTGGTGTTTTTATATGTCACCAGCAGGGTTCATGGTACGAAGGACATCATCATGATGCTGTGTGTGACTGTATCTGTCGCTCCCTGACTCTGAATCTGTTACTATGTCACTCTTAAACTCTGACTCTGTTACTTTGACTCCCTGATTTGTGACTCTATCTCTTCGACTCTGAATCGGTTATTTTGTAACTCTGTTACTCTGTTACTCAGTTACTTTGTTACTCTGTGATTTGTGACTCTGTTACTCTTGAACTCTGTGACTCAGTAGACAGATCCTTGTGAACACGATAACTGTAGAACAATAGATGCTAGAAACCTCGTAATTACAACACAGGTACCACATACGGAGCAGATGATCTGGGTAGATGTTGGAGAACCTTTCCTCAAACATTTGCCTGGGGTATTAGGGAACAGTCATACCCGCGAAATGGTTGTAACACTTTAAGCTAACAAGTTCAAACTGATGCCAGATATGTAGCGAGCAAAGATAAAATGTGTTGGTGTAAAAGCTGGTGGTGTCACACTTACACCACAGCTAGTCCATATGGAATATATGATGTGGGTAGATTTTGATGCGTCTTATTGGCTATATTAAGACTGTCGGCACTGTTGACGACCATCTGCTAGTACTGTGAGAACCCCTGGTTCTTTTGTCATGGAACCTGCAGCGGGACATGAGGCAGTCCAGGTGACCCTCGGCGGATTTTGGGAAGCTGGTTCTCGCCCTGGGCTCTGGACTGGCCCTGGGGAGACCGGTAGAAGAAAGGGGCTGATGTGTAAAGATGTTTGCATCGAAGCGCTCGGACTCGGGGATCGGGCCACATCCTGGCGACGGTTGGCGACTCGTACGTGTCGAAGAGTTCCCTGTTTTGTTTTTTCTCTTTCGGTGTGAATTGCTGAATCCGTTGCTGTGTGCTGAGCAGAGTTCCTGTCTGCGATCCGCAGAGTCAGGATATGCTGAGAAGACTTTCTGCCTGTTGTTGTGAAACAACCTTTAGCCGGAGATGTTGCCTCATCAGCGTCTTTTTTTTTAAAGCAGATATTCTTCCTGGTGACTCAGTGACTCTGAGGCTAACAGTCACTTCACTTCCCATGAAATACTCCTGCTGAAATCTTCACTCCACAAACACTGACTGTATTTATAGCCAACACTGAAACACTGTAGTTTCCCTTCCTCTCCAAACATTTTTGAATTATTTTGTTTCACTGATTTTCATCTTCATTCTCTGACAGGAATATTTTTCCCGTTCATTGTTTAGAGATTATAGTTTCTTAGTTGCTGTTGATTGGTGATTATGAGCAATAATGGTTTTTATTTGATGTGACTTTGTATCACATGAGGCTAAGTGTACGGCTTTGCTCCTCAATCAGATAATTATTACGTTAAAGTCTTAGCATTCAAATAACAAGAATATTTAAAAAAAATAATATATATAAAAAAATTATATATATATATATATATATATATACACACACACACACACACACACACACACACACACACACCACATACACATGTATTTGCAGGTCTCTCTCCAGCTTGTACGTTTGTACGAGTGTTAGTTATCTGCCCAAGTGAAAGAGTCGATGTGCAGGGACCAGACATTGGTTATTTTGAAGCTTTTTGCTTTTTATTTTTCGTGAATTGGTTTTCAGCCCAAATCCCTGTAGGACGTACCTGATTAGATTCCTGCTGAATCAACAGAACAGAGAAAATTTCATAATTAACTAGAAACTGAAATGTTCCACAGGTTTACTTTTAAAAGCAGCAAAACCAGAAGCTTTATTGAAACATTAGAATAAACTGTATGCTGGTGTTTGTCCCAGCTCACCCTGGTGGACATGATCATCTACGGGGCGCTGAAGGCCACCAACTGCTACGCCGTCCGCTGGTCCAGAGTCCTGCGCCCGCTCCTGCTGGTCAACATCACAGAGGGACGGCAGGTAAGGGACCAGACGTCTCACCCATCTCGCCCATCTTGTCCATCCGGCCCGTCTGGCCCGTCTGGCCCGTCTGGCCCGTCTCGCCCATCCTGACCAACTTGCGCGTTTTGCCCGTCCCGACCGTCCTGACCATCTCACCCGTCCCGCCCATCTCGCACGTCTCGCCCGTCTTGCCTGTCTTGTCCATCCTGCCCATCTCGCCCATCCCGACCGTCCCAACTATCTCGCCCCTCTCGCCCATCCCACCCATCCCACCCATCCCGGCCGTTCTAAACCACCGTTTCCTGCAGGAGTCTGTCCCCGTCAGTCCAGCTCGTCCCACCAAGCTCTGATACTCACGTGCACTGTCGACATCAGCCAAACGATTTAAACCCATAAAAACTTTTAACCAATTTAATCCTGAAGCTCGTAGCCGACGGTTCGTAAAAGAAACTCGTGGTTTCAGCGATGTCCCAGAGATTAACCTCTTGCGAACCGCTGTTTTTTTCTCTTTTTGTCATTACACCATTCAGGAAATACCTGAGCTCATTCCTGCTCTCCAGAGGATGAGTCCCTTTAGATTTGATCATGATCTTCTCTCTGGCGCCACCCTCTGGGGAAAAAAGTGCAGTTTTACCAAATTATTTCATTACATTGAGCATTACAAGGGTCCCTGGATCAAACAGTGAAGAAAGAAATGTGAATATATTTGAACTGGTGTTAAACTTTTATCTAAAAATGTCACAGTTATAGTGTGTGTGTGTGTGAGAGAGACAGAGAAAGAGACTCCATTTTGTTTCTCGATCCATTAATGCAAATAAATTGTGAATATGAGGATGTTCTGACATGATATTTAGTTAATGGTCATCGTGGAACTGTGTCGAACTGATTCTGGTGTTACCGACTGAGTGAACCTGAGGATATTTGATTAATGTTTTATCACCGGCTACGAATCCGAGTTGAATCGGATTTGATTTTACTTAATCACGGGAATATTTGTCTCCTACACTGTTTCACACACACACATGAAAACACGACATGAGACCACGCAAACGCCACAGGCATGCGTCGCGTCGGACCTCGAAAACGAAGTCACTGCACTGAATGAGCTGAATCGCTCCCTTAGGTTCACACGGGGACGCCGAGGCCCAGTTAACCCCAGACTCTGGCTTAATATCACTTTATGTAGTTTAAAGAAAACCACTAAACAACTACTTTTACTCTGAAGACCTGTAATTGTGTCATATGAGGGTGTGAGTCCAGGTGATCTCATGTCTCTCAGGTAAATCATTCACATGCAAGTTTATTTCATTGCTGACCGACGGACGCCTCGTCCTCCGATCTCCGGATCCTGAATTTTGCTGTTCGAACCTGCGGAAACCTCCCGCTGCTAAACGCGGGAGATGTTTTGACTGCGCGGGCCGACGGCGCCTGAACGCATCATTAGTTCACTGACTCTGTGGTGGTCGTTTGCCTGCTTGTTTGTTTGTTTGTGTTCAGCTCCGCCGAGCGTTCAGGAGCATCCGGAACGCTCTGCCTCAGATCCTCTACGTCTTCCTGCTCTTCATGTTCAGTGTCCTCATCTTCTCCCTCATGGCCCTCAAGCTGCTGGGTAAACGGTGAGACATTTTATAATCTGATGGCACTTTGGAGACATTTTTCTTCCTCTTTTTTTTCTTGTGAAACTTTCTGATCCCTAATGGTGGGCAGTGGGGGGGGGGCAATAAATGTCTAAGAGTGAACAAACAACATGTGCGAACTAAAGAAATTTGTGTTGAGACTTCATGAAAATATCAGAAAACATCTCTGAGCCCACATTTTGTTGGACTTTTGAGACATTGGACAGATTAAATTCTCGTCCAAGAGCTTCTTAACTTCTCTGAGGCTCTTAATTTTTTCTGAGTTTAATGAGGAAACAATAGAACCCTTGAATCAAAAAGCCCGTCTGACATGTGCGTTTCCTCTGCAGAGGCCTGAAGACCATCGACGGATCTCCGTACTTCACCAGCTACCTGGACATCGTCTTCGACCTGTACGTCCTCGTCACCACGGCCAACAGCCCTGATGTCATGTAAGACACCCGTCTCTCTGACAGAGCCCAAAGCGCTGCCGGGTCTTATCGGCAGGCCGATCCGGGGGCAGGCCGGGCCGCCGTCAGGGCAGTTTTAGAGGTTCCCGTGTGGAGTTTCTCATGTAAACAAACAGAGCTGTGTTTACTCGCCAGTAAGCTTTGTGTGCATGTGTTGAAATGCGTTTTCCTTCCTCGTGAAACATTTCCGACCCTGATTTTTGCCTCGTTTACGCTCACGACTTGCTGTCGGTCTGTAGAGCAGATACTCATTGACAAAATATTTTGAAAAATGTAACTAAGCAAAAACTGTCATTTGAAAACGAGATCTATGGCGAAATGTCTGACGACAACTAAACAATAATGTGAAAGACGGACGAATGGACGAGGGGATAAAAATACAACTGGTTTAATGTGAAGTTTTATTCAGTGAGCTGCAGAATCACAAACTGTAGCTGCTGATTAAAAAACATTTCCCTGTCCTTGTTCAGAAGTTGATTTAAGGCCAATTTATGCTTCTACGTCCAACCTTCACCGTAGCCTGACGTTCACCTCCAAGAATAATCTAACTATGCGTCGTAGCGACTCAGACGGCGAGAACTGTGATTGGTCAGCTCGGTAGTGTCGCATTTCCGACTCCTTCTCCTTCACCGCCACCGTCGCATTCTAAATATTGGAAAGTAGTTTATCCATTAAAAAAAGGAATAACTGTGTTGAATTTTAATGAAGAAGAAATAAAAAAAAAATCTGGCTCTTGTTTCCTTCCTCGACTCCGCAGCAAGACTGGAGCCTGGTTTCACCTGCAGCTACATTTCTGATTTAAATTAAAGTGGATTCAATGATTAAAGATGAAATCCAGTGGATGAGCTTTGAATTTAATGAAATTTTGTCCTTCGTGAGACTGAAATTCATTTATGTCTCATGTAGCCTCCAGTTTCTGCTGCTTCAAGGGAGAAGGAAGCGTCTATGTTACACAGAGAATAAGAGGGAAATTGAATTATTTTATTCTGTTTCTCTTTGTATGTGAACTCTGCACATTGTGTGTGTGTTTGGTTTATTTTTCTGCTTCTTGTTGGCAGGATGCCGGCGTATAACGCCAGCTTCGTCTTCGCCATCTTCTTCATCATATACATCCTCATCAACACCTACATCTTCATGTCCATCTTCTTGGCCGTCGTCTACAACAACTACAAAAAATACCTGAAGGTACGACTTTCATTTTACAAAGTTCTTGCCTTAACTGAAGTGTTATTAAAACTGTTATTGGACACTCGGGCCTCAAAATGAGATAAAAATGTAGATGTTGCCCCAGAGACCTTTAAGTGGAACAGAACACTAAAAAAATCCACCACTCATCAAATTGCCACTTAGTTATCACCCCATATTTAACTAGACTGTTACTCAGTCGAGCTCAGTCCTCCAACAAGATGAGATGTTTAAAAAGAAAAAAAAAATCCTAGATCCGTCCCTTCAACCGGATCTGCACCAAAATCTAATGGGTTTCTTCCCTTTATAAAAACAGAAAACACAAAAAGGATTCAAAGTAGTTGTGATTTTACATTTAGTAAAGTTAATTTGTCTGGAAACAATTGTTACATTTTTTTTTTTATCAAGCATCATGTTGTTTTGATTTTTCTTTTAAACAACAATGGATAAAATCTTTCCTAACCCTTCTTAAGTCATTTGTCTTGAAAACGATGAAGCAACAAAACAAATAAACAAACAGTTTCCAGCTAACCATGGATGTAAATGAGCTCACAAAACGTTTTCATCTCATCGTTTCAAGAAATATTGATCTCGGAATTATTATTTTTTTATATATTTGTGTGTTTGTTTCTTTGGTTAATGCTAAGATTTTCAACGTGGATCAGCTGTATTCAGATTTGATAAATGAATGAAAAGTTTCATCAGCTGATGTCAAAACCAAACTACAAATAATCATCTGCAGCTGCGTTTTCTTAAGTACAGAATGTCCTTTTCCTACAGGAGGAGGTACGGCAACTTGTGAGGGCCAAAAGGCACAAGATGGTGCGAGCGTTCTCCGTTCTGCAGGAGCAGGCGGAGGAGGGGGCTGAGCCGGTGGTGACCCAGGCCAGCTGGAACCAGGTGGTCCGACTTGTCCAGCCCGACATCAGCAATGCCCACAGGGAGCTGCTGTGGAGCGTCTCCGATGACAAGAACCAGGGCTCCATCGGTGGGTCACGCAAACGGACGAACACGTAGAATAGCCACTAATGTCAGTGAGGTGTCCTTCCCCCCGGAACAGGACCAGGATGTTCCAGCGTACCAGACGCTCATGATTCAACCGGAGACGTTCCAGTTGATGTGGAGCGTGTCTTTGGACGCCAGGACGTCCCGAGAACTTTGAGTGTCTGAGGTGTTTGACCTGAGTGCAGACTGTTGCTTTACGCCGCCTCGTTATCACGGTTCCATGAAGCAGAGTTCAAGTTCTGATAGGATGTAGGTGCCCAGAGGCAGAGCGAGAGGCAACACATAGGGTGATGATGGGATGATGTATTTCTTTTTGAACAGTGTTGTGTATTGCTTCCTTCTCATGAGTCTTTTTAATTAGACTATGATTATTTTGGTCGACCCACAAAAAACACGCAGAGGAGCCGTCTGTCCCCCTTTCTTTTCCGTCTGTTCTGTCTGCAGGCTACCTCTTCCACCAAAACTTAGGAGTTAATAAGTAAACTTACCAAGTACCTGACAGCCAAAATCTAAGGCTAAGAAAAAAACAGCCTCCCTGATAATATTTAAATGCTTTTACTCAAGTAAAGAACCTTAAAACTGATTCTGTTGTTTAATTTAAAATCTCATGTTATATTTGGGTGATTGACAGGTAAAGTGGCGTTCGTCCAGCTGGCCGACCTCCTGAACATCGAGGTCATCACACTCAAGTCGAGGCCACACCCATTCCGCAGCCTGTGCCCCGCCCTCTACCTGTCGGCCCCGAGTCGCCTGGTCTGCCAAATGGTCCAGCACCGGTGAGACGAGGGGGTGGGGACGGGGCGGGGTTATCTCGTTTGATTAATAATTATTGTGTAGCTTCAGCGTCAGCCAGATGTTGACCAGACGTGAGCTGTGGAAACAACATCAGCTGAGGGAGTGCATGTGTGTGTGTCTGTGCCCGTGTGTGTGTGTGTGTGTGTGTGTGTGTGTGTGTGTGTGTGTGTGTGTGTGTCTCTGTGTCTGTGTCTTTGCCTGTGTGTGCGTGTGTCCCTGTGTGTGTCTGTGCCTGTGTGTGTGTGTGTGTGTGTGTGTGTGTGTGTGTGCCTGTGTGTGTGTCTGTCCCTGTGTGTGTGTGTGTGTGTGTGTGTGTGTCTGTGTCTGTGTCTGTGTCTTTGCCTGTGTGTGTGTGTGTGTGTGTGTGTGTGTGTGTGTGTGTGTGTGTGTGTGTGTGTGTCTTTGCCTGTGTGTGTGTGTGTGTGTGTTTGTGTCTGTGCCTGTGTGTGTGTCTGTCCCGTGTGTGTGTGTGTGTGTGTGTGTGTGTGTGTGTCTGTGTCTGTGTCTGTGTCTTTGCCTGTGTGTGTGTGTGTGTGTGTGTGTGTGTGTGTGTGTGTCTGTCCCTGTGTGTGTGTCTGTGCCTGTGTGTGTGTGATTGTGTGTGTGTGTGTGTGTGTGTGTGTGTGTGTGTCTGTCGCTGTGTGTGTGTCTGTGCCTGTGTGTGTGTGTGTGTGTGTGTGTGTGTGTGTCTGTGCCTGTGTGTCTGTCCCTGTGTGTGTGTGTGTGTGTGTGTGTCTCTGTCTGTTTCTGTGCCTGTGTGTGTGTCTGTCCCTGTGTGTGTGTCTGTGCCTGTGTGTGTGTGTGTGTGTGTGTGTGTGTGTGTCTGTGTCTGTGTCTGTGTCTGCGTCTTTGCCTGTGTGTGTGTGTGTCTGTGTCTGTGTCTGTGTCTTTGCCTGTGTGTGTGTCTGTGTGTCTCCTCCTCTCAGGGCCTTTGTGATCGTGTACGACCTGATCATCCTGGTCAACGCCGTCTTCATCGGCCTGGATGAGGAGAACCAGATGATCGCCAACTCAGAGTGGGTTTTCCTGGCTCTGTACCTGCTGGAGATCCTGCTGAAGCTCTACGTGTTCGAGCCCAGAGCTTTCTTCTCCAGACACAGCTTCTGGAACTGGTGAGGGCCCTGCAGCTCGTCTACGGGCGGCTGGAGTTAAAGTTCGGCATGTTTTCTTGCGGATGAGCACGAGCGTCGAAGACTCCAGAGCATTTGTGGCTTCTGCAGCCGAATCTGTGATACGATTAATCTCAGATTAATTGCGTGATTTTCTGGTCTGTGAAAAAAAAGTTTACATCCAAACTTCCAGCGCCACAGATCTGAAAAGTGTCTAAAGCTCAGAAACCAGTGAGTCCCACAGGAACCAAACCTCAGAGACAGATTCAAAATCTAATCAACTTAAAATTTTATCACAAATTTTATCACCCCCGAACAGTAAGTCACAGAAAGATTCGTTAGATTTTATTTACAGCATATAACCATGTTTTAATTATTCATATGATATAGAGTGATTTATTTTATTTAACCACATGAATCCCATTGATGTTAGAACCCCTTTGAAGGAATGAAGATAAATTCAGCGAGTGTGCAGAGATATGGGGGAAGTTTGTCCAGAATGATTTTATATATAAAAATATATATTCTTATATACAAAAACATACTCAAATTTTTTTGTTTCATATATATATATGTGGACACTGGACTCAAAGATGAAGCCCAATCACTTGAACAAAAGCTATCTGCCCAGCACAGAAGGAAAAACTGTTTTCAGGCTTCTGGGTTTGTGGCCCCACTGCACATGCACATTAGTGTTTCTCCATCTTGGCTCCGAGACGTTACACCGGGATGTCATCAACACAAAGCAACTTTATTTGTGTAGCAAATTTCAACAACAAGTCAATTCAAAGACCTTCAGCATGGACGTGGAAAAATGCTTGCGTTTACACATTTATGGCTACAAAACCTTTTATAGGTTTAAAAATCACTGCAATAATTTATGTTTTTTGTAGCTGACCGTGTCCCATCAACAGTTCTACAAACATCTCTTTTATATAGAAGGTCTATGAGTTTTAGACCGTAGAGGATTATTTTTTGCAGTACCGTGAGTAGCCACTGGGACAAACTGGCAGCAGTGAGCTGTGGTGATGCATTCATGACGCGTTTCTGTCGTTGAACATGTGGCTGACATCAGACTGACGTGAACAAAAAAACAGGGTGAAAACTGCCAGCTTCATTTAAAGCTGCTGCTGGTTGACTCTCAGCCCCACTGCTGTCAAAGAGAAGTTTACACGTTCAACTTTAAATTTGTGTTTTCTAAAGTTTTTCTGTTTTGTTTCCAGGTTTGACACCATCATCATCATCTCCGCTCTCATCGCTACCATCATCAACTCCGCCATGAAATCAAGTGAGTTCTGATGGTTTTTATTTTCCTTAAAGACCTTTTCAGCTTAAGTGTGAAGCTTTGAACGAAAAAAAAAGTACAAAGTCAGAGTCAAAAGGTCTGAAAAATATTATCGATTAGGTTAATTGATCATCAAACCATCTCTGGTTCTCCAGTGTCTCCGATATGCTGCTTTTATCTGTTTTATATCACTGTAAACTGAATATCAATGCATGTGTCTTTCTAAATGATTCTCCTCATCCTGTCCTAGCTGGGGGTTACACCAGCCGGCAGATCTTGGACATTGTCTTCATCTTGCGAGTCCTCCGACTGATCCGGGTGGTGGACAGCATCAAAAGGTTTGACCTCCATCCGCACTTTTTGACCGGTTCGGTTAATTATACTATCAAAAAAAACAAAACCAAAAAACTCCTCCTCTGCGATTGGCTGTCAGGTGTCTGCCCCGAACATGGTCGGTTCTAAAGTCACAGATGAAGGTATGGACTCTATGCTGACCAGCAGGTAACCATGGTAACGATTGGACACCTGGTTTGGACTCGTTTTTGTAGAGACGCAGACGATATCAGTTGAGCTGGAGGAAATCTTTTTTCTGACTTTGCCTGGTCTTTCATTTTCAGACAATGTCCCTTCCAGATCCCGCTCGATTGGTCCATAACTCTACAAAGTTGTGTTCCGTGGCCGAAACATTTTGCTTCACTAACGATGGGGCCTGTTCTCTCCGCCAGGTTCCGGACGATCATCAACACCCTGATCAGGATCGGACCGGCGATCCTCACGTTTGCGCAGCTCATCCTTGTAAGTTTCAGCCAGAGAGGCTGGGAAGGGTCCTTGTTTCCAGACCTGCAGCTTAATAACAAGACTTAAGAATCCACAGCGGCACCAGCAGCAGCGAGGCTGTCCTTGCTACTTTGAGCTAAATACTAAAATCAGTATGCTAACATGTATGTTCTCCATGTTCACCAACCTAGTTTAACATGTTAGCCTGCCAATGTTAGCCTCAAAGTCTGGCTGAGGCTGATGGGAGTGTCATTAGTTTGATCATAAACAAACTTACTGGACAAATCGAATTGTTGACCTGATGGTGGTGCTAGATAAAAGTGAGAGGATCACAGTTATTAGATTTTATCCTTTTGGAATCATGAATGTCTGAACCACATTTGATGACAAACCATCCGGTAGTTGTTGAGACAGTTGGGTGGTGGACGCCGCTAATGTGCAGTACACCGCGTCCCCCACAGGTGGTGTACTACATCTTTGCCATGGTGGGGATGGAGCTGTTCAAGGACAAGGTGAAGTTCTATGGGCAGGACTCCGGCGACCCGGCGAAGGCGTACTGTGGCAACGTCCTGCTGAAGGGGACGGCCTTCGCGCAGCTCAACTACTGCAAGAACAACTTCAACAACGTGGTGTCGTCCTTCATCCTGCTGGTGGAGCTCACGGTGGTCAACCAGTGGCACGATATCCTTTTCACCTGAGACGCCTCACACCCATGTAGCTGCTCTCCGTTACCTTAAGCCTCACCTGAAAACGGTTCATCACAATTTAAAATAATATAGAAATAAATCAGATTAAAGGTTGGTGTACTGATGATTTGAGGCTGTGCTCAGGCTCAAATTTGGCAACATAACTGTGAAGGCTTTAACGGTTTTCAGTGAAATGGAAATACTTAAGTACAAGTACCTCACAACTGTAAGTACTGAGTAAATGTACTTAGTTACTTTCAGCCATTGTGTAAGACTATAGTGTTTAAAAATTTCCCAAAAGACATTCCTGCAATGTTGTTAAAAGATCGTCCCAGTCATCTTTAAATCTTGGAAAAGTCATGTTTTCTCATAGATGTTCCAACAACGTTTCTCAGACGTTCTTACGATGTTTCTTAGATGTTCTTACGATGTTTCTCAGACCTCCCTGCAACATTTAAGGATTGTTTTTTCCCTCAAAAACGATCCAGGTTTGTGTTGAGCTCCTTTGCGTTGTGATTTCTTAACGCGACTCCACTGCTCAGCAGCGGCTTCGCCACTGTCACCAACGTATCGGCCCGGATCTTCTTCGTCCTCTTCCACATCCTGGTCGTCATCGTCATCATCAAGTAAAGACCAACAGGATCTTTAATACAATCCAAAATCTATTCTAATAAGCCCTGATATCGATACAAACTGACGTCTCCCCGCCTCCTGTGGCCTTCCAGCATCTTCGTGGCGTTCGTCTTGGAGGCGTTCATCGTCGAGTACTCGGTGGAAAAGAGCGACCTCCAGACGTCGCTGGAGAAGAAGATCGAGGAGCTGGAGCTGTCCGTGGAGCAGTACGTTACTGTCACGACCCTCACACAGGATCGTAGACGCCGATGGGTCCAGAGGACAGCACCGCTGCTCTGGGCCCGTTTTCAAAACCTCAGAATAAAAGCATCTACTTTACATTACTGATGATAAAAATCTCATGATCAGACTCTCGAATCTCAAGTCTGCTTTAAAAATGGGCCATCATTCCAGTTGCATGATCACACAACTATAGAACACAAAAACAAAGTTGTCTAAACATTAAATGATGGATTATTTTATTACAAATGAACTGAAACCAAAAACAGTCTAAACACCAATGGAGTATACAGATGAATCAGTTAAAAAGACGACTAAGGTAAAGTAAAAGGATCCAATAATTCAAAAGAACAAAGCAAAGATTAGAGAGAAAAATCTGAAAGATTAAATCCTGATTTTCAGCTCTTTCATCCCGTTCATTATCAGGTGACCCCCCCCAGGTTTGTCTTGTGTCCCATTTTTCGGGACGAGCCCCAGGTTTGGAACCACTAGTTTAATGCAGTTAGAAATGTGGACTCGGTGATAATTAGCTAATTTAACTTTTATATTTAGCATCAAAATATTTTTTAAAATTCTGATTCTTTTTTTGTGACTCACATTTATATGGTAGGGTTTTTTTTTCCTGAGTGTTGCCTGGAAGGTAGCGTCACAAGAGGTTTGGTTTAGGTTATAGAATATGTGTTCCTGTAACATACTGTAGCGTTTGCACGGTCAAAAGGGATTCATGTGCGGTAACTGTCCGTCTCTTTTCTGTCGACCAGGGAGAAGGTGGAGGACAACCTGGTGAACGCCATGGAAACCAGTGACAACGACCTGGGGACTGGCCAATCGGAAACAGCCAGTAAACGCACACTGATGTTTAAAATCGCCTCAAGAAGTAAGAAGCCCTCAGAAGCTGATAATGATTCTAAATGATGAGAGCACGAGAAAGAAACAAGTAGATGCTTTTATTTTGAAAGGGCGGGTTCTTGAAAATCTGTGGAACCTGAAAAAATCCTCAGGTCCAGGAGCCAGAGGGGCTGAAAACCATGACGGAGAATATAAGATACAGTTCTATCGCTCCGTCTGGTTTCTCTTTGTAACCAGGAGGTTTTTTTCAGTGTTGTGGGAAACTGAGGGAGATTTCTTCTTTGTTCGTTTGTTTCTTTCTTTCTTTCTTCTGCGGCGGCAGCAAAATGCCACTGTAAATCCTGACAGAGTGTTCGAACAGAGACAGAAATGAAAACCTGAGCGGCTCCGTCGGTTACGTCCACTGGTTGTCGGTCTCGTGATGTTGCTGACCCTGTTGCTGTTTCCCGCCAGGGTACCGGACCGTGGACGCCCTGCTGCAGCGGATGTTCGAGGCCGATCTGGACCCCGAGGACTTCGCAGGGGACGACGATCCCGAGGCCCCGGCCGACGGGAACTTTGCCAACCCGGCGTTCGGCTCCGTGTAGGCGATTGTGAGCAAATCTGTACGAAGGGAACCAGACTGTATCACTTATACACAGTCCTCCGCTCAGCATCATCTCCTTAGTGCCAGTTATGATTGAATCCGATGTCTATTCAGTGCAATGTGTCATATCCAGTGTTATATTTTTATATTTCTGTCCTGTAGTTCTCTGTAGAGACACAAAGAAATTAGTATTTTTCACATAAAGAGTATTTACACTGAAATTTAACCTGTAGGACTTTTTTTTCACGTTTTCATGTTTTATTTCTCCCTGTTGTCTGAACACAATGTTTCATCAGGAAATATTCACACAAATCTTTAAAATATATTTTTTTAGACAGAAAATTGAAATAAATAAGATCCTCAATTTAAACGACTGAAGTTTCAGTTTAGATTCAGTCAGTCTTAAATACTTTACATCCTTCTGAAAACTCTGACACTAACAGCAAGGAGACTAAAGGACATGATGGGGTTATTAAGGAAATCAGTTTTAACTTGTGTTGATAATCAATTAACAAAAATGGGGGGGGGGGGGGTCAGACAAATTTTCGGGTTTATTATGAGAGAATAACTTATTGTGAATTTCCTCATATTGCTATTATTATTATTATTATTATTATTATTATTATTATTGTTAATTATTATGATACTAATGATAATAGATATAGATCACTGATCAAACTTATCAGCCACCGTGTGACGAAAACATATGATCAAAGCAGACAGTGAATATGGTTTTAAAAAATAAGAGAAAAAAAAAAGCCTTCCTTCAAAATAAATCAGGGCCAGAGATTCTGTTGTGACCGAGAAAAATTAAAAATATGAATCAACATTTGTCCTAAACTACAAACCCAGACCACAAGAAAACAGGAAACCAGTCTCATCCTCAGGTAAACGGACTCAGGTGGGTTCGCCCCCCTGCTGGACGCCGCACATCCCTGCAGGCGCCAGAGGGTGTCTTCCTTCAGGTCCTCAGTGTGGGTTCATGTGATGCTGCACCAGAACATCCCACATACAACGACTTTCAAAGTAAAATAATCAGTGTTTTTAATTAGTTCTTAGTTATCGTCTTCCTGTGAAAATATTTCCTTCTCCTCTCATTTTCAAATCTGCGAGAAAACAAATGAAATTTTGAGATTAATTTGTGGAAAAATCCAAAACGCTGAAATGAATTTGCTAAATGTTTAAAGTCTCCATGGAGGCGATGTCCTAAAAATGGACAGAACAGAAAACATCAGGTCTCCTGATTAAAAAACAAAACAGCCAGCAGGTTTCTTTTCTGTCGTCACCGTGGCAACAGCAGTCTGTGTTTTTAATAATTAAGTAATTAGGGGGAAATTCTCCCAGAGTTTAAGTGTTTGTGTGTGTGCGTGTTTGTGTGTGTGTGTGCGTGTGTCCTTCTTTTTGATTTCAACTGCACACCTGAGAAGTCTCGTGCAGGTTGTGACGTTGTCATGGAGACAAAATCTGTCTCCAGGCAGGACAGAGAAGACAAAGAGAGACAGGACAGACAGGAGAGTCCCCAGGACCACATTTACCACCTGACCGCTGCACCGCTTGTACTGTACATGACTCTCAATGCTCCGCGTCGGGGGGGGGCGCTGCGGAGCCGCAGCTTCACCACGGAGACACCGAGGAAGAGTGTGCGTCCGCGCGCGCGCACGCGTGTTTGTGCGTGTGTGAGTGTCCTCGCGCGCGCTCGGCGCTGCTGCTGATGCTGATGCTGATGCTGGTGCTGATGCTGATGCTGGTGCTGATGCTGCTGCTGGTGCCGGTGCTGGTGCTGGTGCTGTAGACATGGAGCAGAGGAAGCGGGTCCGGCTCGGTTCTCTGTCGCGCGGACGGAAGACGACGCTCAGGTAAGAAACGAACAAAGAGACGCGTCGAGGCGAACAGCGAACAGGGAAAGCGAGGCGACGTGATGCTGATGCTGAAGAGTCGGGATGTCGGAGTGTGTGTGTGTGTGTGAGAGAGAGAGAGAGAGAGAGAGAGAGAGGCCACAGGCAGTAGAGTCCGATCAGAAAAAACAAAATCTATCGGATTTTATTAAGAAAATAACCCCCCCCCCCGCTCTGGTCCAGGCGGCCCGGGGGCTGGAGGTTGGGTCTGAAACGTTGTGACAACATTAGGAGAACGGCAGAACAACATTAGGAGCGACAGTAGCAAAAATAAAGGCCCCACGGTAAATGAAGGGGATGATGAGGCGTTCAGGTGCCGCTCCGAGGGTGGGACTGAACAGCGCCGCCCGCATCCATCAGCTGCCGCCTGATCTCACATGAGGGAGTCACCGTCAAGTCGGAGACAAGAAGTGCAGCCCGCAGTGTCCGGTCGGCGTTTTCAAAATAAAAACAAGACACGCTTATAAAATTAAATGTATAATTTGAGAATACAAATTTAAAATATATCATATAAAATTATCCAAAATATATAAAAAAATCTCATTCAAAAAATAAAGGAGGCAGAGAAACATCCTGATAGTGGTGGAATTTTTTTTTCAAAATACAACCAACAAACCTTAAATAAATAATATTCAAATGGTAAAATATTATATTTGTAGCGTTCAATTTCTTTGTTCAGTTAAAATTGCATCGGTTTTCAATACCCAGGTGTCCAAATGTCATTAAATGTCCAAAGCACACAAGGGATGCTCAGAGCCCCCCCACACAGAAGAAGTCAAGGGCGTCGCTTTGGTTTCAGCAGTGGGAGGGGGCAGTCGCTGTAAAAACCAAAGAAGAAGAAGAAAAATATATTATATTTGCTTCTTTACTGCATCGAGCACTGTGCTTTTCTTATTTTTTAATTTATTTTTTCAATACCGTGGGCACCACCCATTTTCACCCCTGAGTAGTGACTGCAGGTGTTCCTCTCAGGCTGCAGGCTGCCTCAACAGCCTCCATCAAGAAATAAGGAGGGGCAGCCTGCATGTGACCCAAGAGGCAGAAAGACATCGACCAGGCACTTGATTTCTGCAAGATTATCGCTATGAGCTTGTTTAGAAAATGTCACAAAAAAATGAAATGCAGTTTAAAATTTCCACAAGCTCGAGGTGACGTCCTCAAATGTCTTGTTTGGTCCAAAAAAAGTAAAAAAAACAAAAGATTATTCAGTTTATTAAAACAAACATAAAATTCTCACCTGCGAGAGGCTAGAACAAGCAAACTTTGTAAGTTTGCTTACGAATAAAATAAATCACAAAATGTTTTCTGACACAAAATGATTGAGGCGTTTAAAGTGTTGCTGATCGTCTCAGCAGCTCACGAACAAATTCAAAAGGTACAAAATCAGGCGAAAAGTTTTTTTTCTGCAACGATGATTTTTCGCCATCGCCTCAAACTACTGTAGGACAGAGACACATCCTGACCAGTTGATAGACACGACCGGTGGGTGTTTCTCTAAATGCATTTGTGAAAAATCGAAGCATAAATAAGTAAATAAATCTTTTTTTCATATGGGGCACTTTTTTGCAAGGTGCAAATGAAAACATACAATGACTAAAACATATGAAAAGATAAAATTTAGTCAAAGATCATTAAAGAATAAAAATAAAGTGGAACGAATTGTAAGAGGAATCATCAATAAAATGCCTCTGAGGCCTCAGGTAGATCTTGTTGAGATGAGATTTGAAACTCAGAGAAAAACAGAGGCTGAGAGGGAGTCGGATCTAGAACCTGGACATCGAAACCTTGTCCACCTCAGGTCCTGAACTTTGTTGAGTACAGAAAAACCAGACGTCCTTGTTCCGATGACCCGAGAGGTCAAGTGTATCTATATGTGTTCAGTAAATCAACGATATATGATGATGACATTGGATGATCTGTCCGAGCTGCTGGGACGAGGCAGTGGTGGCGTCTCTTAGCTGACAACGACAGGGCTAGAAAACTGACTCAATAACTTTTTCAAAGTTCAGCCATGAGTCCAAAAAGATCCTGAGGTTTCTGGCGGACAGGGGACCTCAGTGCCAGTGCTGGTATTTCAGACTCTATGAGACAACCAGACACTGATCCCATTGATAACTGTGCAGACAGATTAAAAAGCTTAATAGATACATAAAGCAGGACATCATCAGCATAACGATGAAAGGAGATGCAGCCAGACGGACATGTGATGTGTGAACAGACCTGTCTCTTAGAAAATATATCAAAAATGTATATTTTACTAACTAGTTTTATGCTGTGTTGGCAACATAATCTCTGGCTGGTTTATGTCCCAAAGGTGGTCGGACTGGATGATGTTTAAACAAAGCGCAGGACTCACCAGAGACCAGGTCCACATCCAGAGACTAAGTCCGAATTCAGAGTCTACTCTGTGGTTCAGTTTCAGGAAAGATGGAGGTTTTGTAAATGACCAGCTTGTGTCTGACCTCATTTAGAACTTTAACTGTATTAAACCCGGACTGCGATCTTTCCTGGACCTGAACCAGGTTCTGTGAGGATCTAAATAGGACCAGAAACCGATTTAATAATGCTCAAGTCACTATAAGTGGATGTTGTGCCGCAGGATCAGAAATATCGCTGGAAAACAAACGTATTTGCAATGTTTCCTCATTAGTTCCAGTCTCTCCAGTGTTTCATTTTTTCTGTTTTTCTGTTTTATAACATAGTTAAATGAAAATTTGTGGGTTTGAGACTGTTGGTCAGAGAGAACAAGACGTTGGGACACAAGTCAAGTTGAACTCTGGAAAAATTTAAGGGGCATTTTTTACAATTTCCCGATATTAATTTGACCAAACAATTAATCAGTTTATCAAGATGATAAATAGCAGCTTATCTCATAATGAAAATAGGTTTTTGTCCTATAACAAAGTAAATCAGATGCAAAATAAGAAAAAAATAATGAACACCCACATCGTTATATAATTATAAAAAAAAATCACAGTTAAACGACAACAGATCTAGTCAATTAACTTTAAGTTAATAATAACAACTTAATTAGGTTGATTTTACTTTTAATTTTACACAAGATTTTTATCAGATGAGCTGAGCTTTTATTATGTCTTGTTACTGTTTTATGTTTTATCATTAAAGTTTTAACCACTAATTTACACAATTTATTAAAAAAAAAATAAAATAGATAAATTAAAATAGAAAATAATCAAAATGATATTTAAGACATTAAAGGGAACAAAAGTCCCACTTTGTTTCTTTGTTTTGTTGCGAAGAACGCGTTCCCCGGGGCAGTTTTATTTTGAAAGCGACGGCCGGATGTTGTGATCGCGGGTGCGTGACGGAGACTTGACGCTGGTGGAGGCAGAGCTGCAGTGCGGACAAACAGGCTGGACCCGGAGAACCCGACACCCCCAGACCGCCTCCTCACAGCCGGCCCGGGTCAGCCTCGGCCTGGGTCCCGGATCCGCTCTTTCCCCGGATTCGACTCCTGGATCCGGTCCAGCAGCAGGAGGAGGACCGCGAGTCCGCATCCTCCTCCTCCTCCTCCTCCTCCTCCTCCTCCAGCTCCTCCTCAGCTGCAGCGGCGGAGAACCGGAGGAGGACCCGGACCCGGACAGCGGCGCGGTCCTACCGAGCGCTCCCGGACTCGGAGGGGAATCAGATCCGGTTCTGGTTTCTGTCTGGACTCCCTGGTCCCGCGGCCGGTCTGAGGACGGACCCGGTCCGGTTTGATATTGGGACTGTTAGAGGAGAATTAAATGGTGGTGTAGTCCTGCGGGAGTCAGAGGCCCGGACCCGGCCCCCTCTCTGGAGGAACGGTGGGTTTTCTGGACCAGGACGTTTTGTGCCGAACTAAAATCCCAGATGAAGATTCCCAAAAGGCGGAAAAGGAGCGGACGGTGCGCCAGGTAGGCCTGATCCGGACCGGATCCAGCCCGGACCACAGACATCAGACAGTGGGTGTGTGTGTGTGTGTGTGTGTGTGTGTGTTTGTGTGTGCGTGTGTGCGTGTGCTCGCGTGCGCGCGCGCGTGTCCTGCGGTGATGCGTTGAACGGAAGTGAATATCGATCCGTGTCAGAGGGGTTTAATCGGAACCATTTGGACCCGGGACGGATCCGGGTTATGTGACTGTAACGATCTTTTAATTCATAACTCGGGTCAGTCCGGTCCGGATTTATTGATCAGCAGGATGTGATTCTGCGCAGGCGCACAGAGGACCCATGACTGTGCACTGCAGAGAGGAGAGATTCAATACGAGCGATGCAGAGGGGGGGAGGGTGGAGGCGGGGGGCGCCGGACGGGAGCGGAAGCGCGTCACTGAAACATCACTTCAGGGGTTTTTATTTTAGTTTTTAAAAAATCGGCTCAGTTCATTTTTTAAGGCATAAACACTGTTGTTGCCAGAGAAAAAATAAAATCATTTAACCAGGTTTGTGCCAAAATGAACTGATTCATGATCAGGACAGCAAATAATCAACAACCGTTTCTCAGGATAAACATTAATCAGTGAAAACCAACAAACAACTAAATGAAGGAGTCAAAATTTAAACAAATATTCTGTTTCATTCATTTCAATTTTACACCGTAGTGGTTTATCTTAATTTGATCTTAATTTTTACGGAACAAACGTTCTTTATCAGTTGAGCTGAGCTTTCGTCAACTGTTTAATTAATTGTTATTAAAACTGTTCATGATGACAAGTTAGGTTTTTTTTTTTGACCAGAGCAAAAGTTTTCTACATTTTTGACTAGTGTGAGATAATGAAAACTTCCATAGATGATTAAATATTAACAAAGTAAAAACCAAAGATGAAAAGTCAATCATCAGAAATGAAGATGCCTCATTTATTTTTAATACTAGTATAATGTAAATTTATTTGTATTTTTTTTTAACAAAAATGTTTTTGTCTCCATTTGCTATTTTTAACATTGTAAGTTTGAATCATTTATTAATACAATTAATTTTATTGATGGTAATGTGAAGTATACGGACGTACATTCTGATATACAGAATATCTTTTGTGCCAAAGTCCAATTTTGAAATCATTTGATCTAAGACTAATAAAGACTCATAAGTGATGAATAAATATTAACAAGTGAAAACCATCAAGAAACAAAAGAGAAAGTTTTTTAAGTCCTCAGTGCTTAGGAGCTTCATTTACTTTTTTTGTTGATTTTCTGTCATTTTAAATTAATTTTTTTCTATAGTCATTCTCTATTATATTGATCTTAGGAGTCAGCATTTGTTGTCGACACTTGTTATTTTCCAGGCTAATGTTTTTTATTATTGGACAAGATAATTTGTCAAAATATTTTTGGATTGTTGACATTGTTTCTTGCTAATATCTTGCTTGAATTACACAAAGGTAATAAAATACTTTAGAGTGAAGTATTTTAAGATAAATAGTTAATGAAAGTCAAATATATACAAATGTGTAACATGGTATTTTCCTGACCTTGATTAGTCCCGTTCAGACTCTGCTCGTCTGTCCAGAGAAACACTGACATGCCGCCTGATCACGACAGAAAATCAATCAATCATCTATACACTCTGACTATAGCAAATATGAAACTGTTCTATGCTTGTTTCTCCTTTTCCATGTGATGTTTAATGACCACCCCGTTCAGCTCAGTTTAAGAAGTTTGAACTCGTCAAACTGTTTATCGCTGCCTCCCGGTGAGGAAGACTTGGCCTTTGGGCTTTGTCGCTGTTAAGGTGTGTTCACACGGTTGCGGAAAAACAAGAGTTATTAGTGAGTGGGGTCAAATTTTGACCTTTGTAGCTGCGGCCACTGCATGTGCTGAGGATGGAGGAACTGTCCTCAGATCAAGGTCCAGACAGAAAAGATATTCGCTTCGGTTCATTGAGTCTCAGGAACATTGCGAACTACTGCTAGCAGCGTTAGCATTGTAGCTAACTCGCTGCTGTTTACCAACATAACAGTGGTAAATACTACGCAGACTAACAAGGAATATGCAGCACAAGACCCTTGTTTTTCACCTGTGATGTGAATACGCCTTTAGAGACAGTTTATTCTTTGAACCTGCGCCGCAGCCCGACGTGGACGACAAGAACTGCGAACGGTCGGCTTGGTGGAATCGTATTTCCGATAAACTGGTGGGATTTGGTGGTGAAGAAACTCGACACGGTGGCATGTAAACACGTCTCAATCATCTCAATCAAGCTGTAACTTTGATGCTAATACTTTTATACTTGAGTAAATCTTTAAAATTAAACATAATTTGTGTATCTTGAATATGTTAAATTATTATTATTTTTTTGTCTTGCGACAACTCGAGTTTTTGCTTGGTTTGGGAGCAATTGCCTCAGAGAGGTCCAACCTCCAAAAGACCGAAAGTTTTAACTCTCGCTTGCGACCATTTGAGGCTGAAGTGATCATTTCATGTCACAAAAAAACCTGAAAAAACCCAGAGGAAAGCTCACAAGGTCACCAAAATCAGACTTCATCCTCTGGGGACTAAGAACATAGACAGCACATTTTACTCAAGGTTTTTATGGAGGTGTGTTTCTCCGGAGAGGAAAGAAAAAGAAAATTGCCATATTGCCTGCAGCAGGTGCAAAAGTGTGTTGGTGAATCCGGCATCAGATGGAAAAGGTAAATGAATCCAGGTTTGTTCCGGTTTTAAAATCACATTCGGTGACTGATCTGAAGGTGTTGACCCTCCATGCTGCCCCCCACCCACTGTGATATCACTGTATGAGCGTGTGTGTGCAGGTCGGACGTCTGCAAGCGGCCGTGGCTCGTCGCCCTTCTCCTCACCTGGTTAACTGTGCCCTCTGTTTTGGCTTGTAGGCTAACTCAGGAACAGGAAGGGTTTTGTCCCGCTCAGGATTTGTTGTAAACCGTCAGGTTTTCCGGGAGCTCAGAAATATGGTGAGCTC
The DNA here is from genome assembly GCA_016859345.1 of Istiophorus platypterus. Lineage (NCBI taxonomy): Eukaryota > Metazoa > Chordata > Actinopteri > Istiophoriformes > Istiophoridae > Istiophorus > Istiophorus platypterus. The sequence continues at coordinate 1,559,189 of CM029114.1, read as the reverse complement.
TGACTGACTTCATCAGATCAAAAAAAAACTGGAATGATGCAAACCCGGCTTCTGGCAGAGCACCCCCTCCCCTCCCCCCAGTTATAACAGATTGGTAGACTTGTAGGTGAAGAGCGGCAGCAGCAGAGGAAGAGCTGGCTGCCGTTTTTTATGGTAGAGAAAGCGTCCGTGAGGATGTTTTTTGCTCTGATCGGCTGCTGAGATGCTTTAAACATCCCAGGATGCACTGCTGCTGGGCAACAGAGTTTCTCTCGTTTTTGCTCCTTTTACACCTCAATGTTTATTATCAGTGTTTATTATATTATATAAACACAATGAAACGATAGAAAATGGCAAAATACGATTAAATGTAATACAATACCGTACAATTACATGATGCTATATTGTACACGATAGTGTCTGAAAAATTATGATGCTAAACTATACAATGTTATACAATAAAGTATGATAGATTGGACAATATAGAACCATGAAATAGAGGCTGTGGTTCTAAATAATACAACTGGACATGAGATGACAGGATACAAACAACACTGCAATGTAATATGTCGTATATCATGTGATTCAGTGTAGTAAAAGTAGACAAGGTGATAAAATACTGTGGTGTGTAATGGTGTGTTATATGATAATGTGCTGTAGTGTATTATAAGAAATGATACGATATCAAACATTACTGCCATGCTATGAAAATCGACTGATACTTCTACTATAAAATAAAATACGTTACTAAGAGAAAATATTTACTAAGATATAATGATAGTACTGTACACCATATTATACATGGCTCACACACTTTATTTTCTGTTTTGCCATAGGAAGCTCAGCAAATCCCACACTTTACTACACAATCATTTTCTGTACTATACATTACTATACTCTAGACTACACTATATAGTGTATGCTATACTTTGCTAACCGTCATTTGGCTACACCACAGTGAAAATATACTACATCGATACTATATCATAGTATATCATAGTTTAGTATACTATAAAATACTACATAACTCTATCAGTCGTTACTTTTGATAAGACATATTAACACATATTTTGTTATACAGCACTGTTATATTGTACATATATTATATACTAATCTATTCTAATCTATTGCACTATATAGTAAAACTGTCTTACATTATTCAACTGTTGTGACCGTCGCTGGGAAACTCTGTGGCCCCGCCCTCCGCAGCACCTGGCGGCACAGCAGCGAGTCAAGGTCCGCGGCAGGTTTCCCTCCACCTCCAGTTTTACAGTCCCAGGCCCCGGCGGGGTGGGGCTGTGGAGCGACGTCGTCCCCGCCCGCCGCCCCACAGCCCCATCCCGCCACCACTGCCGCCCCTATTTAACAGAGCTGTATCACTGCAGGTGCAGGGAGGCCTCCTCTCCCCTCCTTTCTACCCAGTCGGTCCAGGCCTCCGTCGGAGCTGGTCTGACTGGGAAAAAGAAAAAAGAAGACAAACGGCAGCAGACACTCTGCATTATATCTGCAGTTCGCCTGAGCTCTGCATGCACTGATGACGGCCCGTGGCATTGCATGCAGAAAGCAGCATGGTTTGGGGACTGACATGCATCACTTTTTAACTAAAAAAAAGGAGAAAAAAGAGAACCGCACCCCCCACCCCATACACGAATCCAGTTAAGGCTAAAAACCGTTTATGGTGGATGAAGAAAAACCCAGAGCTCGTCGCAGGTCGACTGAGCGGAGTGCCACTGGATCGATGCCGGACCTCGGGGGGGGGGCAGTTTTAGATGGCGGCTGTGAGGGCGATGCTCGGCGAGATGCCGGCCGACGGTGCCGATGTACCGCCTCCAACGGGGCAACCACGTCCTCCAGCTACTGGTCCATACCCGGGCTGGAGGACCTGTTTGTGGTCTGGCTCCGACTAAATCAGCTGCTCCAGACTTTTATCAATCAGCATAAAAGTAAATAAATACAAACATTATTTTGAAAATTTCCCAGTTTTCCCCTGAGGTCGTCCTATCAGGTAGAGCCCGCTCCCCAGCAAGCTCCTCCTATTTAGCGACATCCAGCCCGGAGCCAGAAAAACCTCGATATGGACCGTTTGATTCACGGAGCCCATCGGGTGTGGTGCTCAACTGTCGGGGGGGGGGGGGGTACACTGCCTGCCAGGTGAGATTCAGGGGAAAAATGACCCATAGTCCCAAGTTTAACCATATGGCCTAAATAATTACTCACTGCAGTACTAATTTCTGTTCTTCCACTGTAAAGGCTCGGTGTTATTTGTCCTGGTGAAATACAAAAACTATTTTTTCCAGGAATATAAACCTCGTTTTCTGCAAAAACCCAAATCATTAGAAAGTTTTCAGAATTCATAGACCTGTGAAATAAAGTTTTAATTAAGTATCTCAGTACATTTGACTCCAGTTTTCAGTATCTCACAGTTTTTATAGTAATAAAGACGCAGCTCAGTCTGAGAGCATCGAGGTTCAGTATCCGGCCTTTACCAGTGTCAGTACCTATTTATTTACATTTTTTTTCCTCTGAACTGCATTGTGAAAAAGAATAGTTCAACATTTTGGGAAATCTGTTATTTCTCTTTCTGGCGGAGACTCAGTTGGATTTATAACATTCCCACGTATGAAGCTACAGCCAGCAGCTTGTTAGCGTAGCTTAGCATAAAGACTGGGAAATGGGGGAAACGGGAAACAGTTCCTCATTGCAGGGGGGATCAGGTGCTACAATATTAATCAGCAAAGAAATAGTTTGTCAGAAAAACCTCTGTAAAACGATGATTTTGTCACTTTACACATCTGTTTTTTTAGCGATTTAACAATCAAGATTTAGCATGTTAGCCAGTGAACCTTGGAGTCCCCTGTTTCCAGTCTTTATGCTAAGCTAAGCTAACCCCCTCGCTGTAGATCCGATTCCATCCGAAACATCCAACCACTCAGCACTGAAAAGATGAAGCGTGTTTCCCCAAAACGTCAAACTGTTCCTCTAACTGGAAAGGTGTCCGACGTAATCGCGGCCTCTTCCGGCTCAGTCCGAATCCCGTCGGACGGGGGCGGGACCGTCCCGTGCCGCGTTTCGCCGCGCCCGCCCCGATTGGCCGTCAGCACAGATGAGCCCGTTCCGGTGCGGTCGCGGTGGGAGCGAAGCGTCCGGCCGCTTCCTCTGACATGATATTTGCTCTAGTTGCTGCAAATACCATCACACACCCCAACCCCAGTGCCAGCTCCCGTGCCCCCCCACCCCTCCACCCCCCCACCCCCACCGGCCTGTAGCCTGATCCAGCTGAAGAATGGCTTCTAATGGCAGCCAGCCATCTCTAATGCCTGTTGTTGTACTGGACTGCTGCGACTGTCCCGGCACAGGGCTGTGGTTAGACCAGGAGCCTCTCAGTACCAGTGACCAGGACGAGGTCTCTTTTTAAACGACTAACTCTCCTGCTCTTGCTTTCCCTTCTTCCTGCCCCCCCCCCCCCCCCCCCCCCCAGATAAATGGCTCTTTTAAGCTGGGAGCTGCTCGTGTTCTGTCTGGCTGGCAGATGCAGTGCCTAGTCCCCAGCCTTCAGGACAACGCCAACATGAACGGGACGTCCGAGCAGGCCGACATCCTGCCGCCGAACTGCATGGTCAAAGACCGATGGAAAGTGGTGAGTTTAATTCTTAAACGTAGCTACTTATTTTTATTTTTACAAAAGGCTTGATTCTTTACTTCTACCTAAATAATCCAACACAATATTTACAGTGTTAAAGATAAATAAGGGTGATAACCTAGTAATAATGATGATGATGATGATGATAATAATAATATAGGAAGAGAGAGAGAGCAACAACCAGGAAAGATAATCGTCTCACTGTCCCACTGATTCTTGATTTGGTCGCCATCTTATGGCGGATGAATAATCCGTCGTGGTTGATATTCAGCCGTCACCTTCATCGTCGCTATCGTGGTCACGCTGTTGTGGTCACGCTGTCGTCGCCCAGTGATGTGTCAGGTGGGAACCAAGCGGGACAGCCCGACGCCGCTGGCAGCTAAAAATACCAATCAACGAGCTGTTTGGTTCTTTTTCATTATGAAAAAATCTAAATAAAAACAGAAGAAAATCCATCCCAGACCACAATAGAAGGACAATGACCAGCAGCCGAATCAGGGCTCGGGGCCGCGGCTCAGGGGCCTGAGGGGTCGGGGGGATTGGCTGTACCTCTTTGTGCCCAGGGGCCCGTTTCCTAGTCATCTGTCCATGAGGCATCGGCTGTGATGGATTTTCTCTCTCTCTTCAGGCTGATTTTCACTTAAATGAAATGAAAAATGAAATGAAAGGAAATGAAAGGAAACAACCAGGGACTGACGGTGAATTTGTGAAACAGTCAAACGAGTCACTGACAGCAAATGAGACCAACAGTTAAAGGGCCGATACGTATAAAACATGATGGCTGCGGCCCTTCGGGCTCCATTTAGTTTCCAACATAAGAAAGTTACGTAACACAGCTCCTGTCTCAGCTAATCAGATCGCAGTGTTGGGCCTGCAGGTTGTTTGCACTTCACTGATCAATTTACTGTCTTTACTGGACCACTCATCCAACACACATGCACATATATATCTGTGTATGTGTGTATATATATATATAAATGTATATATACACAAATGAGAGATGAAGGAAGTACAGAGACAAAAACTGGAAAAGTGAAAGAAAGAACAAAAGGGAGGAAGAAAAAGAAAAGAAAGGGGGATAGATGAAAAGAACAAAACAGGAACATTAAGAATGAGAACAGATTAAAAAATGAAGAAAGATGGTTCAGGAGAATAAAAGATGAAAAATGTGGACAAAAATTGAAGAAGCAAAGAACAACTGTAAGTAGTTGGAAACAAAGGAGATGATAGAAAGACAGGAATGAAAGAAGGTGGAGAAACAAGGGAAAAGAATAAAGAAATGATGGAAAACAGTTTCTTTAAATGACTGAAATCTCTGAAACCAACAACGAAAACAGGAAACTCAACAACAACTGGTGTAGTTTCTGTGAAGCTTCTGTTATACTGATGTCGGTCTTTTAGTTTGGTGAATCCCCCTTAACTGAAAAGCTCTGACAGACCGAACTTACCCGGAGTCTGTCCCATGTCTCTGTCCCTGTCTCCATCCCCTGTCCCCCGTCCTCTGTCCCCTGTCCCAGCTGAAGAAGATCGGCGGGGGCGGGTTCGGGGAGATCTACGAGGCCCTGGACCTGCTGACTCGGGAGAACGTGGCGCTGAAGGTGGAGTCGGCCCAGCAGCCTAAACAGGTGCTGAAGATGGAGGTGGCGGTGCTGAAGAAGCTGCAGGGTGAGTGTCCACAGACCCCCCCACAGGTTGCTTCACTTTCTAATACTTTTTGCACCAATCGGCTGTTTCCACCTACGAAAAGATGAAGAGGGTGAGACATTAGGAAAAAGTTGCTGTTTCTGTAAAGATACTTGGGGGGGCAGGTTCACGCAGATGTTCTAAAAACAACAGGAGGTGCTGTAATAGTTGTTTGGCTGCGGCTACTCTTGGCGAACGTGGCGGCCGACTGGAGCTGGTACCAACTCACTGGTACCAGCTCGAGCAAGAACACTGTGATCACACACTGACCAAAGCTACTCGCAGTCGTAATAAAGTTGTCATCGTGTAGTTATGTAGTCTGTAGTCTGTGGTTCTGTTTGGAGAACTGGAAACAAGTTTTCGTTCATGTTGTCGGCCTTTTCCCTCGTTCCTTGAGTTGGCTGCTGAGAACAAAACTAATTCATATGATCCTGCTGATGTCTCCCGTGTTTGTTACTGAAAAACAACAGGGATCCGGTGAGTTTCCATGTGGCTTCGTCGTTTTAATTTTTTGATCCTGACTAAGTTTTCACCAGTTAAACAATCCCATCTTAAATTTTCAGGAGGGTTCAAGGTCCAGATGCTAAAAAAAAAAAAAACAACAGCTCTTCCACATATCGAATTTAATGCTGAAGATTTACAATGATGATGATGATGATGATGATGATGATGATGATGGAGATTGTGTAATGCTGTTATGTCAACGCTGATGTAAAGCAGTGATTGTGTTACATGTCTACGCATTGCGACATGATCGGTCAGTTGGTCGATAATCAGTGTCCACTGAGTCACCGGAGCTTGGGTTTCGCTGCTTGACTGCTGAAGGATCATTGTGCTTTTACTAAGATTACTGCATTTTCTGTCTTTACTTGATGTAATATGAAAAAAAGCTTAAAAAAGACTATAAATAATATAAAAGACCAGGCTGCTTTAAATAAACTTGTACCGATTCAGTTAAACTCGAAGGTTCATTCCTACCCTTCGAATTAGTCACTGGAAAAAAAAAATGGACTGAGAGTCCGCTTGCCAGGATTTCCCTGCTGAATGTGGCCCGAGCTTCAGGAGAAACCGAGTAAGGGGACCTTGAGTTAGGAAGTTTTTTCACCCCGACTAGTTCTGAGTCAGTTCTCTCATTCAGTCCATCTCCTTACTGAACCTGATGAAACGCCTTGAACCATCATGTCATCAGACAATACCGACGAGCGTTCCGAAACGGTTCTGAAGGTAGAGACCGACGCGGAGTCGAGATGATCCCACTGATGTTGTGTTGCATCAGCAGAGTGAGAACCAACGTCCGCTCTTTACGTGTTTCCATTTTTTTTTTTTTTCCAGGTAAAAACCACGTCTGTAAGTTCATTGGCTGCGGGCGAAACGACAAGTTCAACTACGTGGTCATGCAGCTCCAGGTGAGTCAAGAGCTACAGACTGGGGGCTTTTATTGTGAAGGGTAACAACACAGGGGCGGATTGTTTCCTCTGCATCTGAAACTGTCGGCTCTAATTAAGTCTAGACCCTGCATCTAGAGCGAAGACTCATGGGAATTGTAGTTGTTGTATACCAAAAAAAAAGATTCAAACCTTGTAAAAATGCTTAACATGTCTTGTTGGGAGGTATTTGCATATTTGGCTTTTATTTATTACACTGAATAAACAGTGTAACTACTGATATTGTAATCGACAATAGTCTGACTAGTCTGACTAGTCTGACTAGGAGATCAAAGTCTTGCTGGTAATTCGACATATTACTTTCTACTTTATGATCATGAATCAGTGAAAACTTGCCTTCCGCAATTTTTCTCGCATTTGTGATCAGATCAAAGTCCGAAGGTTAAAGTCCACTTTTAGTCGCCATCACAATGAAAACCCAAGTGTCTCATGTATTAAATTAAGTCGTTGGTCAAAAGATGATTAACGTTGATTTTACATGACAAACTTCACTTCAGTAGCGTTTTTTGTTGCAATGTTTGTCGTACGAGGCTCAGGAGGATACTTTGTTCAGAAGTGGTGGAAAATGCAGGTGTTTACAAGTTTCTAAAGCTTCTAAAGCTTCGCTTTGAGATTTAAGCTGAGTGTCCCCCCCACACCACCCATTGCAGGGTCGTAACCTGGCCGACCTGCGGAGGAGTCAGCCCCGGGGAACCTTCACCATGAGCACCACCCTGCGGCTCGGAAAGCAGATCCTGGAGTCCATTGAGGCCATCCACTCAGTGGGCTTCCTGCACCGAGACATCAAACCGGTAGGACGGGAACGGGTCTGCGTCCGGGTCTTAGTTCTGTGAAGATGCCAGGTGAAAAGTTTTGTTTATAATTTGAAGGAACCGGATGAAAGTTTCCGTTAAATATTCAGAACCGGAGTCTGTGAAACATCCCCCTCCCCCAGTTTCTCCTAACGTTCAGGCGTGTTTCTAAATTCACCTTCACGGTTTCTGATGGCGAGGACTGGGGGGGGGGGCTGCGGTGGTTTGGGAGATCTGCGCCAAACAGATTTGCATAATAACGAGCTGAACTGGAACAAAAGCTGGAGGACAAATGGCGGCGGCGTGCTGAGGATGAGGAGGATGAGGAGGACGAGGAGAGTTCAGAGCATGAGGACCTGCAGACTGCATGCTCCGCCTCGTGGTGCTTTATCAATGTGACTCTGTTCAGTCTGGTTCCGGTCTGGTTCCGGTTCTGGTTAGGGTTCCGGTCTCAGAGAGTAGAGGAGCTTCACTTGGGTTTGGTTTCAAAAAATCAAAATCAAACTTTGTTTATGCACCGTGTCACTTTTTACAAACTGAGATTCACATCACAGTCACTGAGACTGTTTTAGCTCATTGTCACATTGTCTCACTCATTGTCTCATTGTCTCAATGTTTCAGTTTCTCATTGTCTCAGTATCTCATTGTCTCATTGTCTCTGTGTCTCATTTTTCTGAGTGTCTCATTGTCTAATTTTTTCATTGTCTCAGTGTCTCAGTTTCTCATTATCTAATTGTCTCAATGTCTCACTGGTTTCTCATTGTCTCAGAGTCTCATGTCTCCTTGTCCCAGTGTTTCATTGTCTCAGATTCACATTGTCTCAGTGTCTCATTTTCTCATTGTCTCCTTGTATTAGTGTTTCATCATCTCAGTGTCTCATTGTCTCAGTTTCTCAACGTCCCAGTTTCTCATTGTCTTAGTTTCTCATTGTCTCAGTATCTCAGTGTCTCAAGGTCTCAGGTTCTCATTTTCTCAGGGTCTCATTGTCTCATATTCTTACTGTCTCATTGTCTCAGTGTCTCATCGTCTCAGTTTCTCATTGTCTCAGTTTCTCATTGTCTCAGAATCTTAATGTCTCAGGGTCTTTGTGTCTCAGGGTCTCATTTTTCTCAGTGTCTAAGTGTCTCATTGTCTAATTTTCTAATTGGCTCATTGTCTAATTTTTCATTGTCTCAGTGTCTCAGTTTCTCATTGTCTCAGCAGCTCAGTGTCTCATTTTCTTGGTTTCTCAGGGTCTTGGGTTTTCATTGTTTCAGTGTCCCAGTTTCTCATGGTCTCCTTGTCTCCTTGTCCAAGTGTTTCCTCGTCTCAGTGTCTCATTGTCTCATTGTCTCAGTGTCTCATTTTCTTACTGTCTCTATTCACTGGCTAAATTCACTGGTCCTTGAATCACCTTGAATCAGTGAAAACAGAAACACCAAACTGTAAAGGGAAGGGCTCTGTTTGCAGCATCGCGGTGGAAAACAGGTGTTTTCCTGCGGCACATTCACGTGGTTTCTCTGAGCGTGTCGTTACCCCAGTTCGGTATCTTGGTGACAGTCCCCGGTGGCTGGGGGATGGGGGGCGGGGGGGGGGGTAAATCCAGCAGCAAGCTGCTGCTCCGGTGCCAGGGACGGGTATGTTTTCATGCAGAGCAGGTTTAACTGCCCACTTTGGTTCCATGATCTTTTAGGTTCCTCTCTGAAATCACACAACCTTCTTTTCTCCTCGTTCTGTTTGTCTTTGCATTTGATAGACATGTTTTTTTAAACACTTTTTAAAACTGCTGCAAAACCCACAGAAACCTTCAAGCTTCTGTGCCCATTAAACTTATTAATTAATTATTCTACAATTTCTGCCAGCAGAGGCTCTAGGGTCAGGGTTTTTTTGGGGGGGGCATATCTTCTATACATGTTTTAATTCACAACAATAATGCTTTTGATGAATCACCAGTAGGTAACGGGAGTTTTACACCACGATTATTTGAAAAAGACAGAGAAAGAAAATGAAAAACGGATTACGCTGTTTGCAGAAATATTCAACCCCTTTCACTTTGCCAGACCTCTCTTCAATTGGGTTCAAGATGTTTTGTGAATATAGATTTTGAGCCACATCACTTACATAGAAAGGCACATTTTACTGTGAACCTGGCTGGTTTAATCTGCCGCGTTGAGCTGATTTCTCTCCGTCTCATTTGGTTTCCTTCAGTCAAACTTCGCGATGGGCCGACTTCCCTCCACCTACAGGAAGTGCTACATGCTGGACTTCGGTCTGGCGCGGCAGTACACCAACACCACCGGAGAGGTCCGACCGGTAAGAACCTTCTCTCTTTACGTCCTTCGGTCTCAAAAACTGAGAAATAACAACGTTCATCCTTGATCTTGGCAACAGCACTTTGACAAAATAACCTTTACTCAAGGTCCGTTTACTAGCTTTTTGCCAGAGCTTTCAACTGAGATTATTTAAGATTGTTTTTGTCAAATCAGAACAGCTAATGTCCTAGAATTCTACATTATAGGAGAAAAATCTTGTCCAAGATGTGTTTTTTTTCTCTCTCTTTATTTTAAATATCATATCACCCGTATGGAAGAACAATCCTGCCACCAAACTTGAGATGCTAAATATTAGGCAAAATCAAAATTCTCAGACTGATCTGGAAACATAAAGAATGAAAATTATGACACAAGTCTCATTATGATGATTTGCTGTCTCATAATTTTAAATTAGTGGCAATCTGGAATATTAAATTTAGATAGATGTCTGTGGCCAAATGAGGACACACTGTCGTGACTGAGCCTATGGCCACTTTATAAATATTGCAATAATGTGATGTTACCTGAAAAAATGTTGTGTTACTATTAATGTTAAGTTCCTGCTAATGCAAACTGAACACTTTCTGCTGCTGCAGCTTCACATTAAAAGCATTTACCTGGCGAAACACAGGTTGACTTTTATTGTGAAGCAGTCACAGGAAATGCCATGTTTTTGTCAGTGAGCTCAGCTCTTACAGCTCATCAGAACCGTCTCTACAGAACAACAGCCATAGAGGAAGAGCCGCAGGTGATAGGCAACACACCTGCAATGGAAAAAGGCCAGTTATCACTTGACGTCTTTATTTAAACTTCAATCCTTTGTTTTGCTGCCCCTGGTGGTAATAAACCACATTAACCTGCTACCACCTGTACATTAGTCAACCGCGACTGAAATCATCCAGTCTGACGCTTTAAAAACTAACAAGTTGCAGGTGTTTGCTGTCATAATTTAATTTTTTTAGTCATAGTTATCAAGCACAAGACTCTTATATGCTGGAATAAAGGAAATATTAAGAAAACAGGAAATCAGATAAAACCTAAATTAAATTTTAAATTTTCATATATTTTTTTGCATTTTGATTAGTATCCTTTTTTTGTACCATTTCTTTTGAACGTTTTTATGTGGGGTTTATTTTCGGGAGGAATGGTCTTCCATACACAGCGCACACTGTTATCACACAGCACACACTGTAATCTCCTCTCATGAGTTTTGTGGTCAGTTCCATTAAACTACTTTAAAGGAAACTTAACAAGCTGAATAATGAAGAGCCAAAGTAAATTAGCGAGGCAGACAGAGGGTGTGTTCGCTGCACTGCAGCAGATTAGCTGAAGGGATCCATGTCGACCGTGTCTGTGCTGATCCTCCTGTCTGTTGACGGCCTGCTGTCTGATACTGGGTGTCAGTGATTCGCAGTGATCACTAGATGATCAATGTCACTGATCAGATACTTTTGTAGGATGTCCAAACGACCCTGGTGCTGCATTCAGGGGGTTTTCTACTTTGAAATGCTTGAATGGAAGAGGCTTTTATTCTGAGAAGTCTGATCAGGTCTGCTGGTCTCTGTAGTTCCAATCTGCTGCTCACGCCTCTCTCTCTCTCTCTCTCTATCTCTATCTATCTCTCTCTATCTTTCTTTTTCCCTTTCTCTCATTCACGTCCTGTGTCTCTCTATCAGACTGAACTATTTTTAGATCAGTGAGTACGTGAGCTGCCTTCATTTACTCTCACACTCCTCTCCTGTCCCCTCTCCTTCTCTCCTCCTCCTCTCCTCTCCTCCTCTCTCTTCTCCTCTCTCCTCCTCCTTCACCCTCTCCTCTCTCCTACTCTCTTCTCCTCTCATCTCCTTCTCTCCTCCTCTCCCTCTCTCCTCCTCTCCTCTCCTGCTTCTCCTGCAGTGTTACGTTGCCTCTGTCGCAGCAGTGAGATGAATATTTGATGCTCTTACATGCGTCAGTGGGCGAGAGACCTTAGGCTCCAGTCCTATTCCATCTCTCTCGTTCTCACTTTCCCTCCCCTTTATCCAACCTCCACTGGTTACCAGTGTCTCTCTCTCATTGTCTCTCTCTCTACAGCTGAGTCAGCTCTTCTCTCTCTCTCTCCTCCACCCTTCATCCTGCTGCCTCATCTCTTCATCATCTCTCTTCTCTCTTTCACAGAGTGACATCACCTCTGATCCACATCTGCTCACATCTGTCTACAGAGCCGTGTAGTGTGTGTGTGTGTGTGTGTGTGTGTGTGTGTGGGGGGGGGGGGGTTAACACGAGCGTTTACGTCCAAGCGTGACAAAAATTTCAGCTGAATTTTTAGAAATAAAAGAGCAGTCAGACCTGAAATGTTGATGACATGTTTCATGTGTTAATGCGAGGAAGGCACCTGTCTCCTCCTCATCATCGCTTCACTCTTGTCTGACGGCTCCCGTCTCCTCGGCGACGTTGAAGTCACATGATTAATGGACGACATCACTAATTCAATGAGTCTGTTCCTGTTGCAAACTGGAAACATATGTTTATTAAAATGTAGATTTTGTGACTAATATTAAGTTTTGGCCTTTCAACTCAGGTTTTATTATTCTTTTTATGTGCAAATTTGTTGTGCCAATGTTTTAAGTGAAACAGCAGCTTCTGTCCAGCTACTCGAGGATCAGCTCTCTCTCTCTCTCTCTCTCTCTCTCTGTCTATCTCTCTCTCTCCCTTCTATTAGCGTGTAGCTGCTGATGAATAAATCATCTGGATGGAATAAATAGCTCTCGTTTCCTCCGTGTTGATTCGAACACGCCAGTGGTTGTGCTGTCATGTGGTCCACATAGAACATGTGAAGTGAAATTTTCTCTGGGTGTTTTTTTTTTTAAGGGGCCGCAGAGAAAAACAGGAACTTGGAGATTAATGTCAAATTTATGAGAAAAAAACAAGGCTCGAGTTTAAAACATTTATGGATTTTAAGAATCTACTTTCCCTTAACATGATCTTTTAACTTCAGTATATTTAAGAAGTGAATCCACAAGAATCGTGTCACTGACAACATCTTATAAACTATATATAATAATGTGTTTATACATTTTTGAAATATAAAAGCTGTGAAAAGACCTATCTTGGATTAATGCAGCACTTTTCCTGAGTTTGAGTTTGCATGATGTTCAGTCTGTATCAATCACCAATCATCAGTTTTTTATCAATAATTTATGTTCTGTGATGTTTCTGCTGCTTTTTTTTTTTTAAATTTGTTCACTGTGTTTTATTTCCATCTTTTTATTTTTATGTTTCAGTGTTGTATGTTTGTTCGTTTTATTATGTTCTTCTTACAGTTTCCTTTGGACTATGATTTTGACGTGCATGCCCCCCCCCGTTTCTCCATCATCTCCGTGGTTACCCAGGGATGTGAGTGGTTTCTATAGCGACAGATGGGGGGAGTCAGGGCCGCATCGACCAGCCGCACCACCCAAGTAAAACCTGAGAAATGTAATATAACATGTTAGTCTCTGGAGAAAATTAATTTTCTGACTATTCAGATGTTCCACTATTAGAGGATCCAAACACACTGGAGTTTATATGATGTAATTAACACGTTTTCATAAGTAATGGAACATACTGGCAAAAACATAGGACGACCATGGTTATAAGAGACCCCTTGTCTTTTCTTTTTATAAGAGAAAAAGACTTTCTGAGGACAGGAGACACTTTGACACTTCTTCTGTTGGGAAAGTCTCCCTGAGATCTCATTAATCCAAGGAGCAGAGAGACCATATCACTGAGGCCCTTTTCCCTCTGATGGAGGCCAAACCTGAACTACGTTAGCACCTAAAGCCCCGTCAGCTCCTCCGTCGGCTCCTCCGTCGGCTCCTCCGTCTCTCCCCTGTCAGACTGTTGAAGGTTGGAGTCATTTCCTCCAACAGGTTTTCTTTCTCCAGGCTTCGGACTCAGTGAGAGCTGTGATTTCTTGGCCGCGTGACAGACCCCCCCCCCAGTTCATTTTTCCGGGAGAAGATATGATCGTTTTTTTCTTTTTTAAATTCACTCCTCCTGAAATCATTTCCCTTGTGACACGTTGCTTGTGCCGCGTCAGGTTGATAGCGGAGGATGCTGCCCCCCCCCAGCGGTGGCGAGAGCCCCGAGGCTGGTTTCAGACTGAAGTACGAAACAATTACTGGCATGTGTTAGCTGCTGTGATGATTTAAGATCTGACAAATGGTTAGTTTTCTTTTTTCTTTTTTACTTGTCCCTGAGTGAAAACTCCAGACATAATAAAAAAAACGTTCAGTTCCAAAAACCCTCTGAAATCACTCGACTGTGCCACAAAATCTTTTAAATTTAGCGGTTCCAGTGTTGGTGCGTATTTAAGCGAACACACGACAACAGCGTAAAGGACTACGCTGAATCCTCAGTGGCTCAGCTCTTAAAAAATCCTTTACTCTCTGATTTTAGTCTCAGACCCCCAGGAAGGTGCTAATGACATTTATAACATCACTACAAAGGCTATCTTCATGTCTGTGTTTAAAAATAATCCTGATCCTGCAGTTGAGGCTCCGGTAGAAAATCCATTTTTTTTCACCTCATATTTGAGATTCTTGCGGCTGTCATGGGACAGGAAATGAGAAGAAGCAGATGGATGGGTCTGGTGCCGTTTTCATGACCTTCCGATTGGGCGGAAACGTGGTGACCTCAGAGGGTCGGATCTAAAGTTACGCTCAGCGCATCCTCATGTCCACCCTCCAGTCTGTGACGTGCCTCCCGGTTGCTGTGGTAACCCAAAGATGTCAAAATATCCTGTTCCGCAGATACAGATGAAAACTGTCACCATGGAAACGTGTTAATTGACCAACCCAGTGTGTTTCTTTTTACCCCCCCCCCCCCCCCCCCCGGTGTGGATTCAGGCTGTGTAGATGCAGCGTGACCCTCTGCTGATGTTTCTATTTGTGTCATCATGTGGTTGTTTTGTTCAGTTTGGTAAAATGAAAAAACAAACAAAAAAAACCCCAAAACAAAACGATAAAGTAGACGATGTTACGTTTCCACCTGAGTCGGATGAAACCTGAATTTTTAAGGTCTGGGCTTTGGGGGCTCCGGGTGTCAGACCCCAGCTCGGTGCCGGTTTGAGCCGGCCGGACGTGGTTTCCCGCTCCCGTTTCAGTTTGGCTGGACAGAACGGCGCATGCCACTGTAGCAAGTAAACAAAACACAAATCGAAAGATGGAAGGTTCTCTAGAATCCCAGCCCTGAAACACAAGTTCTGGGACACGGTGAAGTCTCAGCGACAGGAACCAGAACTCTCCATCGCTTCGGCTCGGTCAACACAACGGTTCCGTTCCTTCAGAACCTTATCTGGTAAAATTCATACGGATGAAACAGCAGCTTGCAAACAGCTCCATTCATATAAAGGTAAAAGGAATCCAAAACCCGCCAGTCACAAGATGCCAGCAGCACTTCCTGGTACAGTCGGTTGTAAAGATACGAAATAAATCTGGTGATAATATAGAGAATCTGTGCACATTATTTGATAAAGGCCTTTGAGACACTGCAGAAGAACATTTTATTTTTTAATTTTATTTTTTTATCAAATCACTGCCAGGATTTAGCCTATAGTCAATCGCCTAAAGGCAATCGTTTAGAGAATATTATGATATTTCCACGATTTTGTCAAATGTATTACTTCTGTGTACAGTTGTGAAACCTCAGGGTCGCATATCTTTCTGTATTTGAGGAGCACGTTGACCTTAATTAGCAGGTGTCCTCTGATTGGCCAGTTCCGCCAGGCGAAGGCCCGTAGCCTCGATATGTCCGGTTCTGTCGGTGCGATGTTGTCAGTCTGTGCGGACCGACCGGCGGGCTTCCCTTTTGCACGCTGCTCGGAACCAGTCGACCCACTTGGGCTTTTGGCCACGCGTGTTGTTTTTTCCATGACGAGCTGAAAGTGGAGAGGGAAACCATGCCCGATGGGAGAATCCGATGAGAGGAACATCTGTGACGGCAAAGGTTCTCTTATCACGAGAGAACCGTTCCAGAATTTTCAGTCCAGGCCTGAACTGCTGTCTCTAGTTTCGGTTCTCTTTGGTAGAACTGCTACGTCAGTGACACCACCTGGTACCTGATCTCGTTGAGTTGCGGGTTGAGATCAGGAGGTGTCCGCTCGCTAACTGTGCTCTTTTTGTCCGGTGCTCAGCCGAGGACGGTGGCGGGCTTCAGAGGGACGGTCCGCTACGCTTCAGTCAACGCTCACAAGAACAAGGTCGGCGCCCTTTATCTTCTCTGAATGTGACACAACCCTGTTTGTTCTAAGAGATGACAGAAACATAAGACTTAAAAAAGAAGGATTGTTTTTCACTTTCATGATAAAGGTTTGGTGAATCTGAAAATGAGTTTTAAACGAAACCCCAGTGACATTTATTAGTGGTGATCTAACGGCGTTTCTGTTGTGTCCCCGCAGGAAATGGGTCGCCACGACGACCTGTGGTCATTGTTTTACATGCTGGTGGAGTTTGCTGTCGGGCAGCTGCCGTGGCGAAAGATCAAAGATAAGGTGGGGACCCCTCCCCCATCGTGAGCCCCAGTAACAGCGAGCACCTGCATGATTATAGAATAATCACAACAGTTCATTCCAAGGACATGGGGCCATTTTAGCCTCTGACCGCCAGGACCGGTAAAATCCTTCCTAAATCTTTATGTAGATCAGTCACTAGGCAACATCTGTGGTCCAATCAGCAGCCATGTAAACAGGAGCTCGTATACCTTCATATAATTACATTTTAGAGGCACAAAAGTTGTGTCTCTTGTAAAGGTCCAGTAGGTTTACGTCTGCGTACATGGAGAAAAATAGGTTTCAGAATTAGCAGTACTCGTACAGGCTGGCCCAGACAGCCCTGGATCTGGACCTGGACCTGGACCCGGACTTGGACCTTTACCTGGACTTGGACCTAGACTTGGCTCCTGACCTCAAGATTTACATCAGAATTGAACAGGATTTATCAATTTTCATGTCAGATGCATCAACCATGCCCCGGTTCCACTTTCATGCTCCACTGTGAATGGATCAGATATTAGCATGCTAGCATTAATGGTTGCCAAAACAAATGGATCCAATAACTTGGTACAGTAAAATTCAAAGGGGGTCCATTTGTAGTTGTGAGGCCACCAAAATTAATCACCAGCTCTGGAGGACTTTTTGACCTCTTTTAGCTCATGTTTTTATTCTCTAGTGTAGTTTGTGACTCATTTAATCTGGTCCAGTCTCAGTTTTTACGACTTAAAAGCTGTAAGAAGCCACCTGCTCAGCAGCAAACAGCAGACAGACCCGGTTAGAGACCAGCTGGTAAACATGGTGGAGCGTTTAGCAGCTAAGGAGCCAGAGGTTTCCCTCAGGAGCTGGTGGAGACCAAACACGGAGCTAAAAGGAGCTTAATGAGGTGGATAAAAACAACGACGACCATCCATTCTTTGTCTGCTGGAAGTGGAAGAAGACACAACTACTGTATGAGATTATAATATGTCAGATGTTTGCTTTACAGCTTGTTGCATGGCCCCAAGGTTGTTAAAAAAAAATCCATTTTAATTCAGGTTGCACTGCTGTCACACTAATTTATTTCACAACGTGATCCCCTTTGGTGCTAAATAACAGTTTCATGCCCCTCCTGCTCATAAAGCAGTTAAATAAGTAACAGAAAGAGCTGAGTCATTTGTTTTCTTGGTTTTTAAATCCTCTTTTCCTCATGAGCTTCACCTGTTCAGTATTTCAGAGGTGTGAAGGCCAAACTATGCATAAATTCTCATTAATTCACTGCTAAAAGTAGCTAGTAGTAGAGATTTTGTATTTTTTCCTTTTTTTCCAGGAACAAGTTGGTCAGATTAAAGAGCGTTATGACCATCGGATGCTGCTCAAACACATGCCTTCAGAGTTTAGTATCTTCCTGGACCACGTCCTGGCCCTGGACTACTACACCAAACCTGACTACCAGGTATACGCCGTAAAGTTAACATGTGTCCAGTCTCCGCTTCGGTGCTGAAACCCAAACCTTACCTCACATCAACGAGTCCGTTTTGTCTTTGTTTTTGTTTTGTTTTAAATCCAGCTGCTGATGTCGGTGTTCGAGAACAGTATGAAGGAGCGGATCATTACCGAGAACGAGCCCTTCGACTGGGAGAAGGGAGGAAGTGATGTCACACTGTCGACCAGTGCCTCCACCCAGCCGCAGCACAACACCCGGCCCACCGCCGCCATGGTGGGGTAAGGACCGAACCGCCGGATGCACGAGCGACGTTTTTCACGCCTCCTAAACCAGAGCTGGACAGGGGGCAGAATTTATTTGTGAATTTATCTGGCTCAAAGAGCTTTGGTTGGTTGAGGGATAATTCTTGGTCATTACTATATTAATCTGTTATTAATTAACTAATCTCTTAAATAAGACAAGTATTAATTTATTGGAATTATCCTTCAAGCCCCTCCACATTATTATCACACATGGCAACAGTTGCCATTGAGTGTTTTGCATTTTCATAATAAAAGGCCATGAAAATTAGGATAATGGCCAGTGAATTTAACAACTTTTATTTTGAAATGTAGCCCATGCTACTGTTTCTTATGCAGTGGTGTGATTAGCCTTATATAACTATGCTGTCATGGTTTGATTTTTGTTTTTTTTAAAGAATATAGTCACAGCTTCCGTATCGATTTATTAAAACTACGGTGTATAATAGTGTGAGAGAAAATTCATAAAGTCTGTGATTTGATGATTTATATCAGTCTCACATCTGCTTAGCTTAGCATGGAGACTGGAGGCAGGGGGACCAACCGACACCTCTGTCCTTCTCTCATTTAGCACATTCTATCTTGTTAGTTTAATCTGCACAGGAACAGAAATGTAAAAAAACAACAACCTCAAGTTGTGGCTTCAGGACCTGGAACATGCCGGAACAGTTTGTCCACAAACAGAAGCCAGAGGCGGTGACTTCCTGACTGCAAGTAACCTTGGCAACCAAACACCCCAAAGCCACAAGCTGCAATTTTTAACATCCATTTTCGTGTGTGGAATAAACAAATGAGTATTACGTGTTAACCAATGAACTTCAGACATGTTGGCAGGTGTGTTTTTGAACTTTAGAAGGAGCAGGGCCATATGCCCCCCCCCCCCCCGCTTCCACTCTCTCTGATACCAGACATTTATAATGGGTTTATGAGCTGCAATTAATGGATTTATTATTGGTTTATAAATAATTTACTAATTCTTAATAGATCAGTTATAAGCTATTAATAAGAACAACTTTTCAGATCGTGGAAAATCCTCCTCATCCTGCGAAACAGCTGCTGGACAAAATCCATTAGGATTGCAGGTTTATTAACATTTATAACTGCATTATCACTGGATAGAAAACACGCAACCAGGTTACAACCAAAACATTTGTTTCAACAAGATTTTAAAATGTGATGAAACCAACTCTCACCATCAGCCTCTTATTGTGTTGTTTGCTATGTTATTCACAGTTAATAAAAACATTATTTACAGAATAATAATTTACAACTGGTACTTTATCAGAATCCAGTTCTTTATGCTGGTCCAGGTCTGGTCCAGTTCTGCCTCGACTAGCTGGGATGAGAGTGAGAAAGAGAGCTATATACAGCTATATATACTATAGTTACACTAACAGGGCTGATGATATTACTAATAGGAATAAATGAAATGGTAACAGTAATAATCATAATAATTAAAGCAGTGGGTGTTGATCAGGCTCATGGGGCAATAGGTGGTTCTACAGTCCTGGATCAAGACTCTGATCTAGACTCTGATCCAGAGAGAGGAGCCCCTTGCATCATGGGAAGTCCCCCATCAGTCTAGGCCTATAGTAGCATAGTGAGGTGATGGCTCAAGCTAATGCTGAGCCCGTTATAACCATAAGCTATATCAAACTGGAAGATGGTTCCACAGCAGAGGAACCTGATAACTGAAGGCTCTGCCTCCTGTTCTATGGCTGTAGACTCTAGGAACCACTAGTAGGCCTGTGTTCTGGGAACAAAGTGTTCTACTTTAATAATAAGGTACTATGAGCTCTTTTCGTGGCATGTGTGGTTTTTAACACATCTTGGTGGTAGAGAAGATTTTCTACCTCAGTCTCAGTATAAACTTAACATTTCCCTGATGTCGAGGAGTGAGACGGTTAATTGGTGATGAAAGTGAAACTAAAATGAAATCACACCACAGGCGGCTGCGTTTCCATTTTCTCTGTATCTTCGGACTCAAGCAGGTGGAGAGGCATTGTTCCAGAAAAGCCAATACCTGATCAATAAATCGTCTGCTCTGAGCAACAACCTTATCACCTCCCTGCAGATTAAATGATACTCATCTTGTATTAATGAGTCTCGAGAGGTCTGAATCATTGCCTCTTTTAATTCACATAAATGACATTTAAAGGGTCATATTGATGGTTTACCTTATTTATCCCCTGTACTGTCCAGCTTTCCAAATGATGCCATCAATTTTTAAATTGATTTCCCTTCTTAAAGGCAACAAGTGGTGATGGAATATGTGATTTGTAAATTATGTGGACTGTACATGGTTTGTTGAAACAAACCAGAGTAAATAGAAGAATATAGGAATTCATATAATTAGTTCAGAAATGGCCTCTGAAATGAAGATCTCTGTCATGTTATCTGTCAACAGAGCCATCGTGACGCCGGTTCCTGGAGATCTGCAGCGGGAGAACACCGATGACGTTCTGCAGGACGAACATCTCAGCGATCAGGAGAACGCCCCCCCGGCCCCACCCAGTCGACCCCCTGGGGAGACGGGCGTGCCGCATGCTGGAGAGCCAGGAGAGGCCTGGGAGGACACCGACTTCAACCGCAACAGACTCAGGATCAGCCTGAGCAAGGTTCGGACGGAGCAAGGACATTTCATTTATGAGTGGTTGTAGGGCTGTTAAGTGTGAAGGTTTAATCTCTGGTATAATCAGTGAATCCAACAGTAATAGTCACTTAGCACCACAAGTTTAGCCATGAATTATGATCTTTCAAGACCCCTGGGCTTACTCAAACATCCACATGCAGCCATTTTGAAAACACTTGGTCCTATTTTTGTGGCAGCAACGACCATTGCGAGCATTGTTGCGATAGTTCGGTCTTTTTCTGACCTTGGAATTGGCTCCTCTTGATTATTTAGTATTTTGGTGCCAGGACATCTTAAACACGTCTTGTTTCTAGTGCAGTATCACTTTGTTGCTATTTTGGCGATTGTATCAACAAGAGCTAATAAAATACAAATGCAAAGCAACACTCCCCAGACAGTTGATGCATTTTACACAACAGAAAGTCATGTTTAATGTGGTTAAAGTTGGTACATCTGCAAAACAGTCTTTATTTATCCCAGAATTAGTTTAAGTGTAAAATTTTTAAATTAACCGTTGACCACACCTGCTTTATACTGTATGTGAAAGCTTCTCCTTCACTTGATGAAATCCTGCAGCCATCTGAAGGTAGGGAGCTATCAACAGATATGCTGATAAGTTTGCAGCCTCTCATCGGAGAAGTTCTGTGCCAGAACGCAGCGCCATTAGACACAGTCATCTACAGTGTTAGCCGTTATTACATCCTGAGCAAATGACGACAGACTGCCACAAAGTCTGTTCCCCCAAGAGCTACTGCTCCGCACTTGCTGTTGCACTCAGGCATTTAAAACAGACTCCCCACTGAAAAAGAGGAATGAGTCACAACTAGCCTAGCTAATGAATGCATTAAGCTATCTAACTGGTTTACCTGCTAAAGTAGTTGTATTTTTGTTTGAGACATGACAAGACAGAAGGAAATATCGGAGACAATTCCCAGGAGTTTTACCTAAGCTGTAATATTATTTTGTGCAAATATGAGTAATGAGGTGTCAAGCCAATGTTTACTATTCACAAACAGCCAGTGGAGGAAACAGTACATTTTGCCAGTTATTATATCCAGTTTCTACATAGTGTTTAAATGGCTGCTGTGTTGGACCATAAAAGATCACTTCCTCTCTATCCTCAGGGGGCTCAGGAGGAGGAGCCGGGTCGGGTGGTGTGTCCGGTGTCGCCAGTTCGAGGCATAGCCCCGGAGTCCCCGACAGGTCAGGCTCGGTCTTTACGGTACCGCCGGGTCAACAGCCCAGAGTCTGACCGCTTGTCTGCCGCTGAGGGCCGGGCCGACGCCTACGGACAGAGGTGATGATGAACTATAGAAAACACTGCAGGTTGCACCGCATTTGTTTTTATTTTTCAGTGAGATTTGCAATCTGAAAACACAAGTTCTAATCCTGAAAAAGATTTTTTTGTTTTTCCTCTGGAATATATTTTCGCAGCATGAAACTGAGATAAACAGCAACAACCCTCAAATGTGTTATGCACTTGTGTGTCTTGACTGAGACTTATTTAGACCTCTGACTTGACCTGGTGATGCCTTGAACACTTAAGACTTGGTTTGGACTGTCTCAACTGACTTGTGGCTTGACTTTGACTCATCTCAGGTGGCTTAAGACTTGACCCATAATTGCCCTCATTGACTTTGTTTTTGACCTGTGGCTTCCTTTGACAAGATGTGTGAATTTACTTGAACTTTCCCTTGAGGACTTGAGACTATACTTAGACTTGTCTAAGTAAAGTTACCAGATGTAACTTGGAATTGCCGTTAATGACTTGATACTTGACTTGATATGCACTCTGACAAGATGTGACTTGACCTGAACTTGCCCTCGATGTTGCTCTGGGAACTGGATCTGAGACTTTACTAGAATCGGTCTTGACTGACTTTGGACTTGACATGGCCCTGGCCTGAAGAACTTGTGACTTGACCGGTACTTTCATTGATTGACTTGGGTGATGAATTTGAACAAACAGCTGTGGACCTGATGGACCTCATTGTCTTTAGTAAATTATTGAGTTACAGTTAAATAACATTTGCATATCCGTCTGTCTCTTCATGTCTGTATTTTTTGTCGTCCAGATCTAGGATGGACATCCTTGGCTCTCCATCGCGTCACGTCTATTCCTCCCAGCCGGCTCAGATGCTCTCTGTCGACCCCGGTTGCCGTGGTGATCGTCAGATCAGCGGCCGTCAGGAGGTCTCGGTGGCGTCCGTCGATCAGGAGGCGCACAGCAACGCCTTCATTCGCTCTGTCCCACTGGCCGAGGAGGAGGACTTTGACAGCAAAGAGTGGGTGATCATCGACAAAGAGACAGAGCTACGAGACTTCCAACCAACCACGTCAGGAACGACTGACGAGGAGCCAGAGGAGCTCCGCCCCTTGGAGGAGCAGGAGGAGAGAAGAAGGCTCAGGGTTGGAGGTAGGAGTTTCTGTATACACCTAAAATATAACAGAGACAGAGAGGAAGCTAGCTAGCAACATGGTTTTGCTTCAAGAAAAACAACAACAAAAAAATGTTGAAAAATGTTGAATTTGTGCTAATATACAGTGTTTTCAAATGAGGGTGAAGCTGCTGCTATTTTCCATCATTTCAAACCTGACCCAGCGGTTGTTGGTCTATAAAAGATTTCAATGCTAACTGCTACTGGAACCACAATGTCTCATTTTTACATCTCTACTTCTCTGCTAGTTCAATATACATCCGACAGATTGTAATTCAGGCAGACTTGGAGTTGTTGAGAGGTGGATTTTATTCTCCTCTAACAGATCTAGGCTAGCAGTTACCCCATCCTCCCACTCTCTCTGCTAAGCTAGGCTAAACACATCCTTTCTCTGTACAATAGAGGATGCCGAAGAAGAGAGTTTAACACAGACTGGTCACTTAAGGCAAAGAAAAAATTTCTCAATCAGTTATCTATGAACTATTTCCAATGAGAAAGTAGTAAACCTTAAGTTGATCAATGAATCAAGAAACACTATTTAAATAACTGTATATCATTAGCTACCCAACATTAAACCAACCCAACATTAGATTTTAATTTCCAAAACATCAGTGAGGTCTTTGATACCCCGTATTTGTATAGGCATGGTTTTACAGACCTCGGTCTCGTGAACTCTGGATAACAGTTTTATTTTCCTGCAGGAGGGGAGCTGGTGGTTCGTCCAAAGACTCACACCAGGGAGAGCAGCAGAGGGATGCTAACGCTAACGGAGGAGGAAGCGTCAAGAAAGAGTGGCGGGAGCCCCGCCCAGTCGCCGTGTCACTCGTTGCCATCGGGACGCCCCCGTCGGAGAGAGTCAGAGCCCACTGGACCTCAAAGACCGGTAAGAGAACCAGCCAATCAGAGGAGAGCTGAGCTCTCTGATGGCGTGTTGGCGGACAGATGAGCGGGGTAGACTGCGACTGGTTGTACCAGACACTGGCGCAAAGTGGCGCTGTGCAGCAGCTACTCCACCTCATTTATCCGTCTGTCAACATGCTACTTAAAGGACAAATCCAGCATAATCAGAGGTTCTGCCTATTCCCAGTTGTCCCTTCATAGGCTTCCGTCAATATCAAAGATTGAAACTTTAGTAAAGGAAGAGAACGGCAGGCAGTGATAGGTTCAAGTTGGAAACTTAGCTTTTGACCAAGAGGCTGTCGGTTCCATCCCCAGACAGGCAGGATTTCCTGTCTTTCATTAGAGCTGCTCAGGTGGCCTTGAGCCTGCTGCAGTGGAGCTTCTCTGTGGCCCAACAGATCAGGCTTTGGTTCTGCTTGTAAAGAAGATTCAAGTTCAGCAAACCTTCACAAGTTTAACTAAGCAAAAGAAAAACATTTTGGAACAAAGGTTTCTGGCTAGTACCACCATCATGTTCGAATGGCCAGTAATAAATAGGTTCTGCCTCCTCTGTGTATCAAAATGTTCTTGTACTGAACCCTCTATTGTGTACTTTACTTTGACGAGTATAATTTCATTCAAACAAATAATCTAAACCTTTTAAATGCAGAGGTCTTCCTAAACAAAATACAATATAAAACAGCTCAGCAAAACACAGCTTTAGCCAGTCTAGTCTGAAGTAATGAGCAAAACACCTAGACTCATGCTGGAAATGTCCTTTAAAGATTTCACAGTGTGATGACAGGCAGGCCGACTTCTGCGGGAATCCGCCTGCAGGTTTTTCAGTGCCAGCACCGTTCTGCAGCTGAGCGTCGGTCGCATGCAGTTGTTCTGTTCAACCACTGGCAGCCAAACGACTGTCTGACAGGGCTGAATGTAAACTCCGCCAACGGGCTAACTGGCAGTTTGCAAGCTTGGTAACTTGGAAAGGTTTTTCCCCTCATCCCCTTTCTTTGAGAATAACAATGTTACCTGGGCCAGATATTTGCCTGAAGATGCAAAGGATCATTTCGTTGGGCCAGCGGGACCTGGGCCTTCGTCCTTTAAGAAGAGCCAAACACAATGTGTTAGCATGCAGCTTGTAGCTTTCAATAGTCAAAAGTCTGAGGGGATCTCTAGTTGATGAAGCTGGAGACCTTTCAGTGCTTCAAAAAGACTGATGGATAAATGAATAAAATGCAGATGCTGGTAGATCAGGGGGCAGATTTCAGCAAAGAACCTACACCCTGTTTTACTGCTACAGTCTAATCAGTCTAATATCATATAGTCACAACTCTGTCTTATTGGAAACCTCGAGCTTGCTTTTTCATTTTCGAAACACACCAGTCCTGATACGCCTGTCAGACTAAAATTAAACTGGGGGTCCGCTGCGTCCAACCGACTTTGGTTCGGTCGGTTAAAGGTCCAGTTACCGTCGTCACCCTCAGCTTTATTTCGACCCTGATGCTTCTCATGGTTTGACTTTTCCACAACTGCCTGTGACACATAAATCAGGTTTTTAGCGTCCAGCTGCATGAACGGTGCTGACAGCTTTTTCCTTGTCTCTGGTGCGGAGTTTAAAATCTTTTCCATTTTCTTTGGTTTTTCCCATGACTTTTGCTTTGGACCATTGTTTTAATTCTGAAAGGATGAATGGGAAACGGCTGCAGCCATTAGAACCTCTTCCTGTATAATTTAGCCTGCGGCCGCGATGTTTATACTGTATGTCAGGATGTTGATGATGTTTTCATCCTCTGTTGTTCTGCTGTGTTTTCTTTTTATCATGTTCTCTGACACGTTAGAGTCAAACTGACACTGTTTCACCACCTGGTTTTACACACTGAACACACCAATAACAAACATACACACACTCACACACACAAACATACACACAATGTTTCTTGCTGCTATGACTGGGTCTGTGTTCGACGTCTGTCCAGGACGGTGGACGGATGGAAATTTATTGCAAACAAACCCGGTTTGATAAAACACAGTATCCCAGGAACTGACATCCATATTGGACCAGGTGGTACCGGCCCAGTGTCAACGTTCAAACGTGTGGAGGTCGGGTGGCGGATGGGGGTTTTAGCAAGTATGACTTTCATGGCAGGAGACTGGATTTTGTGTCCTGTCACGGACCTTCATGGACTTGCCCAACCATAACCTTTGTCAAGTGCATTAGTTGCCTAAACTTAACCTTACTTGAACCATAGTTTGATTTTCATAAACGTGATTTTTTTCCATAATATAGATGCCATGTGCAGACATTGTAGAAAGTTTGAATTTTCAAAAACTGTCGTTCCATGAACGTGATCCAGGGTTTTGCAGGATCGTCCGATACTGACGTTCTTGTCCGGTGACAGGTTGGTAAAACAGATAAAAACCATCTTATTTTGTGTCCCATTGTTGTGAGATACAACACATTTGTGAATGAAAGTTGGATGTGACTTATTTGTAGCGGTTGTAACGCTTCGTCTTGGCCCAATTCTCTTGAGGCGGCAATCTCAGAATCTTCCTTTCCAAGTTCTTTTGAATCACATGAAGGGAAGTAGAGGTGTTGGACTAAATTACAAAAAGTCCTTATCATACCATCCAGCAGTCAATCAGGACCCTGACCTACACTCAGGTTCATTAAATTTGTTACGGAGAGAATGTTTAAAACACATACTTGTCAGGTTTCAGGCGGTTTTCTGACATCTGCTTCCATACATTGCTTCCAGTCGTCTTCTTCACTCAGTCATCGGGGGGAGGAAACTTTTTTTTTATAGCAATCATCGAAAATGATAATGAGGAAGAAGAGAAATATTGTCAGTATTTTAGTTTAATTTCATATATTTCCTTTTATTGTCAGGGAGGAATTGATCAAGCAGCTCATGAGAGAAGCTGCTGCATCACGAACCTTATTAAAAATTCACAATATTTTTTCAATGAAATTTTCTTACTAAACCAATTTACTCATTCGTTATTTAGGCAATAAAACTGCAGTGTTACAGATGGATTTAATTAGACCTTTGTGCAAAAGACTTTCATATTGTCTGCAGAGAAAGTCATCAAGATGGCTACACTGACAGAGTCATCACTCACAAGGAAACCAAAGTTTTAAAGTGCTGTTGTTAGTTTAAAAGCTAGATTTTAAATGAATTCTGTCCATGCTGGAAAGGAGCCCTGAATCTGATCCAGACCTGCAGACACAGCAGTTTAACAGACCTAAAGGGAATTACAGCTTTTTAAAATTTACATACTTTTATTTGACTTCGAAGGAAGAGACTTTTTCCTTGATCGGAGGAATTCACTTTTTCCTTGCCTAAAATCAACCTGCTCTGTTATTTTTCTAATTTAAAAATTGGTTATAAGATTTCACCAAGCAAAAACCCTTGACTGAACATGGTGAACCAGTTCTGTGGTTCGGGACAGATCTTCTAGTTTGGAGAAGCTCATGATTGTCAGTGTTTGTTGACTATCTCAGAGATGTGGTTTACCTTGATGGTTATGTTCTTGAGCCGCAGTTTCGTGTTTGGCAGGTTTCCTGCTCAGTAACTCAGTCAAGGCCGGTTCTCCTGGCTGAAGACGTTGTACGTGGTGACAGTTATGTTGGATATTTGCTTCTGCATTGTAGCCTATGCTTTAGTCCACGCAAGTGGCCTATGCCATTGTGCACATTTCTTGGTTGGTTTTGCACTGTAATTACAGCTCCAAGTCACTAGTTGGCGGCGGCGTTTATGTGGCACCTTGAGTTTCTTCGCCGCTGTTTTCCACCAGCTTGTCGGCATCATTTCAAAACGACGGTGACTGAAACTGAGCAGATTTCGTTGGAGTCTGAGCTGACAAAGATGTCGAACAGCAGTTTTTAGTTTTCTTGAATTTACTGCGACGCAGAAATGTGAAGTTGTTGGAGGAGATGGTCTGTACGACGGCAGCGAAGGAGGAGGAGCCCAGAAACGTGATGCTACCGAGCTGACCAATCACAGCTCCTGGGGTCCACGCCACCGTGGCGACTAGTTAAATCTTTTGAGACGTTAACGTCAGGCTACGGAGAAGGTTTGATGCAGAAGCATAAATTGGCTTTTCGTCCATAAGATTTTGAGAACTATTTCTCTCCCACTGTTTGCCTAAACTGCTGAATTGTCACAGATATTAAATCAAGCTCCTGCTGCACATTGACGTCTGTATTATCTCATAACAAGGCCACGAATTTCTATTTTTTACTTTTACATTCTTACTTCGTTCACGTTTGACTCTGTTTAATGGGACTGAGTTTCGGTTAAATAGCAGGTAGCAATAAATAAGTTTTGATGTGGCATCCAACAAGCCCGTCCAAATCCTAAAATCTGTTCAGTTCTTAGGTGATATTCACGTCAGCTATGAGCTGGGAAGGAGAATTTGGGTTCTGGAGGCACTAGAACATGAGGCAATGAATCTTCGAGGTTTTATTCAGGGGTTTAACGTAAGACTAAGCTCTCGGCAGCACCAGGATTCATGCGTATGAGGATGTGTGAGGATCCCAGGCCTTTTATTTTTATCACTACTACAACATAGTTATATCCTGTTGTGGAGGGGAAAGTGTCAGAGGTCATGTTTTCCAAAAAACATGAATAACTGTTCACGTTCAGCTGCTATGGTTCTAGAACATGTAGACGAGTGTCTGGTGATCAGATGGTGCCTGAAAGTCCCTTTTTTTTTTTTTTTAATGGTGAGTCCGTTGAATCTCGCCGCTGGGAACCGGACCACCGGAGGTTCCTCGTTTTTATTCTACAGGTGCGGAGATGTTCCGTCGGCTGTAGATAATTAATTCCGTCGGTCGGCTGGAATACAAAATGTTCTCGTGACGGTCGAGTGGTTGTTCTCCGTTTGCTCTACATGTCACCGAAAAGGCATTCTGGTGTCTATCAGAGAGGAAAAGTGTTGCCTTTGTAAATGTTAGTGTTAATGTTTTTTTGTCGGGAGCTTTTGTATTAAAATTAAAACTTGTGTTCTGGCCGTCTGGTCTAAAAAATAAGAACAGTGAAGTCTGACTGAAAAACCAGAAACTAAACGTACCACTTGAGCTCTGACAAACAAGCTGCAACAACACAAAAACTACAAAAAAATTCTATGCAGATAAACATCATTAAACACAGACAACAACATGCCAACATGTCATTGAAAGTATGAAACATGTTTGTTTACTTCTAGGTTGAAAAGAAATCAAAACTACAAAAGACAAACCTTTAACAATATAAGGAGTGTTTTTCAAATTAGTACGGAGGCCCCAATGTCTCAAAATCCAAAGCCTTTTTATTTTTTTAAGATAAATGCTGTGCGCACAAGATTTAAAAAAAAAATTATCCATCAGGACATCTGGGCCTCCATGAATTATATATAGAAAAGGGACTTCATGAAAAAAGACATAAATATTTATGGAACAAAACAAATGGTCTATATGCTAAAATTTTCAGTAGTTATTTTGAAGCTAAATGGTAAAAAGTTCTGATAAGCTCATTAAACACATAAAACATTGTCCGAGTTCAACAACCTGTGAATTAACGAATGAGCAAAACAAAAAATTGATAATTTAATCAACATCAACGGTATAAAGTGCTGCTATTGCAGCTACTGTGTCAAACCGCATGCTAATGAGTCTCCTTCAGTAGTGGAGCTAAAACAATGTAGAGTTTGTGCTGGGGGTGGTGCTAGAGGAAAATCGAGGCGTTATCAACATCTCAAGGGTTCATCCTGAGGGGACCAGGAGTGGCATCAGGACACTTCACCACATTAGATTTTGAATTCTGTTTTTTTTCTGTGTGTGTGCTTGTGTGTCCTTTTGGTGGAATTTCTCACGGAAATTTTGTCCTGATGGTGGCACTAAGGGGGGGGGGTCACTAGAATCATTAGGATTTAACCACTGGGGAGTCTGAATAAGCACAGTTGGTTTCATGGAAAGTGGATGTGAAAATTATCGAATTTCACATTAATTTATTTTGCATTTTTATTTTCACCTCAGGGTTTTACATTTAATTTTCCCTTAGCAGGATTTTCCTCGTGGGTGTGATTTATCGAGTCCTTAAAAAAAACAAAAAACAAAACAACTTTCCTTTTCTTATCCATTTTGCCTTTTTAGTTTACTTATACATTTATGTGACCATTTGATTTGTTCATGAACTCATTTATTTTTTTTTGTGCCAATAAGTCAGGTTGGGTCCTCCGTACTTGTGGCTGCTGTTTACAGGCTGGACGTTTTTCCATCATCACTGATATTTCACTTTATCTGCAGCGCAACATCTTATCGTTTTAAGGCCTCGTCCTTTGCCTTTTTTTTTTCCCCGCGATCTCTGCTTCGGTTTTCTCTTACTTCCGTGCCGATTCTCACCGCTAGACTCAGAGCGAGCTCGCCGCCGGCGGCCATCGAGGACTGCCACTCTCTTTTCATTTATTTTACTCCTCTCCAACCCCCCCCCTCCTCCTCCTCCTCCTCCACGTAACTACTGATGCCTTTGCCCCCCTCCCCCCAACCTATCGCTTTAAAAGTACACAGTATGTCGAGTTTCACTCACCTGAGGAGACAGAGAAAAGAGCGAGGGTGCCATTGGGACAACACAAGAAGAAATAAAGTGATGTTTCGGGGTAAGCACAGTTTAGGAATAGTCCTTTACCTCTGTTCTCTCACTCACTTTCTGTTCTTCCTCTTCCTTTTTCTTTCTGTTCGGACATTTTTCCTCCCTTTTTTTCTTTCCTTTCGTCGTGTGTCTGTTTTGTGTGCTTGACGACTCCATCTCTCTTTTGTGTTCCCTGTTTTTTCTTTTTTTTTTCCTTTTGCATCTCCAATGGTAATTTTTTTTCTTTCCTCCTTCAGAAAACTGAAAAGCTCAAACTGTCAGCTGTCCAGGCTCAGACTGTTGTAGACTAGTGAGATACAGTATGTGCAGTGCTCGTGCTGGTGACTGTGTGTCCTTTTAAAGTGCTTCTTTGTGGGGGAATATAATATTTCCATCAACCATTTTTCCAGCTAGGGGGATGCTAGTCTGACCAATCTGGCAACCCACACAGCTAACAGTCTATTGGCTCAACTGTCCTGTTAAGTCTTTGTCGTAGCTTTTTCATATCTAGTGCCCGATTTAGCTGTAACTGTAGACAGTGCCAGATTTGCACCAACACTCCCTCAGCCTCTCTCCCCGGGCTCCTCCCCCCCTTCGTGGACTTTGACCAATCGGCTGCAGGCTTTAGATGTGCGAGAGCACCAGTTGGCTCTCTCCCGTCTAACGTCTGGTCGGGGAGCGGGGAAGGAGACGAGGGCAGGGAGCCGTATCAGAGTGTTGGGATGTAGCCGTAGGAGAAACATTGCATTTATTTTTACAGAGAGTCCGTTTCCAGGCATTAACCTCCCCTCCCTCCCTCCCTCTCTCTGATTGGTCTGTTTGCAGTTGGAGGAGGACAGGCACCAACCACGGCCCAATCAGCTGAGGAGGCTGGCCTCCTACGTCTTCTCCTCCTCCACCCTGGAGACGGAGCATTACCCCCACGGGGGAGGCAGCTTCATTCAGAGGAGCCGCTCGGCCGAGAGCAGCCCGGCCCACGTCGCCGCCGCCAACTCGGCCCGGCGGCGGCACGCCGGCGCCCTGCCGACGCCCGGCAGCCCACGGAGCAGACACTCGGTCCTGAACGTGTCGAGGACGCAGCTGCAGCAGATGTTAGCCAAGCTCATGAACAAGAACAGCAGCTGAGAGGACTGAGAGATGGACTCAGAGCACACACAGATGTAACCTACATACACACACACACACACACACACACACGGACAAACATACACCACACACACCCACACATATGCAGGACTGGTCAAAGCGTTTCTGTGGACCAGGGCAGCATCCGTCCCCCTCGTCACCCAACTCCACCCCGGTGTCCTGGCACATAAACTCCTGGTCACGCAGCATCACCTGGAACCGTAGTTACCAGTTACCAATTATTTTATTATTGATAAACCTGTTGATCTTTGAAATTCATTTTTACCCATAATAAAAACATCAGAGGTGGTTGAAAATGCCAGAGACCAAAGTGACACTTTTTAAAAAAAAGTTGAGATCACCCAATTTTTGATACCTTAAATCATCTAATAATCTTAATTCTTAGGTCAAGTATCACTTGTTAAAATTAAGGAGCGTTCAGTTAAATGCCAGTGTGTCAAAGTTAACAACAAGTAGAAGAAAAACTTGATTTTATAATTGGAATTTCCTGTTTTGTTTATTATTTGGCCCCTGGTGGCTCAGTTTACTTCAAGCCAGCTCTGCATATACAAACATAAACATGAACATATATGAAACACAACACACGAGGACCAGATACCACCCACACATGTTAACTGAAACACACCAAGCCATATTACTGGCACACGGCAGCACTGTTGGTGCTGGTAAGGTCATCTCACACACACACACACACACACACACACACACACACACACACACATACACACAAGCACACACATACACACACACGCACGCACGCACACACACACGCACACACACACACATACACACACGCACACACATACACACACACGCACGCACGCACACACACACACGCACACACACTCACGTAGCTCTACCAACTACTTTTCAAGCAGAGGAACAGAGGAAGAGGATTAAAAAGTGCTGAAGACAGGAAATATTTTCCATGCAATAAACTCTTAAAAGAAAAAAAAGCCTCTCTGCAAACCTGATTTGCACACGCCGCCGACCTGGCGAACATGGTGGAAATAATGTGAAACTGAATATTTCCCTCTTGTTTCTGCGAAGAGGAAGAAAGAGAAAAAGAGTGGGGGCTGCTAACAGACTGTTAAGCTTTACAGTATTTGTGCATTTATTCATTTATCTTTTATTTATTTATCTGTTGTCGGGTTTTTTTGTTTTGCTTTTGCCGCTACAATGAAGGAATGATCGTCGAGGAATGCAGGTCGTCCTGGCGATGAAGGTTTTTATGTTTTTTTTTGCACCGAGACTTCAGGCGTCTGCGTTCCCCCCTCCGATCACCCCGTCCCATCCCGCCGAGCAATAGGCTGCCGCCGCCGCCTCACGACGGCGTCCTCATCGGCACAAAACCAGTAGATCCGGTCACCTCGCTCTGGTTCCAGCTTCATTAAATGTTGTGTATGAAGAGAGAAGTGTGGGTTTTCTCTGTGGAAAAAAAAAAAAGTTTTATCCGAAGGTGTGATGACCGATCAGTCACTTTGATCCCTGATCACAACCTTTGTGACAAAAACTGTTTCTGGTTCTCTGGGGCAGAAGTACGGTGGCCCCCCAGTGCGATTACTTCACAAAAAACCCCAATAGAAACAACAACAAAAAAAGGAAAATGCAAAAAATTTAGAAAAAAAAATTCCACACAACCACATTAAAAAAAAAAACATAAATAAAACCACGTAACATTTCACTGAATAAATTCACTAAAAAAGTGAAGGTATAGCAGAAAACAAATTAAGGGACATCACAATATTTAAATAAATGCTTCAAAAATATAATAAAACTTCCAAAACCATTATGACTGGACAGTGAAACAAACTGACAATATTGACTACACAACGTTCAACCCTGAGAAACTGATATAGCAAAGACACATTTTTGCAAAACAGGTTGAGAAACAAAACTTGTAAATCACAAAAATACCACAAAAAATAATAACTGAAACCTCTTTGACAACTTCTGACATAAATATTTGCTGAATGTAGCGGTTGTTGATTTTGGTGGAACAACTTCTGATTTATTTACGTGAAGGTTTCTTTCTTTCTTTTTTCTTTTTTTTTCAAAAATTAATATCATGAAATGTTTCAAACCAAGTATTAGCCATCAAACAGATCTGTCTCTTAGCATTTTAATTACCCTGAGGCTGTTCGGTGGATTGATTACTGGAATTCTTTTGCGACTGTATTTTTAAATGAACTTTTATCCGTGGTGGGGGGCCGCTAATGGAGGCGGAGCTCCGAGCGCGTAGGGAGGGAGACATCGTACAGTATTACTGGCTGCTGTTGGTACAGAATAGTATAGATACACAAAATAACCCTTTTTTCCTGGTCCTCTTGGCATTTTTTCATGTTGTTGTCGCATCCCTTTTTTTAGCAGCTGTGCTACTTGCTAATCGTTTTCATGATCTTCATCCGGAGATTTTCGGCCTAATCTGTCTCATCGCCTTAAGACGCTGGTTGTGGTCGGTTCCGCCACTTTGGTTCCAGACTGAGATATTTCTCACCGAGGTTTGGTTTGGGTGTTCATGGTGCTCACAGGATGAATCCTACTGGCTTCGATGATCCTCTCACTTCTCGTCTAGCGCCACCAGCAGGTCAGCGTTTTAATTTGTCCAGCTCTTTGGGATTTTTTTGACCAAATACCTGCAAAACCGGCGACATTGCCAGCATCCTCATCTGTACTTTGTGCTAATTAGCACACATTAGCATGCTAACACATGGAACTAAGATGGTGAACATTGTCAACATCACACCTGCTAAACTTCAGCGTGTTAGCATTGTCACTGTGAACATGTTAGAATGGTGATGTTAGCACTTAGCTAATAGCAGCACTATAAGCTAAATATGGCTGTAGACTCTTAGTTTGGTATTAGCTTCTTTAAGCCTGTTATCCTGAGTTCAGGATTTAATGATCAGGTTATCTGTAGATAGCAAGGAAGTTTAGTATTAATCAGGAGTTATACGTGTCTTTATCTGTACTTCCTGTTATGTCCAAGTCCATTTCACCACGAAAGCTGTCTGTTTCAGTCTAGAGACAAAAAAAAGTCAAACTTGCTGTTGGAGGCACTTTACTGTCTCGACATAATGAAACGATTGAGTCGTTGTCTCACAATGACGAGCTCAGAAACGCTTTCAGAAAACACGGCCGGTCAAAGCTGTTGTCGGGTCATCGTGGCAATTTTAATGTCCAACTGTGAACACCTGCTGTTCTGCCTCCGGCTGTTGAGTTTTGAGTCAAATTCTGGTCTTCCGCGGGACGAGGTTGATCCTGTTTCACTCATGAGTTTTGTTGGCTGAAAAAAAAAAAGTGATCAGTAAGATGTTTCATGTCGTGTTTTTGTTGGCGGAGACACTGAAAGATCGCTGTGGAGGCTTGGTGGTCTTTAAGGGTCCACCAAGGATCAGAGGTTTAGGCTGTCTCGTTGGTTGGGGTTTGTTGTTCTCGGGGTATTTCTGTTTTTAAAGGGCTTCCTGTCTCTGATGGAGTCAGCTGACCCAATGAACTTGGTTTAATGAGTCACCTTGTGCTCTTTCAGTCACCTGGGGGGGGGGTCTGTTTGGCCAATGGGGTCAAGTCTAACCAGAGAAACTCTGAGCGCCATTGTGTTTTGAAGTCCATCTGGCGGCGGCCTGGCGGGAGATCTGCCCTGCTGCCGATGTCTCGTCGTGTCTTATTTCCAGTGCACTTACGCTTCAACCGCTCTTTCTCTGACCACTGGACTTCACTGTTGCACTTTATCATTAACTTGACCGGAGAGGAGGATCGGGCTGGGATCGGGTCGGGATCGGGTCAGGATCGGGTCGGGATCGGGTCGGGATCGGGTGTCTGACTATATGGATGCAAAACACAGATGCAATAAGTGAAATGTTGGTTGTTATAGCAAAAAAAGGAGACTTTTTAAATTGGACTTAGTGGTAATTTGCATGTTTGTTTTTTTTCAATTTTTAGAGCTACTCATTAGTTTTTAGATTGTATTTCTTCCTGGCACTTCACTTCCTTTGGGAATCAACTTGCAGAAGTTTCTTGAACTCACCACCAAGGAGGGTTTCAGTCAGATGGGGGAGATTTAAAAACGATGAGCACGAGTGAAAAGTAAATAATGGGATATTGTAAATGAAAAAAAAAAACAAAACACTATTATGGCATAATGGGTCCAGTAGAGCAGAGTGACGGATTTCGTCATTTCACAGCACTAATCACCACTTTCTCCATTTCACAAGCAATGACACAGAATAACATTTACACTTGGCACTAGTTATATCGTAAGGGCATGCGTAGTATATGTAGCTGTGGTCTGTTTCAGTGTCGTGTCGACCAGGGGAAGATGAGCTGGACGTTGCCGTGTTGTTTGTCGGTCTTCGTAAAAGTTTGTTTGTCACCTACTCTCGAGTTTTCCGGTAGATGACGTGGCGCTAAAAGAAAACTTTTGAAATTTACCCTGAGCGAGCGACGTCCAGCATTCGGGGCGCAAACACCATCAAATCAGCAAATATCTTGCGGCCAGTGAACAAGCTGTGAAAATTTTGCATTTCATGGTGTTTGGTTGGATAGCAATAAAGACAGAGGAGGTGGAGTCAAAGGCATTGGCACTTCAAGGGACAAATCTAATTTAGATCCAAAAGGAGACTAAGCAAAAGAGTCCTTATTCATCTATATCCAAAATTTACCATCACGTAACACTGTTACGGAAGAAATTAGTAGAAAAACAACAGCTGGATTTCGAAGGTTCCACTCTCCATGGGTATCATCACGGTCCTTCCAGTGTCTATGCACTTTTGAGTGACACCATTTGGAAACATACAACAAAATGAAAAGAACAACAATCAAAAGAAACAGCACAAAAAAAACAGTGAGGGTTTCAAACCGAAATTTCATCGAGAGGTTTTAGAAGGTTTGTCATGTTCAGGCCTTACAAGAGGTTGTAAAACGATTGTTTTTTATTTTCGACACCGTTTGGATGAGAAGTTTGGTCGAACAGCAACGAGACGAAAATCAGCGCTTGTTCCGTCCATGAGGCTTTTTCGGTAGAAACATGTCCAAGATGTTGTTTTTTAAATTTTTTAATTTATTTTATTTTAATTTATCTATTGTCGTCGGTCTCTGCTGTGCTACCGTCGGAACAATGAGCCTTCGTAACGGTTGAGCGTTGAGTTTGTGAAACCCTGCTCAACATTTCGAATGCTGCTAACCTCATGCCAGAGCAGCTGTGTGTGTGGTGATTCGCACTGAATGTCATTTCGAACGACTTTCTTAGAGTCCAAGCTGCGTCTCCTCAACATACACAAGAACTTTTTTTTTTTCAAATCTCGCTACGTGAGACGAGACTAGCTAGGACAGCCATTTTTGTGAAGACAACACGCCGCTGCTTTCCAAATGTGTTAAAGGGCTACATTAACTAATATGCACCACCTGCTGTTTCATTCTTATTTGAGACTTTAACATTAACTCAGCCTGAGTGGGCGGCGTCCGTCAGCGCTGAGGATGCAACCTGAGTTCGCTCCCATGCTGCTTCACACTGCGTTCAGGACGTCCCGCTCGTTTTATATTTAGTATAGCGTTAAGAGTACGACCACTTAAACAATGTACAAAGTGGACCGGCTGCTAACTCTGAACTTTATTTTGCACACCCGCGAAGCGATTCACCTACCGTACAAGATTGTCACTGATTCACGTTGTGTCCCGTGTTACCACGACTGCAGTGCCACATTGTTCAAAAAAGAAAAACAAAAAACAAAACAAGAAAACAGCCGCTGAGTGTGCTTATTCTGCTGAGTTGAAGGACTCGACCTGCAGCACCAACGACGTTGTGCCGTACCAAAAGACTGTTTACCGACTGTCGCCACTCTTTGCATGAGATCTACTGTTTGTGTCACACGCACTTCTGACTGTAAAGTGACAAAAAAAAGATAACAGCACTGTACTGTAATTACAAACTAAAAACAGTGGAAAAATACACCTCTGACCGAAAAAACATCTGTGGTATTTTTTTTCTTATCTTTTTTGTAAATAATTCACACCGTTATAAGAGGAGGGGATGCTCACGGATCAGAGCTGTTGAGTCCATATCTGACTTTAAAATAAAGCAGCGGGAGTCCTTTTTATTATCTTTAGTCCTGATAATTACAAAAATCCGTCGTCTTTCATCACATTTTTTATTCTGCTGTTGCTGATGTGAAATTTAACGTCTAGTATTTTTAATTTTTGTTCATTACTGGAGGAAGCCATGAGGAATGGTGCTGTAAAAACGTAAACTTCCCCTGATATTTCTTATGAGACGTGCTGCTGTTGGAGCCAACGGTTCTAGATGAATGAGATGGTGTTTTTTTGTTGGGGTTTTTTTGGGAAAACTTTTACTTTTCAATTTTTGCTGTTTTTGCCATAATCCCCATCAGTCATGATAAAATTTGACTTGGCAGCTTAATTGCAGGGGTACAAGTGCTGCCTTGCTGTCCAGTATCTCATAATATTTTGCAAACTGGCAAATATTTTGCCATAAACACGGCCCTCAAAACGTGATATTTGATTTTGTTTGGACTGTCGTCGTTTTTAGTCTAACTGCGGCTACTGACCTTGTTCAGACTGAAAAAATATACTGTATATGTTCATTTCATTAAAGTGAAAACATTGATGAACCTACAGTCATAAATTGTAAAGTGATTTTACTGAAAAACCCTGAAAATATATTCGAGTTCTGCTGATTAGAAACTCCTGATATGCAAAAGTGCAGCATTTAAATGTTATGATGAACAGTGGCACCTCTCTGTGGTCAAACCAGAAATCAGGCTACTTTTCTTAGGCCCTTAAAAATCGATTAATCATCAGCAAAAATTATGTTTCCATCTGATCAACTGCAAATTCAAAGCCTTTATGTCTTTAGATTTTCCTTTGTCCTACAGAGGGTGAACTGTTAAAACCTTTTAGTCCCACAAGCTGTTTTCAGTCTGCCACAAAACATTTATACCTCATGAATCACACACTAGAAATATATAAATATAACAAAAAATAATTATGCTCATCCCCCAAACATTCATTTTATTGCATATTCGA
Source organism: Istiophorus platypterus (assembly GCA_016859345.1). Classification (NCBI taxonomy): domain Eukaryota; kingdom Metazoa; phylum Chordata; class Actinopteri; order Istiophoriformes; family Istiophoridae; genus Istiophorus; species Istiophorus platypterus. Next base: position 1,520,380 of record CM029114.1, on the reverse strand, counting down.
TACGTTAGTGCAGAACTTTATGAGATAACAGGGTGATATTTGTACACATATGCTGTGTCTTTAGAGGTGATTACTGTGTCCAGGTTAGTTTTGTTCAGACTGTATCTGAACACATTCACGTATCAGTGTGGACCTCATTAGTCAAAACTGTCACATAAAATCACTTGTGTCACTAATAGTTGAGTCTCGGAGGAACATTTGGGCATTTTCAGGAAATCCCTTTTAGTCTGAAATTAGCTGTTTTCCCCAGAGAAGATGGACATCAGTCCTGTGCTAAAGTGAGCTAGCTTAGCACAAAGTCCTGGAAGAAGCCTTCTAGCTAAGCTAGCTCAGCTCCTACCTTTATACATATTTTATTATTTTTTTTAATCATAATAGCTGATTTAATTGACAGTAGAGGAAAAAAAACAGAGCTCAAACCAACAACCCCACTATGGTTTCAGGACTTGCTGAAGTTTTTGTTTAACACATAGCTCCGATGCTAACTGCTGCTACCTTTACTGCGATGTCTCATTTTTACGTTTGTATTTCGACAACGGTTCAATAAAGAATGCACAACATGAGATGGAGTCTATCTTATGTGTGAGCTTGAATTTAGCTAGCCTAGTGTTTTTAACCTGCGACTAGTCTTTGCTATGATAGGTTTTATTTATTTATTTACTGGGCACATAAATGTGAAGCGGGTATTGATCTATCAGTCTTTTTTCCTACTATTTCTACATCTACTCATAAAACAACATACAAAATGTAAGTCACATAGCTTTATCAATGTTTCAGGAGTGGATTTGTTTTCTCATCTGACAGAGCTAGGCTCCCCCTTAGTACCAGTCTTTGTGCTAAGCTAAGCTAAACTAAGCTAACCCTTCTGGTTCGGCTTATGTCTGCGTGATTAAACATGTTCTCATCCGTCTCTGCTGATTAACAAAAAAAAGACCCCAAACAAAACAAGATAAATGCATAAAATGTCCGAATGTTCCTTCACAGTTTTTTGCAATAAAAGCAGTGTTGTCTGTAGTTGAGGTGAAGAGGACTGAAGCGCTCACAGTGTTAGTTCAGTGTGATGATCCGTGAGTGTCTTTCACATGTACATACTTGTAAGCTTTTTTTTTCTACCACTATATGATTGTACAGTACTGCTTGTATAATTTACAGGTAAAGCATGTATTTTAAACTTTTTGTAAATCCAAAACGATAACCGTGTACATATATACAGAAATGTAGAAAGCAATTAGGTTTGCAGTTAATCTCTAATAGCATGATAATTAGCGGGGTTTAGTTTGTATGTACAGGCTGTATGTTAAATCTTTATGAAGGGAAACACTTGAAAATCACCTGATATCAGACTGCGTGCTGTCTAAGGATAAACTCTGCAATGCATTTTTGTGCCTTTTATATCAATGTATGTAATCTAGACAATCTTGAAAAGCTTGTGTACAACCAAAATGACATTAAAATGGTTTTGGGGGCAAATACATCAGTTCCTGTGGTCATTCTTCCTGGGAGATGGGACCATTAACCAAATCACTGGCAAGCGCTACACATGTTAGCTTTTCCTAAAGCATTAGCACACATTCATTTTCTTTTTGTTGTAACACAATTATAATCACCTTAGTTTTAAAAAAACGGTAATGGTACTGGTAGAGTGGGGGATCTTTAAAATTTAAATGACAAATAAATAAATAAATAAATAAAATTGTTTTTCAGCTGGTCAATGCAAAATCCTCAATTTTTAACTGTATGTGTTGTTTCTCTCATCTAAAAACCAAACTAACCTACTACAAAACATTGCTGGTTAAATAGAAGTCAAGCCTCTTTTCTTTCCCACAGCATTCTGCAATGGGATTAGGGTACGAATAGTAAACAAGACAACATTAAACCAAGTTTATGAACTGCTACTATGAAGAACTGAACAACTACAGAGTGATTTGATAAACAGATTGACATTGTCATTATTTGATTTCACAAGTTGTCATCACTGCTGTGAGTTTTTATCCTTTAAAGATACATCTGATTGTTTTTCATAATGGTAATGTACACTTTGTTTGAGTTCACAGCATTGAACTTGAACAAAGTGAAAAAAATTGATTGACAAAGTCAGGGTGTATCTTTAAACAATGAAATCTATTTATGCTTTACTGATTGACAAAGGAAAGAGACAACAAATATTCAGTGATTTATGTCAAGGTCATTTAAGTTCTTCCTTTATATTTATTTGTTTCTATTCCTTTTACCATCTTATCTATTTTCTATGTTAAAGATTCCGTGAGATATGGACACAATATATGAATTCCCTGAAATGGTTTCATGCATTGTGATATCTGTAAACCTCTTACATGTCTTGAGTTTGAATCAGTGGTAATAAAAGGTGTTGTTAAATTGTTTCCAGGTGTTGTCGCCTACTGAGCAGAGCGCCCGGTCACCGCCCTCCCCAGACTACCGGACGAAGGGCCAGAGCGATGAGAAGGAGCATTTCCACATCCTCCCTCAGCTCCAGGCCAAGAGGGCCGACTTCCTGACCGTCATGCTTACCGGTACCTTGCCTCAGCGCAGGAGCTTTGCCACACCGGACGAAGAAGTCCCTGAACCTCCAGGGCCAAAGGATGATGACGTCACAAAGAGTGAGTCCAACAGTGAGGCCAGCCAGAAAAGCACCGAACGCAGCCAGGAGGCTGCGCCTTCAACACTCATGGCCGAGGACCAGAAGGTCCAGAGGGAGCATGCCTCAGCTGCTGATGCAGACCCTGACTTGGAGGACGCATCCAAAACTCTTGTCCTCTTTTCCCCTGGAGACACTCGCAAGTCTCCCTCTGGTGGCGATCAGGCACTAGAGGGTGAACTGGCCACGCCATCTGCCCTCACTTCCCGTAATGACCGCCTCCTTGGTGCTGAGGCAATCCAGCCTGAACCGTCTGAGACTGGCCGTTTGTCCCCAGCTCTCAGATCAGACCTGAGGCCTTCCACTCCCATTGCTCCCGCATCACCCCCTTTCACCAAAGTTGAGCGCACTTTCATCCATATTGCAGAAACATCACACCTCAATGTCATGTCTTCCAATGGCCACTCTGCCAAGGATAGTGACCGGGAAGTCTTTGCTATCATGAAGGATTCACCTGTAGAGGATGAGACTCGTGGGCGTGGGGGCACACCTGTGACAGAAGAGTCTCTAGAGGTGCCAGACCAAACTTCACCAGTTGACAAACAACCCAAAACTGAGAATGGTCTGTCAACTGTCCTGGCTCAGTCTTTGGAGCCTGTCCCGGAAGCAATGTCACCAGTTCATGAGTCTAAAGATCTGTTGCTGGGATCTAAGAAACAGCCATCATCCAGTGAAGAAGCTGCCAAGCTTCAGACAACTGAATCAGAACTACCGGCTGCCATAAAGCCAAGAATCCGAAGCCGAATCCCAATACTCATTTCGGAAGAGGACTCAGGCTCAGAACAGTCCTCTTCCCTCTCGGCTCGGGCTAGGATTCAGCAACGGGCCAGGCAGCTGGACTTGGCCCGTCTGTTGGTCCAGAAACAACAGGGTCGCTGGATGAGGAAAAGGATGCTATCTGGGACGTCGTCATCGTTGTCATCTGGGGACGATGAGCGTCGGAGGGCTTCTGAAACTCTGTCCACCACCGGCTCAGAGGAGGACACGCATACCTCAGACGAGTCAAGGAGGAGCTCCCGTCTCAAACCAACTGAAGAGCAAGGTTCCAAGGAGTGCAGGAGCAGGATCCCCAGACCCATCACCGCCATAAAGAGACCTTCAGGGGGGCTTGCTGCCGCCGCTCCTTCTCCTCTCTCCTTGCCAGACTCCGGCACTATGAAAGGAGCACCATCGTCCACTAATGGGTATGATTCGGTTTCTCCCTTTTATTTTATCAAAGTTTTAATTTGAAGCAGATTGATTAAATATTTATTTTTTTATAAAAATCTTAATGAAACAACACATTTAATTTCCTCTTCCATCCACAGGAATCAGAAAATGGGATTAAGCACTCTCGGCACCCAACGGAAACCGAAACCTGTCTCACCCAGGTCCTCCTCCTCATGTCCCCGTCCCTCTGCTGCCCCTGCCCCGTCCGGCAGCCCTCGAATGCCCCTGCGAGTCCTGTTTGGAACCCGACGCAGCCTTAGCTCCAACCACTGCCGGACTGACAGCCCCTCCCCTCAGAGAGTATGTCCGTCCAGGCAGCCCCTCTCAGTCCGAGCCCCAACCGTCCCCATGCTACCGCCCAGGACTACAACAACCATGCGTCGCAGCGCCTCGCAGGAAGCCACCACTCAGTCGTCCTCAGGCGCCATGCCCGCCAGGACCAGGCCAAAACCAGCAGGTGTGACTAAAGGGAAACCGAATGCCAGGGAGAAGGCGGCACCCGCTAGATAATACAAAGAGACTCATCGCTGAGACATGTTTGTGTATAATCAGTCTTCGGACAAGCTACGCCTCAAAGGTTCTCACCTGATTCCATATTAGACTGTGATGTTAAAATGACCTCCTACATTTCATTTAATGTATAAGGACCTCTTATGTTTTTTTCCAAGGACAGCTTACTGAACTATCTTCATGGGCTTCCAGTAGTCTTGATTGACTGTCGTACAGGAGCGTTGCTGCCATGGTGCTAAGGATACGTCTGCTGCTCGCTGGTCAAACCCTGATTTAACTGGTTCCTGGATCTGATAAATCCGGTTTCAGAGACTCTCACGTTACACAGTACCCCCAGCTTGTCCACGGCTATACTACTCTTCTAGCGACAGTACTCTGCTTGGTTCACATTGCATGGTGAAATATATCACAAATACATTGAATCTGTAGAAGGAAAGCAACATGTACAAAAATCTTTACCTTAAAACTATTTGATATAGTTATCCCCTTCCTATTGGCCAAAAAAACCCCAACTGATCAAATTGGACTGGTTTGAATGCCCGAACTATGTTAATATGGTAAGAGATTACCAACTGTATCCTGTACCCATTATAGTCTTGGATAAAGAGAAGAGTTGGATGTGAACACAAAATAAATTGCTCAGCCGCTAGCCTCCTCCTCATGGTGTGACAATGGGCATGCTTTAATTATTCTATTTTCTGGGTGTTTTTATTTTTGTTTATGCTCTGAATTGTATATAATAGAAGTCATTTCCCATAAAGACATCTTTATTTTTTATCTTGCCAAGCAAAAGTGTAAATTTCAAGTCTTTAACCTTCTGTTCCAATGTGTTGGCACTATGCCTGTTTTTTACGCATGAGAAAAACAGGGTTACCATGAGAGGAAGTTATACCTGCTTGGAATCTGCTGAAAGTGCAAAGCTCTGCTGGTTGTTGGAGCCCATGTTGTGTTTGTAAGGGGGTTGATGGGCACTGAGCTGTGAAGTAAAGTCTTGATCATGTAGAAAGGCGCCTTTGTCATTATTTTCTAGCTGGTTACCCGTAAACCCAAGTTCCACCTTACCTGACCTGATCTGGGCTCAGACTTTTCCGCAATGCCTCGGGTCCAGATCAGGCCGGTCCTGACTTGCCACAGGCCTCAAGTCTGTATAGACCCAAAAGTAAGTTCTGAAAGGACCCAAGGGGACGACACAGGCTGTATCTTCAAACAACACACAAGAATGAGCCCTGGAGGATTTTAACAAGGTACGTTTAGTCAAGTGTTGTTACTACAGTTTTACTAATACTTTATTTGAGTACATTTAAGGGTGGATCCCGAACCTTTTAGGCAGAAATCAGTATGTGTCAAATGTATTTAAGTCGCCGACAGTTTTTACTCAAGAGACTTTCCCCTCTAAACTTCTTACATGGTTTCATATCAATAACTGTTCAGATGGTCCAATGTTTCATGGAAAGAGAAAAGTCCAAAAACTGAAAAGAGTTTTATATTAGAAGTTTTTGTTTTTGTTGTGAGTTTTTTCCACACAAAAGGTGCTACTGATAGGTGAGGCACATAGGTGGACTATTAGAAATTATTTGAGTAAAGGAAAATATTGTTAGTATTATTATTGTTGTTGTTGTGCTTTTTAAATATTATCACCAATAATAGACCGACAGTCCAACCGTTCTAAGGTGTAGTTCCCCTGCTCGTCCGCTAGGGGCGGTGATCAGACGCTGAAGGCGGCGGTGACGCAGTCAAAGATGGCGGTGCAGGTGGAGCTGTGCGCTCTGGAGAACTTCCCGTCACATCTCAGTCCCCTGGACGGCCTGATGTTAACGTGTCACCTGGCTTCAGTGTTCCAGGACGACGCGGACCCGCCGACCGCCCTCTTCACCCCGCGGCGGCCTCAGGGCTCCGGGGGCCCGGGCATTTTACTGCGCCTTCACCCGACCACCGAGGAGGAGGCGGCGGCGGCGGCGGCCGCCGGCTGCGGGGAGAGAAACTCCCCCGGAGCCGCCGTCGACGACCACGACGTGTCCCGTAGCCGGGTCCGGCTCTTCACCAGCCGCTTCTTCCTGCGGCACCACGGGCTCCAGCGGCTCGGCGGCTCCGGCACCGTCCGGGCTCTGGAGCCGGTCGCTCTGGACAGGGTGGTGCTGGGAGCCCGCAGCCGGCAGAGCCTCCGCTGGGCCGGAGCCGAGCAGTTCACCGGCGGGCTGCTGGAGCTCTGCCGGGCGGGACAGTGGCTGTTGGCCCGGCAGGGAGACCCGCTGCTGTTGCCCCGACACCCGCAGCTGGGGGAGGACCCGGGACAGGTGAGACTCCGGGACAGGTCACACTGACATGTCCGCTTTCAAAATAAACTAAACTGTAAAAGTACTTGAGCCCGTTTTTCACAAGTTCTCATATACTTTTACCTAAGAGTAGAAATACTCTGTTACAAGTCTGTCTGAATTTTACTTAAAAGCGGAGAAGTATTTCCATCAAAAACAACTAAAAGCACTTAGGTCCATGTAAGAATAATATAATATATATATGTATATATATATGTATGTATATATATATATATGTATATATATATATATATATATATATATATATATATATATATATATATATATATATATATATATATATATATATATATATATATATGTGTGTATGTGTATATATATGTGTGTGTATATATATATATATGTGTGTGTGTATATATATATATATGTATATATGTGTGTGTGTGTGTGTATATGTGTGTGTGTGTATATATGTACATGTGTATATATATATATATATATATATATATATATATATATATATATACACATATATGTGTGTGTTTATGTATATATGTGTATGTGTGTATATATATGTATATATATGTGTATGTGTATATGTATATATATATATATTACATTATTTCATAATATTTACAGTTGCATCAATAAAGGTGAGATTAGTTTTAATTATTCTGTAAAACTGTCAGATTTCTAAATAAGGATAAAGTCTTATTTATCTCATAATATGGAGGTTGTTTCTAAAAACACGGTTTATAACCAGATCCGTGCTTTTAAAAAGAGACGTGTTTAGTTGTAATAAACGTTTATTTATCAATCCATTCACCTACTCCATTTTTTCTGGAATCAGATGATCAGATTTTTCATATTAGTTCAAAACAATTCTTGAATCCTTTAACTTTCTGTAAAATGAAGGGAAGAATATGTTTTATTTTAAATTTCATCAGTCAATGTTTTATTTCAATGTTTTGTATAGTAATTATATTATTTATTGTCTGTGGTTTTAAGAGTAAAAACCTTTTTTATCAACCTTGGCTGGAGTTTTAATCAGGGTCCAAATAAAATAATAGAACAGCAGTTACTGAGACTAAACCACTTTACCTGAATGTTAATGTAAAATATGTTCAGTCTTAATTTATACTTATTAATAAACAATATAAAAATGGCCTCTTGTGTCATCTTAGAAAAACCAGAAGCTGTGTTTTCACCTGACTCCGCTTTAGAGCTGCAACTAACGACAGTTTCCATTATTGATTTAATATATTGATTATTTTCTAAATTAATGATTGGTTGTGTAAAATATCAGCAAATTGTGATTCCTAAATTAAAAAATGATGCTGCATCCATAAATCAGTCAGATCTTAGGGTTCACCTCCATGTGGTTCATCCAGAGAACAGAACAGCAGCGGCTCTGCGGTCAGATCCAGGTTCTGGGGTCTGGACTATGGGCCGTTCTCTCTCGTTGACGTGTTGTCTGGTTGCAGCAGCAGCTGTTGGACCTGCTGGTGCTGGAGTGCAGTCCCGTGACACAGGGACGGATCACGACCGACACCTCCCTGGTTCTGACGGACTGCTGGGACTCCGTGGACCCCCCCACCGCCCCCCCGCCCTGCAGACCGTTCAGACTGTGCGTGTCCGATTTCGCCCATTATGCCGACGGCCTCGGAGGGGGGCGGTCTCTCCTCGACAACAGGAGGCTGCTGGGCTCGGGGTTCTCGGGCATCCTGCAGGCGCTGGAGTGCAGGGTGGATGTCCGGGTGGTGGACACCCGGCGGTGGGCCGGGGTCAAGGGTCAGCATGGAGCGGCCGTGGATGCTGACGGCTGCGTGTTTGTCAGCAAACAGCTGCTCCTCACACTGGGGTTGTTCAACCAGGAGTGGGTGAAGCTGTCCAGGCCCGGCGGATCCTCCAGACCCCCGGCGGGGCAGACCGATGTCAGATGGGGCGTCTGCAAAGAGCGGCTGGTCTCTGTGGTGGTGGTGGATCTGACCCCAACCCCAGATCTGCAGAACCACGAGGACGTCGGTTTCATATCGGCGACCCTGTGGTTCAACATGACCGAGGGAGACGTGATCCCCATCAACAACTGCACGTTGAGGATGAAGGTGCTTCAACACACTCATGATTATTTACAATGTTGATTAATCTCCAGATTATAATCTCAACTATTCAATCAAAGTAGTAAAAAATATAGCCCGAAGTCAACTCCTTAAATTCCTTGTTTTATGCCTCAAACTTGAGAAAAACCAACCAGCAAATCCTTGTACTTGAAGCTGGAAAAAAAATTTGAACTGAAACATTCATTTGATTATAGAAATAGTTTCATTTGATTTTCTTTCTATCGAAAAATTGATTAACCTACTAATTATTGCATCTCTACTCTGAATCAGCACAAATGAAGATTTCCCTGCCGACCCTTTCTGTCCATTCACCGCTGTTTCTCGCTGTTTTTGGCTTAGAGGTGGAGGCCGTCTCCTCTGGCGGAGCCCAGCGGTCGCTCCGACAGTCTCTGCCGCTCGGCCTCCCCGCCGTTCGCTTGCGAGCTCCACGTCCAGCCGGTGGCATCGCCGCTGTACAGCGACCCTGGCCGCTACGACGCCCTGCTGTCCGAGCACTTCGCCGTTCCCAGGTCAGCTGGTAACCACACGGATCACTGCGCCTCTGAGTCGCAGGTGGTCCAGGGCCCCGTCGGTCCGACACTTTTGGCATGAGATTTGCATTCATGATCTTCAGAGGGCGAATCCTCTGGCTTCTCATCCTAGGGACCTGACAGGTCAGAGGTCATGAAAGAAAACCCTCTAGACCTGAGGGTGAGGTCATTCCAGCCTCAGTTCTACCTGGAGATTAACTTCTTTCAAAATCTTGTTAAATTGAATCAAACTTAAAATGTTGTTGAAGCCACTGCTTTCTCATCGTGAGTGTAATGAACCCTTTTTTGGGGGGGGGGGCAGTAGCTGTGCTCCACACTGTTTCTACACCCTTCACCCTTCAGAATGCCCAGTCAAACCAGTTTGTTCTCCCACTCTTTGCAGGCTGGTTTCACAGGGAGACATCTTATCGGTTCCCACTGAGAAGCATCCGGACCTGCTGGTGAACAACTCCCAGGGCATCCAGAGGTACCGCACACACCTGTATAGCTGTCTTATTCAGTCAGGACGTGTACACACACCTGACTGGATCACCTGAACCAGCGTCCTCATTATTTATCTCCAATTACACATGTTGCTCAGATAGACAGCCTGGTTAAATATCAGTTAAATACTGTGAGCACGAAGTTGTTGTTACGTCTTCTTGTGCCTCGCTGATGAGTCTGTGTGACCTTTGACCTCCGTCAGGTGTCCGGTGCTGTTCTTCCGAGTGCAGAAAGTGAGTCCATCTGCAGAGAAGGAAGAAGGAGGAGCCGAAGGAGCCGGAGGAGCTGGCGCTCACCTGGCCGACAGACTTCACACCTCACTCTACATGGTGACCTTTTGACCTTTTGACCTCCGGCGTATCAGTTAAGGCTGCACGGCTCTGGTAAAAATGAGAATTTCCTCCCGTGACTCTGATGGACCCAATCTTTTTTAACCCCAAACATATTTATTGTCTCAATGCAGACAGAACAAATGGTGTGACAGTTACTGGTTGGGGACCACTCAGACACACACACCTCATATGCAACCACGCCGCGAGTTAAATTTCAGAATAATCTACTGTGTTGTCTTCTCCTTAGGTCCCTTTTTTTGCTTTGTTTAGTTTATATAAGGGACCATGTACAATATTAAACAGATGTGACCATCTGATTTATTGTCCCAGATTTATCCTAAAACTAAAAGCTCTGTCCAGACAAATACGTACAAGTTTGTTCAAGCCTGCCAAAGGCCAGAGAGAAAAACATGGTGATGTGTCAGGTTTTATCTTAAAATGATGAGTTTAAGGTTCAAGCCTGGTTATATTCTATATTTGTTTTCTAAGTAGAGCAGGTTTAGATTTTATTACAGGGGCCCATAAAAGTTGTAAATTGAACTGGCTGAAAGCTGCAGAAACCCAGACTCAGTGCTGAGTTAAAGCCTCTCTGCTCTTTTTAATGCTCCACTGGGGATCTTTCATCGGAAGTTTTCCCAGTGTCTTTCTGATGGTTGCGCTGATTCACTGTGTTAGTTTTGGTTGCAGAGTAACGTCACCGTCTGTCTCTGACAGTTTATTTACCCCCCCCCCCACTTGTACTGGGTTTCCACCTCTGTTGCTGCAGCTTAGGGAGAAATTCGGAGCAAAACGGCTGAATCATCGTCCCATAAAAACCGTATCTCACAGAGGCCGGAGTCGGGATTCAGCCTTGTTTTGCCGAGTTGTGCAGCCCCGGGTGGCGGTCTGTGGCCCCGACCTCTAACCCTAACCCTAACCCTCCCCAGGGAGTGTCCACCAACAGCCCCGTCCCCTGCTGCTCCGTGGATGGGGCGTCTCCGTGGAGTCTGTCTCCTCCAGGCCTCAGCAGGACCGTTGACCTCCTCAGCGGCATCATCCTGCCCCACTTGAACCACAGGTAATCCCCCCCTAAAAATACAAAAAAAAAGAAAACAACTCTAAATTTCCTGACTGGTCCTTGTCGAGCCCGGTCGTACACAGAGGCATGATGGGACACGTGGTCACGTGACAGGTGATGTCAGTCATTGTGTGATGTCGCAGCAGCAGCTCCCTTTCTGGATGCACCATCCTCCTCCACGGTCCCGCAGGAAGTGGTAAGATGACAGCGGTTGGGGCGGCGAGCCGGAGGCTGAACCTCAACCTGGTGAAGGTAGGAGAGCTAACGTGTTTGTTTACGCACCTGGTGGTGCCCTCCTCCTTCTTATTCCTGTACTTCTTTAGTTCTTTTTCTTTCCTCTTCTATTTCCATCATATTCTCTCTTCTTCTTCTTCTTTCTCTCCTCCTCTTCCTTTTTCTTCTTCTTCTTCATAAACACACCTGATGCCCTCAGAGACGGATACAGTTTTATATTTTCCCATATATTATATATATATATATATATATATTTCCCGATAAATTCAGTATTTTACATATTTAATGTAACTTCTCTTCATATTTGGGTAAAATGTTGATCAGATGTAAAGAATTTCATAAGAAACATTCTCATACTTGAATTATCAAATGTGTAAAATTAAATGAAATATGCCCGAGTCTCTTCAGAGTGCTGGAGTTCACAGGAAAAGCTGTCTTTTCAAAATAATTGTGGGTAGTTCTCATAACGCTTCACTCACTTGTGTGTGTTTAGACCGCCACTACCTGTTGCATGTACATCTCCTGTTGTTGTTGTTGTTGTCGTCGTTGTCGTCCTTGTTGTTGTTGTTGTTGTTGTTGTTGTTGTTGTTGTTGTTGTTGTTGTTGTTGTTGTTGTGGTTGTTGTTGTTGTTGTTGTACTTGTTGTTGTTGTTGTTGTTGTTGTTGTTGTTGTTGTTGTTGTTGTTGTTGTTGTTGTTGTTGTTGTTGTTGTTGTTGTTGTTGTTGTTGTTGTTGTTGTTGTTGTTGTTGTTGTTGTTGTTGTTGTTGTTGTTGTTGTTGTTGTTGTTGTTGTTGTTGTTGTTGTTGTTGTTGTTGTTGTTGTTGTTGTTGTTGTTGTTGTTGTTGTTGTTGTTCTTGTTGTTGTTGTTGTTGTTGTTGTTGTTGTTGTTGTTGTTGTTGTTGTTGTTGTTGTTGTTGTTGTTGTTGTTGTTGTTGTTGTTGTTGTTGTTGTTGTTGTTGTTGTTGTTGTTGTTGTTGTTGTTGTTGTTGTTGTTGTTGTTGTTGTTGTTGTTGTTGTTGTTGTTGTTATTGTTGTTGTTGTTGTTGTTGTTGTTGTTGTTGTTGTTGTTGTTGTTGTTGTTGTTGTTGTTGTTGTTGTTGTTGTTGTTGTTGTTGTTGTTGTTGTTGTTGTTGTTGTTGTTGTTGTTGTTGTTGTTGTTGTTGTTGTTGTTGTTGTTGTTGTTGTTGTTGTTGTTGTTGTTGTTGTTGTTGTTGTTGTTGTTGTTGTTGTTGTTGTTGTTGTTGTTGTTGTTGTTGTTGTTGTTGTTGTTGTTGTTGTTGTTGTTGTTGTTGTTGTTGTTGTTGTTGTTGTTGTTGTTGTTGTTGTTGTTGTTGTTGTTGTTGTTGTTGTTGTTGTTGTTGTTGTTGTTGTTGTTGTTGTTGTTGTTGTTGTTGTTGTTGTTGTTGTTGTTGTTGTTGTTGTTGTTGTTGTTGTTGTTGTTGTTGTTGTTGTTGTTGTTGTTGTTGTTGTTGTTGTTGTTGTTGTTGTTGTTGTTGTTGTTGTTGTTGTTGTTGTTGTTGTTGTTGTTGTTGTTGTTGTTGTTGTTGTTGTTGTTGTTGTTGTTGTTGTTGTTGTTGTTGTTGTTGTTGTTGTTGTTGTTGTTGTTGTTGTTGTTGTTGTTGTTGTTGTTGTTGTTGTTGTTGTTGTTGTTGTTGTTGTTGTTGTTGTTGTTGTTGTTGTTGTTGTTGTTGTTGTTGTTGTTGTTGTTGTTGTTGTTGTTGTTGTTGTTGTTGTTGTTGTTGTTGTTGTTGTTGTTGTTGTTGTTGTTGTTGTTGTTGTTGTTGTTGTTGTTGTTGTTGTTGTTGTTGTTGTTGTTGTTGTTGTTGTTGTTGTTGTTGTTGTTGTTGTTGTTGTTGTTGTTGTTGTTGTTGTTGTTGTTGTTGTTGTTGTTGTTGTTGTTGTTGTTGTTGTTGTTGTTGTTGTTGTTGTTGTTGTTGTTGTTGTTGTTGTTGTTGTTGTTGTTGTTGTTGTTGTTGTTGTTGTTGTTGTTGTTGTTGTTGTTGTTGTTGTTGTTGTTGTTGTTGTTGTTGTTGTTGTTGTTGTTGTTGTTGTTGTTGTTGTTGTTGTTGTTGTTGTTGTTGTTGTTGTTGTTGTTGTTGTTGTTGTTGTTGTTGTTGTTGTTGTTGTTGTTGTTGTTGTTGTTGTTGTTGTTGTTGTTGTTGTTGTTGTTGTTGTTGTTGTTGTTGTTGTTGTTGTTGTTGTTGTTGTTGTTGTTGTTGTTGTTGTTGTTGTTGTTGTTGTTGTTGTTGTTGTTGTTGTTGTTGTTGTTGTTGTTGTTGTTGTTGTTGTTGTTGTTGTTGTTGTTGTTGTTGTTTAACGACGGTTGTAGTCTGCAGAGTTTCTGTGTCTTTTTCCCCTGTAGCCAAAACCGTCGTAGAGATTTTCATCCTGATGCCGTTACTTCATTCAGGTGTTTTCCAGGTAGAATGTGACACAAGGGGAAAAAAAAGTTTCCAGTCCAAGTATTTACATCATCTCTTTTAACCATGACATATGAGAGGAAATAAAGCATCAAACCCCAAAAATAAGAAAATTAGCAGTTATTTTTTTATGAGGGACAAAGTTGGGGACAGATCAGGGACAAAGCTGATTTTCTCCACCACTGATTTTGTCCCTGAGAACCTCGGTGTCAGTTTTAATGACCCGATCTCGCTATTGACAAAGACACAACACCAACCTCACAAGGAGCCGGAGGTTTCCATCCTGGAAGCAGAAGACTGGCGCCTTCTAGACTGGCCCCCTAACGCTCGATGTGTTTGGGTTCCAGTGTGGCGGTGGTGGCGACGATCCGGAGGCCCCGGGATCTGTCGACAGGTGTGGCGGCGGCGTTCGTCCACCAAGTGGCGCTGGAGAGCCCCACCGAAGAGCAGCGGCGCTCGGCGCTGGTCGGCCTGAGCCGGGAGCTTCGCCTGGGGAGGGACGTGAACCTGGAGCGGCTCGCCAAGCTCACGGCGGTACGTCACCACTAGAGCTAAATAGAGAGCGAGAGAGAGTCTGGACCCGGATCCAGACCAGTAGGACCAGTACAGTCAGTTACAATTAGCCCGATACGAATGTGAAAACCTGACCATTAACAAGTCCCTTCTCCTTTTCGTCGTCGTCGTCCTCCTCCTTGTCCTCCCCGTCCTCCTCCTCTTCCTCCTCCTCCTCCTCCTCCTCCTCCTCCTCCTCCTCCTCAGGGTTTCGTGGTAGGGGACCTGAGAGCTCTCGTGGCTGAGGCTGGTAGAACCGCCTGCAGGAGGCTGAACCAAATCTGGTGAAACTTTTTTTTAAACAATCGTAGGCTTAAAAAAATAAATGTGAATCAGAACAAGGATAAAAGGAAGGTGAAGAGAACAGAATAAAAACTATGATAACAATAAAAATAATAAGAGCAACACCTCTTTCTTTTCCCCCACATGCAAGGAAAAGTTGTTTATCCTGCCAAGTTCTTCTTGAAATAAAAACCTAAAACAAAAACAGCTGCAAGACACAAGACCCCATGTTAAATATTCAGATTTCCCTCATATTGGGTTTCTGTGTCACAGCTACATTTTTCATAGTTATAACAACATTGTGAAGATAAAAATCAGTCTCCAGAGTTTTTGTTTTTGTGGAAAAGAAATTAGAAAAAAAGATCTTTTAATGAACCCGATGTTGTCAGGTTTTGACCTTTTGTTTGGAAATATGACTTTAAAAAATCTTTTGCCTGCAGTCAAAAGAAAAATGAGAAGTTTTGGTCACTCAGGACTAAACACAGGTGTGTGTGTGTGTGTGTGTGTGTGTGTGTGTGTGTGTGTGTGTGTGTGTGTGTGTGTGTGCAGTGCTGGTCGGCGGGAGGAGGACCTGTGCTCGAGCGGCGTGACTGTCCTGAACCAGGACTTCGCCTCCGCCCTGGAGACCCTTCAGGACGCCCAGTCCAAGGCCATCGGGGCCCCGAAGGTGACAACGCGCAGCTCAGTGTAAACTCAGTGTAAACTCTGAACAAAGGGAGCTTTTACCTGCAGCTTTAAAAACCTTTCTTTTAGTACGTTATTGAGATGCTGCTGCTTCTTCTACTCTTGTTTGCCCCCCCCCCAATCAGATCCCCAACGTGCGGTGGGAGGACGTCGGTGGTCTGCAGCAGGTCAAGAAGGAGATCCTGGACACCGTCCAGCTCCCTCTGCAGCGTCCAGAGCTCCTGGCTCTGGGCCTGAACCGGACTGGGGTCCTGCTGTACGGACCGCCGGGAACGGGGAAGACCCTGCTGGCCAAAGCCGTGGCCACAGAGTGCTCCATGACCTTCCTCAGGTGGAGTTGTGGGTCGGGGTCACCTTCGTCTTCCTCTAGACCTTTATTGGGAACAAGTTAAAAACTGTAGCGGGACGAATCAGAAGATTAAAATAAGCTAAAATAGAATTTAAAAAAAAAGATAAAACTGGAGAATAAAAACTTCAGAGCCGTGAATAAAAAGTCAAATTTAAGTTGATGAGAAGCAGAAAGCAAATGGAAAATTCTTAGGCCCCGATTTTAAAAGAAAGAAACTTTTCTGGGATTTTTGTTCCAGATTTGTGGTTCATTTAAAAAAAAAAAAACCCAAAACAAAATGGGGACCTGCGTCTCCAGGTCCAGTAAGAGGATCAGTCAATGAATCGATTGGTTGAGCGACATAAAATCCTTTTGAGAATAATTCATGGGATAATTTGTAAAGTTAAAATGTAAAAGAAAACGCTTGTTTTCCTCATCATGGGTTCCAGGAAACTGATCAACACTTTAATCGAGAGAACCATCAGCAGATTGATCACTGATGAAATGGACCGTTAATTGGAGCCATAACGAGTTATTTTATTTCAGGGAGCGTTCAGCTGTCATCTCGCTGACTTCTCGTTTCCGTCAGGACAGAAAGGACTGAAAAGGCTGCAGGATGGTTTTGTTTTCAGGAAGGATCGATCGATGATATGATCGGTAACGATATGTTGATACAGACTGATACATGCTGACCATTGATGCTTTTCCATCTGTTTCAGTGTCAAGGGCCCAGAGCTCATCAACATGTACGTGGGTCAGAGTGAGGAGAACATCAGAGAAGGTGCGTATCAGTCGACGGCGGCGATGTTGTCATGGCGACGTGTACTCAGGTGGAAGGAGGAAAAAAAAATTCAGATTTAATATCCGTCAAAGACACGAAGCCAAAGGAAGTCGTTACATTCAACATAACAAGTTTAATAAAAGAAAAAGGGGGAATGAAAAGGATGCAACAAAAAAAGACGAAATGAAAATAATCCTCAAAAAAAAGGTGAAATAAATAAAGTGAGCTACTGAATCAATAAAAATAACTTATTCGGCTTCTTTCTGATTATGATTATTATTCTTATATTAGTAAATTACATTTTAAAAACATGAACGCATCTCCATATGGTGCTCAGTTTTCTCCAGAGCGCGCTCAGCCGCCCCCTGCGTCGTCTTCTTCGATGAACTGGACTCCCTGGCCCCCAGCAGGGGGCGCAGTGGGGACTCTGGAGGGGTGATGGACAGGTGTGTGTTTCTCTTTTTTTTATCAGTTTTCTTTGTCTCTTATTGTGAAGCCATCAGGACTAGCAATAAGGTTTGACACCCCCCCCCCCCTCTCTCTCTCTCAGGGTCGTGTCTCAGCTGCTGGCCGAGCTCGACGCCCTGCACTCGTCCGCCGGGGTTTTCGCCATCGGCGCCACGAACCGCCCGGACTTGCTGGACCAATCGCTGCTGAGGCCCGGCAGGTCTGAGCCCGCCCTCTGTCTTCCCATTGGCTCAGCTGGCTGCCTGTTACCTGGCCAGTGTCACTGCCTCTTTTAGCCTATACGATACTTCTAGAGCTGAGGATATGTTAGTGTGTTCGAAGCTCGTGTTACTGCAGGTTCAACGCGATAAGTAACGTAACATCCTGAAAACGTTGCCTCCGAGAAAACTGAGGCGTCATGAATGACGCAGATTTTTACTTTTAAACCAACGTGTATCGTCGCTCTTCTATTTAATCAGGTTTCACCTCCAGAGTTTAGAAAATCCAGTTCCGACTCATGAATCTCAGAAAAATTCCGACTCACCTCTGTGACCTGAGACTGAGACGTCGAACTGTGTCTCTCGTTGTCGTCTTCAGGTTTGATAAGCTGGTCTACGTCGGCATCAACGAGGACCGAGTCTCCCAGGTCCAGGTCCTTCAGGCCATCCTCAGAAAGTGAGACCCCCCCCCCCCACACACACACAAACACACACAAACACACACGCATGGGCACATACACACACACACAAAAACACACACGCACAGGTGTTTTTCCTTTTAGTCCCTTTAGTTTTAGTTTAGGTTTGGCAATGACAGCCCCCATTAATGGATGATGATGCTGTTGCTGTTTTTTCGTCTATAGATAATAGATAAAGATTAATAATTAAAATTGACTGGACCTCAGGTTCCAGCTGGACCCGGCGGTGGACCTGCAGGAGGTAGTGGAACGCTGTCCGGCTCGTGTGACCGGCGCCGACCTCTACGCTCTCTGCTCAGACGCCATGACGGCCGCCATCAAGAGGAAGATCGCCCTGATCGACGACGGTAGGGCGATGGGAACGACAGGTCATCCCGGAAACGACCATTCGTCTCGTTGTGATGTAACAGATGCTACATGCTTCTAAGGAAAATGGTCCCCGATAACTTGTGCTTGTTTTGTAGACATTTGGCTGAATAATTCTCATTTCCTTGATTTTCTCAAAGGTCATTCTATAGGTCAAATTTAGCTGTCTTTTGTTATCTCAGCTTAAATTTTTTTATTTATTTATTTTTTTTACTGTTTGGGGCCATTTTCTTCACAGACAGTGTAATTAATGGTTTTCTATCAATGGTTGGTTGATTTATTTAATTATTCATTTATTGATTTTCTTCTGGTTTACCTATAAAAGAACCAACCTTATATGATAATGGGCATTGGTGACGTTGATTATTATATTTAAAATTGAGCACAACAAAAAAGGGTGTTTCCACGAATATTAACATCTAAGAAGCGTTTTCATTTCAAGTTTTGAGTCAATTTTTTGAAAAATGGCGAATCCTCACGTTAGAAGCAGGAATTAGAAACAGTTTTGCCTTTTTGACTCAAGCAGTTAATCAAATGTCACAAAAGTTGCAGATTTAGTTTGACTAATTGTTGCACCTCTGTTATTTATTCCAACAAGGTCTAATTTTGGTGGTTTTATTAGGTTTTGTTAACAATTCGGTTAATCAATCGATCGACTTAGAATTAATCACCAACTATTTTCTTTATCAAATGATTCTCATTTTTAAGCAAAAACACAAAACGTTTACTGGTTGTAACTTCTCAAATGTTAAGTCAACATTTTTGGGTTTTGTACTGTCGGTCGTAAGAAACATTTGACATTTGACATTTGAAGACGTCACCCTGAGCTGGAAATTTATAGGGGAAAAAAAGTGATTGAGAAAATAATGGGCGGATTATGAAACCGATCATCCGTTGCGGCCCTAGTTTTTCTACCTCAGTGATAATGAACGAGGTCTCACGGAGAAATCTGACTCCTCTGTCTCAGCTTCTTCCTTCACGCCTCTAACATCTGTCTGCCGCCTCTCGGCCCCTCAGGTCTGGACTCGGAGGACTTGCCGGTCCTCCTCTCCGCTCAGGATTTCTCTGCAGCCTTGGAAAACTTCAGGCCGTCCGTCTCAGACCAGGAGCTGCTGCGGTACAAAGCCATCCAGCAGAAAGTCACTGCGAAGTAGAAACGCACAGCTGACACCCAGGAAACGGGTCGTCGGGGTCGTCGGTGGCGTCAGTGGCGTCGGTGACCAACACACAACGGTGGTCAACTCTTTGACAGATTATCCTGGTGTTTTAAGACCTAATTGTCTAATTTAGGCTCTAGCTGTCTCTGCAAGATTGATGTTGTAAAATAATGTAAAGCAATAACATGTAAATGTTGTAAAGTTAATTTATGTAATAAACAAGTAAAGCTGTTGACAAAAGCCAATGAAAATGGAGGTGATGTTTCAGTTCATTTTAAATTTATTCTTTCTTATCAGGGTTCCTGTGGCTTTTTCATGAAAATACCTTTTCTGATAAACAGTTATTATTATTACCACTGTGGTGTAAGAGCTCTGCTTTTACTGCATTCGCAACCAACGTGAAACATACTGACTCGATCCTGCATTTTTTATTTATTTATTTTTAATCAGACCTGAAGTGTGTAGTCAATTAATAGATTGACAGAAAATTAACAGGCAACAATTTTTTTAAAATGACTGAATCATTTCAATCTTTCTCATTCTTCAGACTTTCTCTGGTTCCAGTGTCTTAAAGGTGAGAATTTGATGCCTTTTCAGATCAAACCATAAATGATAGTGAACCAAGAGACTCTGGGTTTTAGATTCTTGGTCGCACAAAGAAACCCTCAAGCAATTTATAATTTATGTATGTATGCATATGTATATATATATATATATATGTGTGTGTGTATGCATATATGTTTATGTATGTATATATAATATGTATATGTGTATATATGTGTTGTGTCATTTCAATCTATATAGTGTTTTCGTAACTACTAACTCTAGTAGACAAATTAATGCAAGATGTAACTTGTAGAAACTTTTTGGATTTGAGACCTTAAAAGGGAAAATTTTGGATGAACAAACAGCTGTTGGCTAATTTTTGTAAAAAGCAACTATTTTATGTGAGTGTTAGCTTGCCATGAATGCACAGAACGTCAATTCTACACAGGTCCATTCAAATTAGTTTTAATACACTGTGTCAGCATTCAAGTATGAGTTTTTTAAAAATGTGACTTCCCTAACTAACACAAGCTATCAAAATGCTGATTTTATTACCATGTCTGAGCTAATTTGATTTCTAAAGTTCTAATTATCTCCCAACCAAAGCTTTAATGTTATGTGGTGTTATAGTTCCGATTTTTAGTCCTTATTGTTTAATTGTGATTTTAACTGGCAGAGTAGAGTTACTGTGCCAGTACTTGGTTGCTAACACAGTGTAAAAGCTCAGCAGCATGTCAGGAGTTAGCTTTATCCTAACTTAGCTAGCTTAGCCAGCTAGCTAGGTAGCAGCAATTTCCAGAGTTTATATAAAATCTCACCAAAACTCTATTTTAACAATGTAAAAGAAGTTTTTGTTTTCACAGTCTTCATAGCAGACATGAACTTTTAAACAAAAACATAGCAACATAGCTGCTCCTCAACTTGCCGTGAAATAAAGCAGAGATAGTAGCCTAAGTAGAACCTGAATGCTCCGTAGGAGCTAAGATCTCCAGAACATTCTGCCTGGGGCCGCCCTGTTCGTCAGTACAAATATATGGTGACACTTTATATTAAGTCAGTAGTTTATTTCATTTTTTTTTTTTTTAAACAAGTTGATATGGTTAACAAAGATGACGTTTCCTTGATGCATGTCGCTATGAATACTTATTTAAAATTCACCTGTAATAGAGATTCATAAGATATCTTTCAATGTTTTAAGTGTTGGTCCTGGAAATAAAAAAAGAAGTTAAAATAAAGTGAACTTAATTTAAAGTGTTATCATGTTAATTCAACTATCAACATGTTGGATGTGGGTTTTTTTTAAGTTTTGAAGTAAACTGATCACAGGGACGTGACTAGCATGTAGCTGCCATTAATAAGTAACCACATAACCACACATTCGCCCTCAAACTGTGAGAGAGAGAGAGTTAAAATAAAGAAAATTTTATAAAATTTTAAAATTTAGCTAGCATGCAAAAAAAAAAAAAATGTATTAAATTTGCCAATTACTTAGCTAAAACAACAAAATGAGACTCTGAAGGCTCCACCTGGAAAAAGGGGAAATGTTTTTTTTGGTTCCATTTTTATTTAATTGGGTTTTTCCTCCATATAATGCCTGTTCAAATAAATCAAACTAGTTTTTAAAGCACTCCATTACGTCACGATTCAGTAAGATCCTTATACTCCGACCTCTCCGGTATCCGATCAGGTGATATTCCTGACTGGGACCGACCAAAATCTTTGTCAACCACAGGTGAAAAGGAATTTTTATTTTGATGCCATTTAAAAATCTGCGTGAAACACATCCCACACCCTCATTTGCCTGAGGCTAGTTGGGTGACAATGTCAGCTCGGTGACGTCCTTGGCCTTCGCAAGGTCCAATCATCCCCCACGAGGCGAAATTTCTCCAAGACATTCAAGACGAACACGACGAAAATGATGCGTTTCGTTCCAAAACTTGTTCTACCTACTTTATGGAAAGAGAAAAACACACTTAGTTTGCCTAAAACCGGGAAGGTCAGGCCTGAAAACACGTCTCATTGGGTCATTTGAGGACTTTGAGGGTCATGTCCTCCAACAGCGGCGCGGAAAATTCAGCTAAATTTCTATTAGCGGCCGTGTTTTTCAGATACAGCGTCTGAAGGTTGAATGCTTCGACGCTCACGTCTCGGTGAATGTCATGTAAAGCTTCGTACTCTGTGGGAAGTGAGGTACACGATTTTGATCTGACAGAAGAATGTGAGGCAGGAGTTTTGCATCCCGTCAGAGTTAAGGGTTTAATCGGCAGCTGGTTTGGGGTCGTCTGAGACTCACAACACATCAACCTGGAAAAACCTGAAAGTCTGAGCTAAGAACACAGGGACAGCCAAGTTCGTTCTACCAAACAGTTTGTCTTTGGATAGGAATGATTTACAGGCCACAGTCATTACAGTCTAATGAGCCAAAACAAGAGTTTCTATTTGAAAAAAAAGGGGGGGCAGGGTTGAAGCTGGCAGTCCAGGTTCTGACTCTGATGAGTCTGGGGGTCTCGATCTCTGTGGTTTGTCCTCTGGCTTCACTCTGTTTTGTGGTTCCTGGGTTTTAGTTTGTTGCCGGGGCAAAGATCCAACGCGTAGGTCTCCCTTGACTTTGTCTTCCATATTTGACGAGAGGATCCTCTCCGTTGGGGGCTCAGGTGAAGTGGGGCATTCGGGTG
The DNA here is from genome assembly GCA_016859345.1 of Istiophorus platypterus. Taxonomy (NCBI): domain Eukaryota; kingdom Metazoa; phylum Chordata; class Actinopteri; order Istiophoriformes; family Istiophoridae; genus Istiophorus; species Istiophorus platypterus. The sequence continues at coordinate 1,498,040 of CM029114.1, read as the reverse complement.
TAGGTTCTGGGGGAAGAGAGAGGGAAACACATTGGAGTTTTTTGATGGACAGGATCAAAGGTTTTCTTCATTTGTTTCATACCAAACAAAGCAAGAGAATCCAATCAGACGGACAAGAAAGTCGCACAGAAAGGTCTGCTTCTTTGGCGATGTTCAGTTATATCAAAGAGCTGGACATTGGTCCAATAAACAAGCACAAAATGAAAAAAAACGCAATTAAAACCGATGAAATTCCTTCAACACATAATAGTTCATTGTGAAGCTGGAACCTCAAAACTTCTCGCTGTTTGAATGTGGTTGTTTTTTTATGTTTTTTTTTAGTTGAGGCAACTAAATCTCTTAAAGTTCAGGAAAGATACTTTGGAAAAAAAAGGAAAACCAATGTCTTCCTGTCTCCTGCTTAAAGTGAGCGTCAGACTTTTTGAATATCAAGCCACCATCTTTTCCGGAGCCTCGGCCGAGAGTTTAGCAGAGTTAAGCAGAAACCAACCACTTCAGCAGACGTGTCCTGCGGAGACACCGTCCGTCCAAGGAGAAGACAGCGAACACGTGAGTGTCCGGCCCTCAGATCGGTAGCCGACCAAGTCTTTTAATTGACCTCCAGAGGCATCTCGGCTCATGTTCGGGCCCAGATGCTGCGTCCAGTTTTAACACTTGGACGTTCTAATGAACAGTTTATCTCCTCGACAGATGTTTCTCAAAAACTGGAATCTGGACGTTTCTTACAAGACCTGCTGAATCTGCCAAAACGTATAGTCTGGAGAGGACTTAATGAGGCAGTGTTATTAAAAAAACGAGGTCTGCGGTGCAGTTGTTCGCTCGCAGAATAAAACCTCATGACGTTATATGTGGACATGGAAGCACAACCCACACATCTGGACAAAACCTCATCCGTCAACCTGGCAGATGCTTGAGCCCACTGTTGGGTCAGTGTCGTTCCTTTTATTATGTTTTTGCTGCAATCGGCCCCAGACCGAGTCTGATCCCCAAAGTCGCCGATGATTGATCCGGATTTCCTTTTATTTTAGAATAAACTGCGGCACAGCTCGGCGAGTTTGTGATACTGGTTCGAAAAGATACTTCGAATTAAGCTCTGTGATACGACCGTTGCCATCAGGCCCTAACATAACCTCCTTCAGTCTCTGTGTTTTTTCGGATGGAGAATGGATGGATGGATGGATGGATGGGTGGGTGGTGGCAGTGGTGGGTTTTTTTTGGGGGGGGGGGCTGGTCAGCTGTCTTCCATGCAACATAAGCCATATTTACCGCTTACGTGGCCTTTGCTACTTTTGTGCGCTTCATCCTTTTCCTCCGCATGAGGGTCACCTGAGGCCTCTTCAACCCCGCGATCAGCAGAAGCAACCTGGGCCGCGACTTGGTGAGCCAGCTTCTCAGTAGCGTCCCCTTGGGAAACCTGCAGGAACCACAGCAGTCAGGACATCTGCAGAGAACGGGTCGGTTTTTGACACTCACTGACCTCTTAGTCTGGATTGAATAAATCACAAATATAGCAGAAAGACTTCCTAGACCTCAGAGTTCAGTAGAATAAAACACAACATTACGCAGTTTGACAGTAAATTCAATTCAGAGATTGACAAGTTTTTTGTCCAAAAACAAAAACCTTTAAAAAAAGGAACCAAGTGCTAATTTGATTTAAAAAACATGTTAGTGGTTCTAAAGGACGGTTAAAAGTAGAATATATCGACTACTGCTGGACGACTGACATGAAATTTGTTTCAAAATGTTCAAGTTTCTTCCAGGATGTTTCGACTTATGAACAAATACCCGCAAAGACAAAAAGCAAACAAACAACAAAACCCCCAAAGACATTCCCGCCAGCCTCAGCTGTACTTTTGTGTTGTACTGCTAATTAACAAACTGTCCAGATCAAAGTGGATTTTTTTTTAAGCTACTACGTAATCTCCTCTGCGGTTGTGTTGGTCCCAGCACAGTGGAGCAGACTCCTCCAAGCAGCCGAAGCCTGTGAACAGAATCAGAGACAAAACTTTCCGGCCTCCACCTGCTGCTCCCCGGATAAACCAGATAAAGAAACGCCTGCTCCGGAAAAACGGTCTGCTGCGATGGAGAGGATCAAGAGGAAACGGGAAAATGGAAAACAAAAACCAAAAAAACCCAGAATCACGTTAATGGGAGGTTGTGTTACTTCTCTCAAGTCAGTTAAGCCTCTGCAGAAAGGTTTTTAAAGAAATAATGGACAGAAACAAATGGGAACCAGTCGCATCGATGGGAAAGCCGACTGTGCCGAAAACAGCCAGATCTTTCCGTGGCAATATCTGTAAACCCTGATGGTGTCAGAGAGAACTTTCTATCTCGCGTTCTCTTGTAACATCGGATGCTGCTCTGTCTTTTCCAGTAGATCCAATAACTTTTCAAGCAAAAAAACAAATAATGCGGCATTTACTGGCTGTATCGGCACGTATCGTCTTATATTAGGTCTCGTATCCGAGCGCTGAGGCCGAAAACACCGACAGTCAGACGACTGGACGGGCGGAAAACGAAACCGGGGTTAGATAAAGTTTAAAAACCCACATCCTCAGTTTCCAACTCGTCTTTATTGATTTTAATCATAAATACACAACTATGAAAATAAGACGCAAGAAGTGATGAACCTAAATTATCCTTTGATCAAAGGAAAAAACAATCTGCCCGGAATTAAGTTTGTTGCATTTTGAGACATTTTTTTGTTTTTCTTTTATTTTGTAGCTGTGACAATGATGGAAAAGGTTAAAAAGACAAATATATAAATATACTGCTGCAACTAATGATGATTTTTTTTCATTATCAATGAACGTGGTAATCATTCTCTTGGTTAAGGGAATTAATCAGGAAGTCTATAAAATATCATGATGACAAAAAGTTCAAAATCAAAGAAATATGCAATTTTCTGTACGTAAGTAAGTTATATATGAAATTTCTCTTTTTTAGAACTTGTAACCATCAAGTTTAGTCATTAGAGTCGATGAAATGTCAAACAAAGTTACAGAAGTCCTCACGTGCTCGTTCGGTTCGACCGATCCCAGCTCACCTGCTACAATAAACGGACGAAGGCAGGCGCCGAGAAACTGGAACCGGAAAATGTTGGGCAAAAAAAAGTTCCAATCGACCGATTAGTCGACCAATTGTCGCAGCTCTATGAAGGCCCATTCTAAACATACTGATTTTTCAACCTCCGTATTGATTTTTCAACCTTCACTAGTGGCCTTTTTGGTCCACGTCACCTTTCAGTTTTTGACCTGGGACTCGACGCCTCGCGGCTGTAGAAGCGCCCGACCGACTTCGCCGACCCACAAACGCGTTCTTTTCTTCAAGAAAACCAAAAACCGAGGAAATGGGCGCCACGTCGGGGCAAAGCCCCCCGGAACCACGTCCACCTGCCGCGCCGTCGACTCCTCCCCTCACTTCTCAACGCCCGGATTACGAAGCAGGGACAGTACCTCAACCAGTAACACTCCTCACCGAAGCACCATAGCAAAAGCTTTTGTCGCGCCGCAGCCCCTGTTTTTGACGGCAGTGATGCCGAGAACGCCGCGGCAGCTGCGACCTTTGTGTTTTTATACGAGTTGTGACCTGCTGAGCGTGATGGAAAAGAAGAAAAAAAAAAAAGGATAAAAACAACACCACCACCACCTCAATTGTTTGGACTTTGTGCTGTTCGAGCACACTGAGACCAGCCAGAGAGAAATCTAGCAACGTTTAGACGTGGAAGGGCCTTGCTGACGCCATTGTTGTTGCCCGCGGGGCTCGACGTTAAATGTACCGAGGGTAACATTGTTTGTGTAGCTGACCCTGTGCCCCCCCCCCCGAACCCCCCCTCCTTTTTTTCCCATTATCTTCATGTGACCGGCTCCGGTTCGGCTCCTGGAGGTTTTTTTCAGAGGCAGGAGGATCAAGGCGTCTTGGCCTTTCGTCCTCGTCCTTCTTCTCCTCCACGCCGGCGACTGACCGCCGCCCTCAGGTCCTCTTCGGGCTCCAGAACAAAGTTCCGGATCCAGCGGTTCCTCTTCGGCCTCTCGCCGACCTCGTCCTTACCCTTCGCGCTTTGGCCTTCTCTTGTTTTGTCTTTTGTCCCATCGGATCTTTTCCTCTCTTGTTTTCTCTCACATTATTTTCTTTTGTTCCTGTTTTTTTGTCTTTTTTTTTTTTTTTTACTTTTTCCCGAAATTTTCTAGAAATCTTCCTCCCTTCCTTTCCTTTCCAGATCTGTCTAATAACAACCAGGTTCGGTACCTTACCTTCTTGCAGCTCTTCTATTAAAAAAAACAAAAAACAAAAAAAAATCCCTCACATAAATCACAACTATCCTGCTTTTCCAGCTGTTCTCTTCTCTGTTGTTTGTCAGGTTTTTCTAACACCATCCGAGTTGGAGTTTTCTTTTCCCCCCTACTCAACCCTACCACCACCTCCTCCTCCTCCTCCTCTTCCTCCTCCACAGCAGGTATCTCTGTTGTTTTCTGTTACTGACCGGTCGCCGACGTCCTTAGAGTCAGAGGAACCAGGTAACTTTGACATTCTCCCCGTCCGTCCGGCCTGTAGCAGCTAGCAAGAGGAGCCCGCTCTTAATATCTGAGTCACCTAACAAACAAGCTGACAGATCATCATCAGCAACGTCACAAACGTTCCCTTCTGTCTGTTCCAGCATGAAAAGAACCATTCATCCCAGAACTTCGTAATCCAGGTGAGGAGTTTATTTTTACAGACACTCACGCACGTCGGAGGCTGGAGCTGCTGCTGAGTTGTTTTTTTTTTTCTTTAAAGCGGATCTACAACTTTTTACAGCATCGAATTTCCCCTGAAACTTATGAGAGGCAAATGTTTCTCACGGTAAGAATGAATCGAGCATTTAGAAAAAAAAGAAAAAAGGTTTAAAGGCGGGAACACGGAGCGGCGGGCGACCCACGACCCCCGACCCGCGACCCCCGCCCCGGCTCCCCGGCACCTCCACCCCTCGGCCCGGGGCACAACTTAGCAGCACTCCACCTCCGCTCCCTACCTCTGCACAAGGAACACAAACAGAAAGCCGTCCTTACCAATTGACCCCACACATTTGTTAGGTTATGCCCCCGTCGTCCCTGCAGAGGCACATATATGATCCCAGCTGCAGTTTTTTTTCCTCTCACGCTAGAAGGTTCAGCCAGGATGAAAAAACAAATCTGCTAGATAATGGGAGGCCGTGAACTGGGAGGGATGGGGTGGGTTGGGGTGGGGGGTGGGTGTAGGGGAGGGGGTGGGGGGTGGGGGGTGCTGGGAGGGGGGGTGGTGGGTGGCGGGGTGGGGGCTTTAAAAAAAAGGAGGGTCCACTCAGCACTTCTGACTGCGAGAGGCGACGGGTGATCCCAGGACATGCGACCAATCAGGGAGCAGACTTCACCTGTTGCCATGACGCCAGGCGGTGCCTGGTATAAAAAAAAAAAATCACGGGGGGGTTGTTTGGGGATGGGGATGAGGTGTGTGTGTGTGTATGTGTGTGTATGTTGGGGGGGTGTTGCAGAGAGAAGGGAGAGGTTAGCCAAGCTGTCGCTGAGGCAACAACCCTCACCTGCTGCGCCGCCAACATCCTGTCTGGCATATAACCTATATATAATCTATAATCTATACTTTCAGGCCTGTATCATCTCCTCCCCGACTGTGGCCGTGAATCTGGCCGCGTTCCTCTTCTTCGTCTTCTGTTTTCTATGTTTCGAGTTCAGTCTGAATCCACAAATAAAGGAGAGCAGAGAGGGACAGACAGGAAATGGACAAAATCTTCAGAATACGACACGTCTCAGTGTTTGGACTCCAACATCTACCAATATTGTCTCAGCAAATTTCCAACAAGAGGCTTTTCCCCTTAATTTGGCTCAATTAGGTTTTTTCCGACAAATTGATTTTGATCTGGACCTGATCGGGACAAGTCTGGGTTTTGAGTTGCTCTGGAAAGTCTCCTGATATTTTTCGAGATCTGAAAACATCTGTGTCTTAAAAATGCAAAAATGTGACAAAAGATTTAACTTGACACTTTGTGGGTTTATCCCTTTCATGAAACGACTGATGTTTTTAATTGCGGTTTGTGGACCAGATACCAGACAAGCGTGACCCGACACCAATAGAAACCACAGTTATTAACCATCAAACCCAAGTCGCAAACATTCTGCTGCCTTGAAGGATAAAACATAAAAAGTTTTAACCACATTTTTGTGCATTAACCTAATTTTTTCCTTCTGAGACACTAATGATCTTTTGTAATGTTATTGACCTGAAAACAAAAAGAAGGATTCATTTTATTTGACCTCTTACCTCATTTTATATTTTTCATGTCCATAAGTTTTTATTTTGTCAAAGTGATGGTTTGTGGGTTTCGGCTGAACTTCGCCTGTGGAGACGGTTTTTACAGAAACATAAAAACATGTCTTGGTCATTTCTGAGCTTAGAAGACGACTCAGTGTTGATACTAAAGGATCATTTGAATTTATGACAACGTATGAGAGGTTACGCCAACACTCGAGTAGTTTGTACTCGCTGAAATAAGGACTGAGGTCCGGGAATAAGGTGGAGAGCCAGAGTCTGAATTCCTCTGCCACTAGGGGGCCCTGTCACTAATGTTACTTGGCATCTGCTGAAATGACTTTTGTTTTTTCGGCTTCCTTTTATGATAAATATGTGTCGCTTTAAACATACAAGTCAAACAGCTGCCGCTCACGCTGATCTCAATGCAGGTGCTGCGGTTGATAACAGTCCTGATCCCGGATCAGTATGGAGCAGGTCCTGCCGTGGTCTGTCTCATAAACCTGCTGGACAATCTGTACATTTATTCATTTATTATTTTTAACTATAATTAAGTGCAAGTGGGGGCCACTTTTATTTTGAAAAGCTTGCTTTTGGCCTGTGGTCATCGCCGGACAGAAATGTGTCCGCGACCTTTGGACGGATCATGATCAAATCCTGTTCAGATGTTCGCGGCCCCCCAGGATGAACCCTCAGAGCCTCCACTGATCCCATGAACTTTTCCTCTAGCGCCACCATCGGGTCATACATTACTTTGTCCAATGGTTTGGTTAACACCTACTGAACTAAGGATGCATCAGCGTCAGCTTTACTTTACTTTACTTTACTTTACTAGCAAATATCAGAAGCACAACTACTCAAGTTCATATTTGAGGTTCCTGTATTTTACTTGAATATTTTAATTTCATGCTGTTTTATATAAATTTCAGCAGGAAAAACATTGCCCTTTTTATTCTACTACCTTTATTTTGCAGCATTAGTCCCTGTTTACCTGCTCGAACAAAATGAAATAAAATACCGACCAGGGTTGAACAGTCAGTCAAACCCAGCGGCTTATCAGGGAGGTAGAATTAGCTCATTAGCTGCAGGCAGCTGTCGATGCATCAGTTACAGGCTAATAATCAAACAATGTATCACATAATGTAACAGAAACAGATGCCATTTTTCGCTGTATAGTGATTAATACATGATTGTATTGACTTCATGTTAATTTGAGCCTTTGTTTTAAATTCAAATTGATCACAGTCACATTTTCTCTTTCATTACCTAAACTGGTCTAATTTTCATCAAACTGATTTTGCATGTGATTGATGAAACCTGCAGGGACCGGCCGGATGTAATGTCTCCGGCTGGCCTGTAGAGGGCGCCGTGGCACCAGGATAACTCGGGTCTACGTAGGATGCAGAGGAGGGGGGAGAGGGGGAGAGGGGGGAGGGAGGGGCTGTGGAGGCACGCTCGGTCTCAGACTGAGAGGATCGCCCTGCTGTTTGTTCGCTGCTGCAGAGATCAACCTACAGGAGGGGGGGGGGGGGTGGCACTGCAATGCAGATCATCAAATGAGGAGGAGGGAGGAAGGAGCAAAGGAGGGAGGGAGGGAGGAGAAGAGGAGGGAGGGAGCAGAAAGCAGATTTTTTTTCAAGGGGGAGGTTCAGGGATTCCCTGCTGGTTTGGAAAAGATCCCGGGGGGGGGGGGCATAGGGAGGGAGAGCGAGAGGGTAAGAGAGAAAGATGGAGAGAGAGAGAGAGAGAGAGAGAGAGAGAGGGACAGGGAGAGAGAAAAGAGCAAGAGAGTGTAAGAGAAAGAGAGGGAGAGAGAGAGAGAGAAAATGAGAAGCAAGAGAGAGGGCAAGCGAGGGGGGGGGCAGAGAGCGAGCGGGTAAGAGAGAAAGATGGAGAGAGAGAGAAAGTGAGAAGCACAGAGAGAGGAAGAGAGGAAGCGAGAGAGTTTGTAACTGATCCAAATTTTTAGACCAAGACAAAAATTTGAGCAAAATGACCTTGAACCTTGACCTGAATTTTTCTGTAGATGAAGACGAAAACACAGGGACGTTTGCTGTGGAAAGAAAATTATAGAAAATAGGAGAAATGAATAGAAAATAATAGAAAATAACAAAAAATAACAAGAACTAAAATAAAATAATGGGAAATAATAGAAACTAACATTAAATAATAGAAAATAGCAGGAAATTAAAAGACAAAAAATAGAGAATGTCCGAGAATAATGGAGAATACTAGAGCATAATACCAGGATCACAGATCCATCTTTCTCTAATTTCCACCAACTTCACCAAACTTTTAACATTGAGGCAGCAAATCAGGAAAATGCAGGATTTTGCATTTTTAGTAAACATAACTTTTTTTAAACTGCCCTCACCCACTTCTGTTTTGTGCTGATGAGTTCTGTCATTTCATCTTGCGTTTCTTTCACTGCCAGCAAGTGATTAACCTTAACCAGGTTAACAACCCAGCTGGTTGATCCGTTTGTGTCAAGGCTGACGCCAGAGTTCTTCCTAATGAGGTGAATGCCTGAGTTTCCAATCAGATCAATGTTCTTTTACTGTCTTTAACAACTTCAGCCAACTTTTATGTCTCCGTGGGATAAAATCATGACTCTTCTTTCCTCTGCAACCGTTGCCAAAAGTAAACAAAAATAATCAATGCTACACAGCTGATGTAGCAAGTAGTTAACTAATGAGAACCATGGTGACTTAATGGCATATTAATATATAGCTGATATTAAACCATAAGAACCAATGGTGACACTGGTTTACAAATGTAGTTTGGGGTGAATTAGTGTCTATATCAAATTTTTTCAATATTCCCCATTATTTTCTTTTAAAGAAACATGAGATTGAGCTGTTCTGGGTCAAACAGCACTGAAACGCTGTGTTTCTGTCAATGATTTGCTTTAAACTTACACAGAGTAAAGTCTTGTTTTCGCTGTTTTGACGGCAGCTACGTCTTTTGATTACGTGGAAGTGAAGCACATTGTTTGTAAGAAAGGAAACATGGCCGCTGTTGTAAAAGAGCGGGAAACGGCGTGGCAGGCAATGATGACTCGGCCTCCATGAAACCTAAACGCTGATCTGAACTGATCAGTCTATGTCAAGCCTCGGTTTTACTGTTACCTGGGATCCTTAATAGTCTTTTGTGATGTTCTAATGTGTTGTTTTGGATGCAATGATGGTCGACCTGCATGTCTGCAGAGTATGAGCTGTTTCCTTCAAAAGCAGAATGACTTGTCAAAATTGATTCCTCATTCATAGAAGTTAAATGAAAAACGAACAAAATAACAAATGAAACTGCAAGAAGTACAAAGTATAAAATAATTTATTGTTGACATTTGATGTGAGTTTTTATAAATACTCTTTGTGCTGATACAGTTTTCATTCCTGACAATAAGTGAAGAACAAATTTGCAATATATCTGTGGTTACAACAGGGTTTTTCTCAAGCTTTTCCCCCAAAAGTTGTGAAATTCCCCCCCAAAACAGCACATACTTGATATTGATAAAGGCTTTGTACCTTGTAACACTGAGGTGCTCTTCATGCACAGATGGCGGTCGCTACATACAGGTGACCCACAGCAGAAGATAGGGATGTTTATAGAGAACGAAACCTCCAAAGTCCTCCGAGATATTTTAAGAAGCAAGGCAAAGTTAGCTCGGTTTCAGTCGTTCCTCTTAAAACCAACACAAACCAAAACCTTTTCAGACACCAGCGTCATGCAGGGACAACAGACGACCAAAGTGCATCAGTGTCGACAGCGGCGGCGCTTATGGGACAGCGTGAGAGAGACCAAGTACCGCAAACGGCAACTCATCTCTCAGTACGAACAGCACACATGGCAATAATTGCATATTATGACGATATATGATATATATCACACCTACACAGATACCAAAGCTAAGACAAACGTACATCTCAGATTATCACTAAGACATTTCAGGTGAGTACATTTTCAAATGCCGTGCTACATTTCCACTGATTTGCAGGGATAAAAGCACCAAATGTTTCATGATGCTCCAGACATTTGACATTTTACTGCTAAAGTTTTTTGGCTGTGAAGTGATTTGACGGTAATTGTAGATAAGCTTACGTTTGTTCTACTATCATGTTTGCAGATGATACTCTCCTTAAAGTCACAGAAAATAACATATTTTCAAAAACAGGATTTATTCTAATTAATCAATCTGGTTTTGACTAAAATCTGCAGTTAAATGGGAGGGGGGGGCTGCTATTCTTTCTTTAATGGGTGTTTTATTCAGGTAGACATGTTCACAAATTTGGCTTCTCAGATGCTCCAGAACATAAGATGATGAAATGTACGTCACGTTGAACCCACTCAGCTACATGGACAACTAAATTATGGTTCTAGCGTCACTGCTTTCAGCTGCAGTCATTCTAGCATCCACTAGATCCAGCTTCAGTCTGAAATCTGAAATGAAAATTGAAATTGAAATTATTTGGAAAACCTCAACTTCTATCTTCAAATGCAAAGTTCAGCTCTCAGTAAACAGTAATAGAAAATATCCAAATTATTGTTCCATTAAGGAGATGAAGATTTAAGCATGTTGGGGGGGGGGTAGTACCTCAGTTTAAATTTGTGTCAGCTTATCGCACTCAGCTGTGATGGTTGCTGCTCTTCATGTCTCGATAGCAGGGTATTTTCAAGTAGCTGACAGAGATGGTGACGGAGGCAAAACCCAAACTCGAGGATTTGAATCCTCCCTTTGGAAATCTGTTAAAGACCTCAGAGACAATGTGGAAAAGTTTCCACAAACTGCGGTGGCAAGCAAAGTGTTACAGTAAATGATGTGTGGCTAGCAACCGCATGGCAGGAAGTCAGTGGAATACCCATGGAGGAAAGAAGGAAAAAAAGGGGGGGGGGCAGGACTGAGCTTTATCGGTGCAGATCAGCTGCATCCTTCAGTTCAGTTGAGGACACTTCTTCCCAAAATGGGTGGCGCTGGACCACACATGTTGAGCCATATAGCAACTACTTAGCAATATGTAACTCTTAAGTTAACAGTGCTGGCTCAGCTTCCAGCTCTTGGCCAGACCTTAAGTTGACACAGTTCTTTCAAGAGACATTTGTATCATCAGCTCCTTTCTTTTCTGTGGGGCAGTTTATGGGATAAATAAAAAAAAAAATCTATGTAGAAAAAAAAGAGGTTATTTCGGGTCTGTAAGCAAAGCCACTGCTGTCAAACAATCGGGTCAATTTCTACCAGAATTTTTGAGGATGTGTCTGGATTCTCGGACTAATCTGATGACTGCCGAGATGTGTTGGATGTAAATCTGACCAGTTGACGGGAGGATGGGTAGAGATGAGTGAAACCAGTGGTGTTTCAAGGAGAAAAACATTGCATATATACTCAATAAGGTTTACTGTGCTGGAAAGCAATAGAGCTTTGATGGAGGCACGATGAAGACGTCAAAGCTGAAGCCAAAGGAAGAACTGGCTGAGCTATAAACATCCAGCAGACTTAAAAAAAAAATCAAAAAACAACATGGAGGATCAGTGCTGAGACAGTCAGCAGCTTTGAGTTCAGCCCTCCAGGGGTTGACTGCCTGTAGTGTCCTGCAGATCAGCAGGACGCGACGTTTGCTCCACTACAATTTGCTCAAATGCAATTGGTCATCCAGTGACGACAGATGCGTTGCTGTTGTTAAACTTGACAGCAGAGTGAAGGAACGACAACAGACGACTGATCGACAGCCGCTGCTGCCGCCCTGTTTATGCTTGTCCAGAGGTGAAAACACGGAGGCACATCATTGGCCGAACGCCTCAGTTCATTGTTCATCACGTGTCCACTGCAGTTGGTTTAGCTGCAACAAGTCATAGCTGTCCTTTTCTGAGCCTTCGGAAGCGTAACGGGCGACTCCTGGAGAAGAAACAACGTCCTCCGGCAATGAACGCCAATGAAGCAGACTCAGAAAAATCACAACAAGGAAGCAAAACGTTTGAGGAGCAGTACAATGTCCTGCCCAGAGGAGCAGAGTGACATGCTCCTCAAACACATTAACATTTTACCCACAAGACTGGTGCCAATGACCAAAACACACCTGAGACCACTTTTTTTGGTTAGGAAACTTTCTGCCCCTCTAGTATTTAAATGTTAATGTCAACGCAACTTTAATTATTCATGAAATCTGAACAGAATTGACTGCTTTTCACATGCTACTTGGTAAAAAATTGAATGCTGTAAAATGTGCAGGATGATGAGAGGGAGCTCATTTTCAATTAGTTTTGGGCAGCAACTTATTTCAGATAATTGACCCTTGAACCAACACGACTAGAAGGTGTTCTGTTGAGAGAACAGGCTGGAGTGTTCAGGCTGGACAGTACCATTACTGTTCACGGTGTTCTGTGGAGTTCCTGGGTTTTTAGCTCCTTTACAGTCGAACAGTAGCACCATGTGTTTGCAATGGACAAAAACTCACCAGCTCTAATCCACACTCTTACGACAGTTGTATCGTGACATGACGGAGTCGGTCAGTCAGACAGAAATCAAATCCTCCAGCCGTTAATATGGCCATGTCAAAAATGACAAATGTGGAATGAAACAGGCAGACCATAAAGCCCAAAAACTAAAACCAATGGTCTGGTTTTGGTTGCTGATAGAGAACGCCAAAATATAAAATACTTGTAATACCCCGTTTCCACGTAGTATTTGCATGTGATCTGAGTCGATATATCTGATCTGGAATCAGGGAAAACACACGCTAATGTAGGTGAAAATGCTGTCAGGTGGGCCAGGTCACATCTGGAGGAGGTCTCAGTCGGGCATAAAAGCTAAGATATGTAGAGCCCACACAGCAGCATTGCTTCAGTCTCCAGGGACCACTGTGACGTAAAAGACCAGGGTAGTGGCTGACGAGGGTTAGCTCTAGTGCTAGCCTGGTTAGCTTCTTAACTGTCTCTGCCTGTCTCGGGACCCCGACCTTACAAGTCGTAGCAGACCCTTGAGAGTTTTATGCATCACTTCCCTTTGACCCAAGATTCGCGACGTTTGCTGAAAAGTCCGCTGATCCTGCCAACCTAGCTTATATATTAAAATCAGATCACAGTGTAGGCAGAATGGAGATGATTCAAATGCTAATTAAGAGCAGGCAAAGGCCTGCGATCAGATGTCATTATGCTGATAACATATCCAGATACAGATCCTAGGTTAACACCAGGAGGAAAAATTTAGATTGGGGTAAAAATACTATAAATCTTTACATAAGATTAATGATTTCTTTATAACACTTGAATTTAAGCATATATGTACTATAAGCTGAAATATCTTCCTCTTAAAATTCGAATGCATTTAGCCAACGATAGACTTCAGAATTCTAAGCATCTAATATGTCTGTTGTTTTAAACTGAAGAAATCAAAATGTTGTCATGTTTGAATTTGAAGTTGTAAGACCTGACCTCCACTCAGAGCTGGAGACTCACCAACTTGCAAACATGCAACTCTATCAAGCGAAATTTAAAAGAAAATCAAGAATAACCAGTCAAACTTCCAACTCTAGACAGGAATTCAACATCGACATCAGAAACATTTAGGGCCTCATTTTTACTGTTGATGTATTAAATCTTTCACTTTTGTTCTGGATACACAGTATAAACACTGCTTATCCAATTCGTCAAACCCTTCTCACCAAAGTCTGTACACACAGTGTTTTAGTCTGCATGAAGGTGGTAACACTCTGTCACATTTTCCGCGATAAATCCCAAATTCTCAGAGGAAAATGGTGCTAATGTTGGTCAGCATGTCTCACTAAGCAAAGCCGTTGGCCATCAGCTGAAAGTCTGGTCCACAACGTTCTTTAACCAGTTCAACGGCCTCCTGCTTTGACTGAAGGGCAAGTCTTTTGACTGACGCTCCTAACAACAAGGCTGTGATAGGATGTTATGCAGCAGCCAATTCTCAAACATCACCACCCAGAAACACAACCTACAATTCGTGGGAACTACTGAAATCATGGGCACCAGTGTGTTTCTGACCGTTTCAAAGGTTTGGGAATTCGTTAAAACAAGAATTCTAACCAAACTGGCTTATGGTGGTTTTTCTAAACTCTACATCCTCATGGACACTAAGTTTACTGAAGAGTGAATTAACATCTACCATCACTTTCATGCTTGAATGCTGTAGTAAATGCTTCCATCTGTTGTTAATCAAGGGGATATCTCTCTCTTTGATTCCAGTGGTCTAGCAAACCCTAGTCCTTTTGAAGCAAGTCAACCTAATTTTGATCGAGAGTGCAGACAGCCAATCAGAGCGGACCCTTCGGCATCTGGAGGCCAAAAGCAGCTAAACAGACTTTGTAGACCAGACTTCATGAGTCCACGTCAAAGTCACCAAGTCACACTGCCAGTTCAACACAATGAATGTTTAAGCCATCTGTTCTTATTGCCAATAACATGTGAAGGTCCGACCAAAGGTGCCATTGTAACTGTCATGACTCTTTTTATAACCTCTGACCAAAGTAAAAATAAGACTCATCCTCGTTTCGGTTTGACGTCATATCAGTCTTCAACGTCTTGAACAGCAGGGTGATGCTAAAAACTTAACAAGTGCTTTCGTCATCTGCGTGATATCCTCATTGACCACCAATCAGCACAGCTTCAAACTGCAGTCAGAAGCTCTTCTCTGACACCTGGAGGCTGAAGCGTTTCAAGTTTGATTCCCACCGACCAATTCCGTGTGCAGTTTAGGAGAAGCTGTCCTTATCAGAGTCTGGGGAGGGAGGCCGGGAGATTTCGAAGAAGGAGCCCGACGACTTCCTGGATTTCAGAAGTCGAAGCATCTCAGCCAACTGACCCTCCAGGGCTGCCATGCGACTGTTCAGAGATCTGATGTCTCCTCTTAATTCTTGTTTTAGCTCCAGGAAAGAGGCCTGCATGCTCTGCTCCGGTATTGGGTAGAAGCCCCTCTTCTCTTCAGACTGAACTGGACTCCTCTCCTGTGGTGTTCTCGCATCACTAACATTGTCCAGACGGAGGTCGCTCTTTGTGATGCCGCTGTCGCAGGAGTCGGTTTTCTTGAGGGACATCTCATCATGAGACTTAGTTCTATCGGGCAGCGTCTCCATAGACTCGGCCTTTGAGACGCTGCTCCACGATTCGGCCTTCACCACCGACTCCTTGAAACGTCCCCAGCCTTTAGCTTTCGCCGGCTCCGCAGATTTGCAGCCGGTCAGGTTTCCATTTTGGGTGGAGGGAGTGTGAAGCATCACTCGGCTGGAGGTCCTGGATGAAGATGATGTGGATGATGTTGAGGAGCTGGCTGGTGTGGCCGGGCCCTCTGTCACCATGACAATACTGGTGGAGGCCAGGACCTCTGGACCTCTGGGCTGCTTTGGCTGAGCAACACCTTTTTCAACATCGCTGGAACCATGACCGAACCGCTCAGCGGCAAGTCGAGCCTCCTTTTGCTGTCGAAAACGCTGGAAGAGTCGTCGGACTGGGTGGTCCGGAGGGAGATTCAGAGGAGCCTCGTTCTTCCTCTTCAGCATTTCCTCTTCCTCACGTTTCACATCACTGATCTTCCGGAAGACAATCTGTTAAAAGACACAAAACCAGAGAAAGATCAGAGCAGTTTCACAGTAAAATGTCTTGAGAGTGCTGCTCTTTGAGGGAATGGAGAGTCCAGGTTGGAGGCTTATTTGCTGTGTGTCACTGTCCAGTTTTACTGAATCTCCTCTCTCAGAGACAAGGTATTCACAAATTTAGCAGACAGCAAGATATGATACACGAGAATACAACTTTTAATCAATGGTGGAGACTTATTGCCTCATTAGCGACATGGCTAGAATTAGTTTGCTTGCCAACTGAGAGTTGCAAGCAAGCTAGTGTTGAGATGTGGTGACTAAAGGCTAAATTTATGCTTCTCTGTCGAACCTACGCTGTAGCCTGATGTGCAACCTCCAAGAAGCATGTAACAATGCGTTGCGACTATGCAGACCACAAGAACTGTGATTGGTCGGCTTGGTAGCGTCGCAATTATGGCTTCTCCTCCTTCGCCGCCGTCGTTCAGACCGTCTCCTCCGACGTCTTCTTTCATTTCTGCATTGCAGTAAAATCAGGAAAAACTAAAACTGCTGGTCAATGTCTATCAGCTCCGACTCCCTCAAGAGCTGCTCAAGAACTGCGTTGACAAACTTGTGGAAAACAGCAAAGAAGAGACTCAACATAGTGGCATGTAAATGCTGCCGCCAACGTAGAAGTATAAATGCTCTCGACGGCCAAAGCCTTTTGTGCAGACTCAATGCAGAAGTGCAAATCCAGCCATAGTAGTGCTAGCATGTTAATTGAGCCCCGAGGGAACCGGCAGGTGATCCATGCTGAGGAAAATGTTTCATGCCTCCTGTTGTGATGCAAAAATATCTGAGACCAGTTGTGAATAAAGCTCCAGCCAGAGCTTCAGGCCGTCAGTTAAAGCTATGTTTAATAATGTCAAACAGAGAACTCACATCTGAGAGTGTGTCGATTGAGTATCTACTGCTACTGCAGTTAAAACAGCTCATTCATTATTAAAGAAACACTTCTGTGCTGTACAGAGCTCTAAGACCTGATTGGAAAAAAAGCCAGAAATGATGTCTGAATCCTTTTTGCTAAAGCTCTGATCTAAATGTTAAAAATACATCTATTCACATATCATTACTTTGGTGCATGAAGAAGAATTTAAGGAAAAAAAACAACAACACCCCCCCCCAGAACATATCTAATAATTTTATTCTGTTTTGGATAAGAAAAAAAACTCATATATTCTGTAAAAGTAGCTGAGGACACTTTTGATACATGAAGATTATTATCTTTCTGGTAAACAAAGAAGTCCTTGAATATACCATAAGGTGTTTGCTGTTAAAATACTACTTTTTTATTCATTTTGTATGAAAATGCTTTCTGTATTTTATTAGCTGCCTTATGACTCGACACATTCGGGCCTAAAAGTCATCATTAAAACTTCTTCTTAAGGAGGTGAATTCTGAAACTAAACCGCAGTGTCCCTGAGTCCAGCTGGAGACCTTTACTGCCTGTTGTTTTACTGCATCACTTCCTCTCCCTCATCTCTCTGCTGTCACTGTCCAACCAAAGGTGCACAACACCATCCAAATGATTTTTAAAAAAAAAAAGAACAGTGGTATGGCCCTTTTTTATCCCACGGCGGCAGGAGGTGTGTCAGTTGTCCAGGTTTTTCTTTAACGTTTCACACCAGACTGCTTTCGTTGCAGGTGATGCAGGAACTGAGGGTCGCATTACAGCTGACCTCACCGTATCAATCAATGTGTGTTAAAAGTGTCAGATAATCGACTTTAACGCACATTAACGGAGTCGAGGGACTGTTTGCTACATGTGACCTCTGCTGAGGCCTGAGTATGTCTTTATTCTGGTAGCGGCGGTGATGGTGGCGGCGATGTCGGGGCTTTCACCTCAGCGATTCAATGAGCCCCTGACCTGCTGAAATTTGATCGTGTGGGCGAAGCAGCAGCGGCCAGATGGTTCTATCAGCGAGCTCTCGGAGGTGATGGGAGAAGGGGAACGCAACACGTGAGGGAACTGCTAATGGTCAAACCACTGCTGCTGCGTTTCCCCTGATACAAACAATATATCATACTGCTGCTCCCAAGCTCCGCTGAAATACACATCGTCAACAGGGACCCTCAGGACCAAACCTTTACAGAACTCTGCTAGTACAACCTTAAACTTGCACTACCTGATTTTCTTGGCCATTTGTTTTCAGCAGAAAAAAAAAGCTGTGAACACACCATGGACTTATCATAACACATTTGCAAACAGTTCCCTCATCTGGATCTGGTCTCTGAGTCCACCTGATAAATCTAAGCCCAGTGTTCCCTCTTTTACATACACATTATTTCTTAACCACTCCTCAAAAACAAACTGTAATTTCATATTTTAAAAAAAACAGGAGAATAAAAAACAGGAGAATAAACCAATTTACTGCGAACCAGGAAAAGATACAGTGGCTCATCAGTTCAAAAGTTTGGTAGGTATTTTACCCGTTTTCTCTCCTGATCTCTTTCTCCTTATCGATTTGAGGCAACTCACATATCTGTAAGAACTGAGTTAAATCTAGCAGCTAGTTAGCTTAGCTTAGCATAGAGATAGGAAAGGGGGTAACAGCCTGGCTCTGTCTAAAGGTATAAAAAAATCCGCCTACCAAGACTGTAAATATCACTAATTAACATGTGATTTTATTGGGGATGGGGAAGTTTCTGTGCTGGTACAATGAATGTTTTCTTAACCCTTTAGTGAATCCATTAGAAAAAGGAGCCTTAAACATGCAACAAAGGTCATGTCAGCAGTGAAGAAAGCACTTTAGAAACACCTCTCCCCCTCCACAACACCCTCCCTGTTCTCACACTTGAGCGAAATGTCTTGTAGCGTTACATCTCGGCGCGTCCGGGTCGGTCGGTTCCGGTCACGCTGAGCCATGAAGACCTTTCCACTGCGTCCTCACGAGCAGGAGACACCGAAGCGGCTTCGTTATCTGGGCTGATTGCGGTCGACCGTGACTGGTCTGCACCATCCATCGAGCCTGTGTCCTGTGGACCTGACACGGGCCGAGAGACGGCCTCCGCTTCTAAAAATCTCTGGTTTTAGTTTTTGTGGCTTCGGCCCGAATCTCTGTGGTTTGGGGCTTCGTTCTTACTCCTAATTTCAGGTGCATCAGAGCCGTGTTTTGGTTTTTTTCTGCTGCTGCTGCTGCTTCACATTAAAAGCTTTCCAAATGCAACCCTCAGGAGGCTTTTATTGTGAAGCAGCAGCAGCAGCAGCAGAAGCAGGAGATGTAACGTGTTCCTCTTCGTATTAGCGGAGCTGCTTTAGAAATGAACATATTCTGCGGTAAGTGATGAATTTTAAATGTTGCAGGGAGGAACAGTGCAAACAGAGAAAGGTCCGGTGAGATGAAAACAGCTGCAGGTGACAGAAACTACCGGTGACACCTCGTCAGGGTAAACAAAGCCTTTCACCGAACCGTGGAAAAACACTCGCACGGTGTCAACATGGCTGTCGTCACCCACGACGACGACTCTGCTCAGCACCACTGCCGCCGCCCCCACTAGAGTCCTGTCAGCGCCCCCTACAGGCGTCAGTGTTCATCCCAGCCCCTGTATGAGCAGACGATGTCCTGGGGGCTTAGTCGTGTCTCATTAGCGGTGGAGCTAAAAACCTAGCATCTGTCCTGAGGGTGGCATCGCAGGAAAGGTCGCGGCACAGTTAAAATCCAAGGGGTTCACCCAGTGGGGGGGGTAGGAACGAGACTGGGACGTTTTCATAACAAGTGACTGGGAACTTCTCTTATTTACAGTGTAAGTTTGTGAATTTTAGAAAGGTCAGGGGCCCCCGGAGAGTTCATCCTCTGGGAACCGCAAATATCCAGCATCAGGGCTAATGCAAATCTGTTCGTTGCGATATTCAGAGGCCAGCCGAGGAACAGCCAATGGGTCAAGAATATCTGTTTTAGTTTCTGCAACAAAGAAAATTCCTTAAGACAAAGTGGAGAAACTTGGAAATATCTCACCATCACAGATTCCCCCCAACCCCTACTCCCCCTAACTAGAAGCATAAGTCTTGAGGCAGTACAGGAGACTTCGGATCTCATTTTATAAAACTTTCGTTTCTTCCTGTTTGGGGATGAGCTGAGCAGAAGCTGTGGTCTGAGGGGCTTTGGAGGTGAGAGCTGCCCGCCAGGTCGTTTCTCTTCACCGGCGTCATTATTGCACAGCCAAGCAGAACAGGACACGATGGGTTTCACATCGATTTATAGCGGGGGGCAGAGGGAGTGGGAGAGAGAGAGAGCGGGAGAGACAGAGAGAGAGTGAGGAAGGGAGGGAGAGAGGCAGAGGGAGAGGGAGGGAGAGGGAGAGGGAGGAAGGGACGGATGAGGGGAGGGAGAGAGGGAGAGAAGGAGAGAGAGGGAGAGAGAGAGAGGGAGAGGGAGAGAGAGAGAGGGAGAGAGGGCAGCTTGAGGCCAACACCAGTGTTTTATACCCTGACTGAAGCCCCTGCTCTGCCCTGGGTTTGTTTCATTTGATTTTATTCAACCAAAACGTCTCTTTTAAAAGAGGCAATAAAAAAAATCTTGCCTCTGCTTCAATTTTCCCTCAAGGGAAAAATTTATGGCATCAGAAATACACATATAATATAATAATCAATAACAACATTTGGCCCAGTTTTGTCCAAATTTGAGCCTTGTGAAGAGGCAGGTTCTCCATGGAAACGGGGACAAACGCCTGCCCCAAACCATCGGTCAGTTTCGGGCTGGTTCATTAAATGTTCGGATGCTGTGATGAAGATGAACCGGTTTGTTCTTCACTGCAGTTTCCTTTTTGTATCGGGGCAAAAGTGACGACTGATCATCGCATCAAAGACGAGTGAACTTTTGGAAAAAAACTGAAAATACCATACAACACCTGCCAAGTTCTTGCTTGTGTTAAGAAGAGACTTCTATAGTCTTTGATTCATTAGCAGTGTTTTTTGGGGGGGGGGGGTCGGTCACACTCAGGACCTGATTTAGAAAGAGGCAACAAAATTAAGGGTGACTTCTCTAGGGGGAGGGTCAGAATTACTATTACAAAGGCAGCAATGTTGCCGTTCACCTGAAGATACGGCTTTATGTAAAAGTTTGGAAAAAAACAAAATTTCTTAACCAAAACCACAAGCTCAGATAACTGTGAACAAGCTCAAAATGATTAAAAAGTAGAGCACACACCTTCACCAAGGCAAAAAAAAGCTGCCTTGTGTCATACCGACAGGTGTTTCTATTATTCTGTCCATCGCATCTAGAAACACCTGTGTATAATGAGGTGGAATTCAACACTAACCATTTGTTGATGCTGAGGGACTTTTTTTTCTACTTTTTCATGGTTTGTTCTAAAGAGGCTTTTGTGCATTTAAGTGTTTTATTTTTACTTATAGAAAAGGAATAAATATTTGTTTTCACATTGGAACTTCATGAGTGAAACCAGTTACTTTTTGTTCCCGTGGTCTTAGAGCGACTTGGCGCCTTTATTTCGCCGGTCAGAGGCCAACAATCGATGGGGAATCCTACTGTGCTCCCGTTGGACGAGGATGGTCGCGTCCCGGTTTCATTTAGACCGAGTCCGGAGGAGCTCTCGTTTCTCCAACTGTCCATAAGTGGGGTTTTTTGCTTGTTTTTTCTTAACACTTTCAACAACTTCTTTGGTTTTTCCCTGAGACTGGATGTTCTCTCTGGATT
The DNA here is from genome assembly GCA_016859345.1 of Istiophorus platypterus. Classification (NCBI taxonomy): domain Eukaryota; kingdom Metazoa; phylum Chordata; class Actinopteri; order Istiophoriformes; family Istiophoridae; genus Istiophorus; species Istiophorus platypterus. The sequence goes on along the minus strand of CM029114.1, from coordinate 1,476,520 downwards.
TAACGGAGAAGCTGCTGAAGATGGCAAAACAGGAAGTTTACAGGCGGCAACATGAGCAGGATGTGAGTCAATGGGTCGCTGATGAAATCTGTAAATCAGTGCATTGATCCTTGTTGTTGTTCCGATCAATAGGAGGTCGTATTAAATTGACCTTTTTGGGTCAAGGACCCGTTAAGTCCCGCAACTGATGAACAGGGAGGAGGAGGAGAAGAAGAAGAGGAAGAGGAATAAAAAGAATAAGAAGACGGAGAAACAGCTGCTGCTGGAGATTATTTGTCTCTCAGCATACAGACGCTTTATTAAAGTCTAATTAAACCTAAATCCATAGACTCTGATTTAGCCGTTAGCCTGTTAGCTTCAGGTTCTGTTGGTTCTGACTGTTTAACAGAATCTCGCGGCCATTTTGAAGGTTCTATCCTCGTGGGTCGAAAAGGGATTTTCAGGAGGGGGCAGCCATTGTCCATAGAAGCTTCATAATTGATTTATTTGATCTACTTTTAAGAGTTAGGAGCCTGAACTATGATAAATCAGCCCATGAATGAAACCGGACCTGAATGAGACCTGAACCTGCAGGTCTGTTTGATCTGGGCTTTAAGCATCGCATCGGGAATATCGTCTCATTGTGACCCTTGACCTCAGTCCATAAAACCGATCTATCAATCAGACAAACAGAAGCCGCGACTGAATCTTTACCTCTGATGTGTTTTTGTTGCGGCGTCCTCCAGGATCCATCTATGTTTCCTTCAGGCAGTTGCGGTGTTTTTTCTTCTGCCGTGTCAAAGATATGACTTTTTGTTGTTGTCACAGTTTATTTTATTTTGCTCCTTGTTTATTGATTTTTTTCAGTAATTTTGGTGAAGCTAAAAAAAGGTTCACGTCTGTGAATCTCTGTCAAGTCCCAAAGGACCAAAATCCACAGTAATCACACAGGTTTAAAGCTGAGGCAGATACAGCATCTACAGTAACTTAGGTTCATCTCTGGATCCACCGCCTCTCTTTGTTCTTATTTAGCAGTGATTAGATAGGTAATATTCCACCTGACAAAAGCAGAAGAAAAAACACTGCGACCGTCCAGAGAAAATGATAAATGGATCCTGGAGGACGTTGCATTAAAAAACGCGTCGGCAGTAAAGATTCAGTCGCAGCTTCTGTTTGTCTGATTGATCGATCGGTTTTATGGACTGAGGTCAAGGGTCACAATGAGACGATATTCCCGATGCGATGCTTAAAGCCCAGATCAAACAGACCGGCAGGGTCAGGTCTCACTTCCTGGGCTGATTCGTTTATTTTATATATTTTTTTTTAAAAGTAAGAAAATATCAATGCTGACATGGTTTCTAGCCAAATCTGATTTTTCAGATTCAACATTTAACGTGAGAACAACCTTCGTTTTTTCCTCGGTTTTACATCTGCACCGACTCCACGTCTGGAGGGAAAAATGAAAACCAACTGGTCTGGGTTAGAAATGCAAGGCCAGTTAAAACAACCACTGTCAGACTCGTCTCTGGTTTATGAGCTGGGTTTTTTTTTTTTAATTTTCTTTTATTGATCAACAAGCAGAAGAAAATATGCTGTTGCCATAAATTAATATCAAACCATTCACACTGCAAATCAACTTTCTGCAGGTGAGAATTTATTATTCGACGGTGTCCTATGTGATGAATGTATGTAATGTTTGGTAATATGAATGTTCGGGTTTTACTACAGGCTCAAGTCCCCCAGACTGATCTACATTAAAAGACAGTTTGAACAACTATCTTTAAAGCAGGGCCCGGTTCAGTGTGGTCTTTGAGCCGAGGGGGGGCCCTTTAGGACCCAGGTAGGCATCAGAGACAGATGGATCAACCGAATCAGAAAATAAAGGGACAGCTTGTTGACTTAAGGTTTTAACTTAAAGCCAAAATCAACACTCGTCCATTATGAGTCCATGAGAACGTCAATGTCTGCAGCAGGCGAGAAAAAGCTTTCAAGACCTTTGTATCTGAAACTTGAGACTTTTTAAGTCCTTCTGGATTTTTGTTTTTTTTTGGACTTTTTAGGACTTAAGACCTACACAGACTGCTGGACAGATTGACATTAAAATTTTAAGATAATATACTGTATTTATAAAGTCTTTTTTATTTGAATATGCTTTAATTTGAGAGTTTCACTTTTTCTTCCTCAGTTTGTGACGGCCCTCAGTCTACAACACGATGGAGGAAACGACTGCCTCCATCGGACAGAGCTTTTTTCTAGTTAGGTTATTTCTTTTCTATTTCGTGGCAGGTTCCTGTTTAGGGAATGTTCTCCTCTCCTAAATGAACCGAAGTTAAGGGTTCAGGATGAGCGGGGTGTGATTGAGCTGTGGGGGCGGGGGCGGCAGCGGCAGAGGGGGCGGAGGTGGCGGCGGCTCGAACACGACGTCCTGTCATCATCCACCTCTGCACTGTCAGTTTTACTGCTGTCGCACCTGCTCAAAAGGAAAACGAGCCCAGGACAAAGTGGCTTATGTAAAGACTCCAATGGTCCGAGGTCACATGACCCGCCCAAAACACACACACACACACACACATACACACACACACACAAACACACAAACAAACAAACACACACACACACACACACACACACAAACACAAACACACACACACACACACACACACAAACACACACACACACACACACACACACACACACACACACACACACACAAACACACACACACACACACACACACACACACACACACACACACACACACACACACACACACACACACACACAAACACACACACACACACACACACACACACACACACACACACACACACACACACACACACACACACACACACACACACACACACAAACACACACACACACACACACACACACACACAAACACACACACACACACACACACACACACACACACAGCTCAGCGCACTAAAACACACTCTGCCTTTCTGTGGTTTTTCCTTTCTGTCCCCTTCCGTCTGATTCTAGGAGCATTGTCACATTTTTATTCAGTATATTTCATTACATAACTTTATGTTGCCAAGCGCTCGACAAAGGTGCACTTGTTTTCTACCTTGGGACCGACCTGCCTGCTGGAAGCTGATACATGAGCCCATTCCCTCGTCTTGTTTCTATTTCAAAATCACACAGTGAAGCAGGAAATGCGAATATGAAAAAATGAGCGCCAGTAGTGTGTGTGAAGTCGTCACCTGGAAACTGAGCCCCCCCCCTTTTTTAAAAAAAAAATCTTAATAATGTTGGTTAATGAGTGAAACTACAGTTTAGAAGTTTAGATTTTATATTTCACAGTAAGAATAATGTCTCTGCGCTGTTCTCCTCCTTACACTGTTTAACTACATAGAACAAAAACACCCCCCCCCCCCCCAAATTCCACTTTTTCTTGTTTCCCACTAGTTTCTCCCTGCTTTTCTTCGTCCCGCCAACATTCACGTCCTGGCGGGAACCGGTAAATATTTCATTATACCCGATTCCGACTCCTGCGTCCCGTAGGCAGTGTTGACGCGCTGCCGGGGCTGAGCGAGGGCGGGGATGCGAGCGGACTCACCCTCTTCCTCAGGTTGTAGGTGAGGACCAGGTTTCTGGCGAAGTGGTTTGCGAAGTTGGAGTAAAACTCCAGGACCTTCTGCAGCGCGTCTCGCTTGATGATGTGCAGGTCGCAGTAGGTCAGCGCTCGGACGTTGGCGCAGGACTGAGCCAATGTCATCTCCTTCCAGAAGATGTCGCCGAACACGTCGCCCTTACCTGCACATGGACAGACAGGCACAGACAGACGGGCAGGTCAGAGGTACGATGCAAGCTAACATCAGTGAGCAGCCCCCCCCGGTGGAAACCCGTGAAACCACCGGATGAACTCGGAGCTTAAAGGGCGGGTTCGCAGTCTTTCATCCCTGCTGTTTGTACCGGCCACTGAAAGAACCGTTCCTAGTATGCTCCCTATGTATGTGATTGGGCCGGTGGACAGAAGGAAGCTAGGCAGGTATCCTTGGAAGATACCAACCTACCGATTGGTCTACTAATCGCAGGTAGGTTGGTACCACCTTCCAACCTGATCTTTCTCTTTCTCTTGTGTTGTAGAAGTTAAACATGAAACCTGCGGTCACATGTAAAACCCACATTATTCTGCCTTGACCCTCGGTCTCCGACTCCCTCTTTCTCTTTTCTCTGACCCTTGGCACTTTTCAGGCTTCAGACTTCCTGAGCCCATCGTCTCTCTCGGCTCTGACTCTCGGCCGTCGGCAGATTTTTTCTCCCGCTGGTACATTTCTGTAGCGACGGCGTCGGGAGATGTGACCTCGTTTTTCAGTCGATGTGAGGTTATTCCGTCCGTGGCGCGGGAGCAACGTTACACCGGCCTCCCAGGAACTCCGGCAGGTTAAAATGAGCCAACCGGACACTTTTAGAGACCCGCTATAAGTGGACTGAAAACACCAGCTATCCCGGCTGCACTAACCTGCACTGCTCCAAAGTTGTGAACACTAATTCTCAAGACAACATCTAAGTGTTTTAGATAAAATGTCCAGAAAAACAATGACAGGGAAACTGGTTTGACTGACTCAGATGTTAAATCCTTGTGTTTGCTTCAGGTAAACTAAACAAGTGCTACAGGTTCTGTTCATCAGCTCTCCGGTAAAAGGTAAAGGGGGGATCACTGAATCCAGTATGACGGGAGGAATGATTTCATCAAGATAAAAACATAGTTTTAATGGTCCAAACCTGTGAACCTGGTCTTTTTAAACAACAGCAGCGTTGGTGGTTGGTACCAACGTCCTCCAGCTTTGGCTTCTGTGCTGAATCTGAACAGCCACACTCGCTTAAACCAACGGGAAACATCCAGGACTGAACCTGAGCCAGATGACGTACGGAGCTTTAGACTTTAGAATTTTTTTTATTACATTCTGTGCGACTTTGATCAAAGTCAACAGAGAATCTCTTCAGCTCCTATTCGGCCTTTAGGTCTAGTTTTCTAAATCAAGAAATAAAACTCAGGAATTTTCTAAAAAATGGACGTCAGTACCATCTGCTCATCAAGTTTGTCAAAATAAAGGCTGCTCTTAAATAACAAGTGCATATTTACCAGACTATGCCTTTATCAATTTACTACTTTGTTGTATTGTGTTTGACCATTATTTTCTGTTTTTTTCGTTTTTGGTATATTAGTAACTATGAATAAAAAACGTCAAAAGCAGAACAAACTAGATCACATGAGGCAGCCGGAGGAAAAAAAGGTGAAATAAGGTCTGAGCACATATCATCAGGCTAAATAACTTGTTGGCACATTACAGTTAAGCATCTGCTACCAACGACAAAGAGGCCTGATCCTCGTCAGCGTTACGGTGTCAGCAGTTTTACGTTTGACAAGACCCGTCTGTGTTTCTGTGGAGGAACGACGGGAGTTCGCCCGAAACGCCTCGGCCTGACCCAGGATTTATCATCCGTATCTACCACCATCTTTCTCCCGTTAAATACCCCCCGGTGAAGAGGGATAAGTGATGAGGCATCAGAGGGTCAACGTGGTGAACGCTGTCATTAACGAAGCAGAAGAACTTCGGCGAAAAACCAACGTTTATCCGAGCCAGGAAAGGCTCTGACGCAGGCTGCAGCTGCTCTGAGGGAAATAACATCTGCCTGAGTGTGGAAAGAAGGAAGCGAAGCCGCGGTGAGCGTGTGGACTTTAAATAGTTTCCCTAATGGCATGCAAAACCACGGAGGCAGTGGTGCGCAACGCAGGGAGAGAAGTCGGCTGCAAATCTAAATATTTATCCGGAGAGGAACTGAAGCCGACTTGATCCGCCGGCCGCAGGTCTCCTCTGGTAGTTATCTGGAAGGATGGGCCAGATTTCTGGAGGGCAGAGGCAGGTCACCGAGGTGAGGTCGGACCGCCTCGTTCCCTCTCGGCATCTCGATCGCCGCAAAGAAGAAAAACGGATTCCTGGACCCGAAAATGGAAAGAATAAAAGGGTGGGATTACAGGCCTCCGGGTCCAAAGTCTATGTGGGAGTTATCCACAGAATCTTCCACAGTGGTGTGAATGGATTGGACTATAAACTGATCGTCTATTCAACCAGGTAGAAGTCTTTTCCAAGAAGAGACCTGAGCAAAGTATGACCCCCCCCCACCCCATTGTCAAAATAGTTGAGTCAACCAAATAATGTTCTGGGTGTTGTATAGTATCAATGAACATGACCCCCAGAATTCCTGCCCAAAAAAACCCAAACAAAAAAACAAACCAAAAAAACCCCAAATGCCGTCGGGTCCCTTAAATTCCCATCGTGTGTGATATATAATAAATCCTCATGGGACCAGGACCTGAGTGTAATGACTGATGAAGACATCTAACAGTTGCTTTTCCACCTTAAAATTTGGGACATCGCACAAACTGAAAACAGAGCAGAAACCTACGTGACTGCATCAGCATCACTGGTCCATATGTTCTGGTTCTGGTTCTGTCCCTGCCTTGGTGGTGGTGTGGGTGGGGGGGCATTTTTGCAGCACTAGCTGTTTGAATTCTCTTATGTCATTTCTGGGGAATGATCCAGAAGGAACACGTCTACCTGTAGATGGTCAGAGGACCATTGCTTCCTCCTCTCGACATCGAAGCCTCCGACAGGCTCGTTTGAATTTGTTTCTCCTGGAAAATATTGGCTTTTTGTTCATTAATCATTTTTCTGCCTCTTATGCGGTTTTATTTCTTACCTCTATTTTGTGTTTGTATCTTTTTTTTTCTAACGCAACATGCAACAGTTGTTGAGATTTTTCAGTTTGAATCAAAAGACTGAGCCTCAGACCCACAGAAAAAGAAAAAAAAAATTTGATGTTTTAGTCAGACGGGGAAGCTGAGCTTGTGTTGATGCATGAATATTGATGAATATCAGGGAGCTGTTTAAGAGCTGAGAGGTTCTGCGAACACCCGGCGTGAGTTGCGTAATGATTCTGACAGCTGTTCGTTCAGCCGTGCTCCGCCTCGGCAGCGTCCTCCATAATCTCTCCCTCTGTTTGTCTCTGACCCGGTGAATGGTTCCCTCCATCAAAAACCAAACAACGGGTGGCGTGTTTCAGGCAAAAACAAAAAACGAAAAAGAAAAACCAACCCATGCGTAAAAATGATGTTTTGCTAATGAGGGCCCTGGGGCATATTGCTACGCACACTGACAGAAATAGCAGATGCGTTTAGGCTTCTTTTTTGTTCTGCTCTGTTTTTTTCTGTGTGGCAGGTGACTCGGCAGGATCCAGTGTTTTTGTTTCAGAGCTCAGGTGTTTCCTCTGGAGATGGGAGGAGGCGGCGTCAGCTCGCAGCAGCAGAACCTCACTTTGAATTCTCCGTTTTCACTTCCCTGACTGGAACACGGTGACGTTTCACTTTGAAATGTGGTGTGTTACTTTAGGTTTAGTTTGAGGTTTTATTTGTTTTAAGATTCACTAGTTAAAAGACAAGAAATTATTTGTTTGGAAAGATTTTTCTGTTAGTTTTCAGTTCTTTACGTTTTTTAAATCTGCATCGTGAATGATGTCATGTGAGGTAGAGGAGGAGAGACTGATCTCTTAAGCAAAAATAAATAACTGTTTATCGTCATTTCCAATAAGCCACTCGTGAGACTTAGTTTAATACAAGATATTTGCATTATTTACACTTATTGTAAAACAACTAGGCTAAAAAAATCATTTCTATAAATTATAAAAATTTAGCATCTTTTTTCACTAGATTTAGCAACTTTTCAGGCCCCTTCAGTGATTTTTCTTCACAAGGCACCAAAAGAATATCTCTAGCGAGTTTTTAGAAATACATTAACTTCATTTGGAGCAGAGAGTCGCAAGTGTTGACCCCTTGAGGTCTGGCTTCCCTCCACAGATACACCTCTCTTAGTGTCTCATTCAACCGACTGCACACCGGCTGAGACAGATGTGAATGAGCTTTTAACTTCCTCTCTGACTGATCATTTTACAGGTAAATTGATTTTGTCAGAAGTTGGGTTTTTTTTGTTTTTTTTTATAAAGTGAGGATCTAAGCAGCGTAGCAGAAGCTTGGAAATGACTTTGAAGTGACAGCTGGTTACAGACTCTTCAGGTCCCTCACCTAAAATGGCCACCACCTCATCGTCCTGGATGACCTCCAGCGATCCAGACACCACGAAGCAGAGGCTGTCCACGCTCTCTCCGGCGTGGTAGATGAGGTCACCCGGCGCGCTGTGGATGGTCTGGAACTCCATGGCGAGGGCTCGCAGGCAGCCGTCACTGGCCAGCCGAAACGCCGGGTGCTCCTTGAAAACCTTCCTGTTGAGGTGGACACAGATGTCCGCTCGCATGTCCTTGGGGCAGATCTGCAGCACCTGCAGACACAGGTCAACCTGAGCTTACACAGAACCAGACCTGGACAGGATTGGTTATACTGTGACACATGTACGAAAAGAAATACGGCGCATGGATGCTTCAAGAGCAGCTAATGTTTCTTTTTTCAAAAGTAAGTCCACAACTGGACTTTTGTTTTGGGCCTGTTTGGCGTGGCTGAAATATTAATACTACCGGGTACAATGATATTTCAGACAATAGTTTTTCAACTTTGTGTCACAAGTTTGTGTTTGTCTCTTTCCTGTCTCATTATTAAGAGATGGTTTTTCCAGTTTGGCGTGAAAGAGCTGTACTGGCCTGGAAGAAGCCCTGACCTCAGTCCCATCCGACAACACAGAATATGAGCCAGACTCTGTCACCCAACATCGACACTGGACCTAGCTAAAGGGTCCTTGAAGAACAGCCTGAAGCAAAATTTAGGCATTGTCAAAACGACACACTGACAAATCAGAACACGACATGAAATGACTGAGGGTATTGGCCAATTTTGACAGCGACGGTGATGCCCTGCGAAAGTCAAACCATGTCGCCTCCTTTGAGACGGCGAGCAGGACTGAGGTGCTAACCTTGTCAGTGTCAATGCCTCTGGACATGGACCAGGTGGACACGATGTAGTCCATCACTCGCTCGCTGAGGCCCTTGGGGACCTGGTAGAGTTTGAGGAAGTCTCTCACACTGTTTAGCATCTCGTGGTAGCGGTTGGTGTTGGCGTACATCTGCTGGAAGATGGTGGTGACGTTACCGAAGATGGTGGCATACAGCAGTGCTGCAAACAGGAAGGAAAAGACACCACATAAAAGGAGATAAAGAACAGAAACAGCATCAATTCACATCCATAATCATACTATTTTACTTTTATCTTCCACTTAAGTCTGAAATTTTACTTTTTAGCATTTTGAAAAACACAGGCCCTGACGTGTCGCTGTGTCTATCCACAGTTAAACTGTTAGTGTCACCTCAAAGCCACGGCTCAGCTCATCAATACAAACTGCTGCAGTGCATCCCTGACTCAGGCCCCCCTCTCCCTTGCAGCCTGTCAGCACTATAGACGCGGGGTCACTGGATCGATTCCGACCTCGTCCAACAACAGCAGCAGCGGCAGCGGCGGCGGCGGCAGCGGCAGCGGGCAGCGGCGGCAGCAGCAGCCTGCCATCATCCACCCTCAGCCCACTGACAGCAGCTCAGAGGAGCCGCGGAGCCGAGTCCAAGCGTCAGAATCATTACAGGACTCACGGTGACCTTCATAAAAGTTTTTGGTACAACTGCGGCACAGCGGCTGGACCGAGCTAAATGCTGAAACAGCAACAGCAGGTCCAGAACCCTGAGCCAGGTCTGGGGATTGACCGCTGGAATAGCAGCACACAGCAGTCGAGGTGTTTGTTATTTTTATCTTGCAGTATGAAAGACAGGAAATGTTTTAGAAGGCCAAGGCTGCTTTTATTTAATCACAAACAGGCGTTTAGATCCAGATCTTCCTCACATCTACAGAAAAACAGATGTTTAGACCCAGGAAAAGCTGCGTGTTTAACCTCATTCTTTTTTTGGTCCTGACCTAAATTTAGCAACAAGAATGAAGAAGCCAACAGAAAACACCCTAATAATAACAGTCCAAGGGACAATTTAATAATTTGGGGGGTTTCTGGCTCTGATGCTCCTGAGTCTGGATCAGAGTCTGGATCAGAGTTTGGATCCAGGACTGTAGAACCATCTACTGCCCCATGAGCTGGATCTACACCCACTGCTTTAATTATTATAATTACTACTGTTACCATTTAATTTAGTCCTATTTGTAATATTATTAGCCCTGTATTAGCCCTTTATAACTATAATTTATATAGCTGTTAGTCCCATTATTATGCTATGCCCCCCCCCCCATGAACATAGTGTCTCTGTAAATAATAACTATAAAGAGTCTGGTCTAGACCTGCTCTATATGAAAAGTACCCTGAGATAATGTCTGTTTTGATATGATGCTATATGAATAATGGTGAATTGAATTGGATTGAATAATTATAGTTTAAATACTAAAAAAGAAACTTTCAACTGGAGCTGACCTTTACTTACATAATTTCTTCTCACAATCATTTATCTTCCATAGCCCATTTACTATTGTATCATTTAGAGTGTGCAGGCTATGTTACATAGGATTCATACTGTCTTTATTTTTTATTATAAAAATCTTATCAATGAATATCTTGGCGATAGTCAGAGACCAGCTGGTGAACATAGTGGAGCATTAAGCTGCTCAAGAGACATAGATTTCCCCCAAGAGCTGGTGGAGACAAAAACCAGAGCTAAAAGAAGAAGGAATGCTGGACTTAGATTCATCAGGTGGACTCTGAGACCAGATCCAGATGAAGCATCTGCAGCTGCTGGATGTGGAAATAGGAAACTGTTTGCTAACGAGTTCAATATATCAACTTAAAAGGTGTGATATGTCAATGATGTGTTTGCAACAAAGCAACTTTAAATATTAGATCATCACACACTGCTGGTGTGTTAGTCTTAATGTAAAGTATGGAAAACGATTTTACTCCCGGTGGGATGATGTCACGTTGACCCAAAACCTGAAGGACCCAAGCAGACTTTTTAAAAACTTAAGAAACCAAAACTCTGATTTACTACAGAAAATAAACCCCTTCCGATGACAATAATCTCCTGGTGTCTTCGCTGGGGCAGTGGACCAGAGTTTGGTCCACTCTGTCAGGGGCACTGAGAGAGGAGGGATGTTCTGGAGAGAAACTGGACCAGCTATTTCTGTCCTTCCCCTCAGATCCCATCCTAATGTCACAGTAAGTGTTTTAACACTCACGCTCGCTATGCTAATGACCCAAACTCCCATCCTGGATCCAGTACGCTGGCTGTCATAGCAACCACTTTCCGTCAGCCCTCCAGCGGCTCAGGGGCACCTTGTGAGCCAGGAAACTGACAGGACGTGGCTGTTGTGGTTTGGCGGGGGTGGGGGGGCTTCTCAGTGTTCCTCATGAATTTAAACGAGAGACCAAAAGGCTGTACACTGCAACCTGCATTGCAGCCTCAATACAGTGCAGATTTGTGTACAGGAGACTCAGAGGGACAAACTGTCGGAGCAGGATTAACACCTGCACTGCAGAGCTTAACACTCACCAACAGGAAGCGAAACTGGGTTAGCAGTTTACTTAACACTCTGTGACCACTTGATCTAATTTTGGGAGAATTTCACTGATGCTCAACAATGTTAGTGATGATTCAGATGGTTTTGTGTCATTTACAAGTAAGCAAACGTACAGGAGGACGATAAAACAGTGGAAAAATGATGAGGCAAAAGGTAGAAAAGTTATTTTTCACCAGTTGGGATTTAAAGTCAGAAGTGCTGTCTGATGAAGTTTCTGGAAGGCGGAGAGTGGGAATGTGATCCAGACTAACAGACCGTAGATCCTGATGTGACAGGAGGCAACGACAAGCAGCTTCCGATGAAGGAGATGAATTGTCAACATTAAGGCTCTTCATCCTTCAGCTCAGTGAGGAAAAGCTTTTATCTGTAGTCGTCCCCTCTGCTCTGGGAAACCTCCATGAGCTAACAGCTGGCCTCTGCCACTCGAGGCTGCTAACGTAAACCTACTTTTGCTGTACTTGAGACCAATTTGAATTTTTGAATTAAATAAGATTAAACTGGTGGTTCCCAACCTTTCAGGCGTGGGACCTCTTACATAAAACCAGTATGTAGTTGAGTTTTTTATATAAAACCAGTAGTTGTGTCTTCTTGTCATGTTTCAGATATCTCTAATTTCACAGTTTCACCGGAGAGACATTTCCCGCTAACCTCTCATGGTTGAATTTCAATAACTGTTCAAATAATTCAATATTTCACTTGAAAATACATGGGTGACCCTAGGCTGAGAACCACTGGACTAAACCATCTACCTGTATATAACGTAGTTAAAGGTGTTATGTGTAAGTTTTCCCTACAAACCAAAGTTAGAATAAGCATTGGCAGCATCACACTTGCTTCCATTACTCACTACATCTCCATCCTCTCATGTCAGACTGAGGACAGACTGGACGCTACCGTGACTCGCTACACCAAAGAGATGGGACAGGCTGGGGCTAGCTGGTTAGCCGTTAGCATGCTAACTTCAGTAGAAAAAGTGATAGAAATAGACACGAAACAAGCTCTAACATTGTTTTTAAGTAAAGGAATATTTCTTCTAGACTGGTAAAATTGATAATAATATTTAAAATAATATTAACAATAAGATTTATTGGAGAAAACTTTCTGCAAAACAAGTCCTGTTCCTTTTAATACTTTAATCAAATTTTGCAACTAAAAACATCTGTGCTTCTGCTTTTAAGTATCATTTTAAATATAGGACTTTGACTCGTAATGGGGAATTTCGCGTTGTGCTTTTGCTACTTTTGCTTAAGTAAATGATGTGAATATGTTCTACGTTCTGTATTGTTCCTGGCCATTCGTCTGCAGCGAAGCTCAAACTGGTTTGTGCATAGCTACTACTGGGGCCTGCAATGGCGAAAGTCAAGTAAAATGTCCTCTGCTCCTGTGTGGCGGTCCGAGCAGAACTAGAACCCTTCGGAGAAAATTCAGCTGTCTGTCCTCATTGGCTGTCTACCCGTTCGGCAGTGAGACATCAGCATTTTTGGCTTTATGCTGTACCACATTAAAGCTTGCAAGATTAATCTGTAACCAACAACCAACAGGCTTCATGTTTACCAGCACCTGAGAGGAATCCAGAAATAAAACCCAAGCAGCCCCCCCGCCAAGCCCAGGAGGCTGCAGTGTTCAATACAGCCATGGTGTGAACAAACAACACCCCTATGATCTGGCTATTCTCAGAAGCTCGACAGTAGCGGGGTGATGGGTCCATCCTCTGGGGAGCGGGAATGAGATTTGGGCATTTCATGACCATAAGAGCAGCATTTTTTTGAGGTTTTATTTCACGAACTGGTGTTTCGGTCAATGTGAAATGATCCTGACGCTGGAACTAAATCGGTCACACTGACCTAAAACCATCGGGGTCCATCCTCTGGGGACCTCTGGTGTGATTATGGGAACCAGGTTTCAGCGCCTGCTGTTATTGATATATCTTGCTTTGAACGACAGTGCAGGGTGGACGGACTTATGTTGCTGCTCTTGCTCTTGGACATAAATGTACATATGGGTGTAGAGGTTATTTGAATATTAAAAAGATGCAGGTGTATGAGGAGCCTGGATTTAACACACTCGGTAAACTTAGCGGCTCTGACCTAACGCCTTCATCATCCACTATCTCCGGTTTGTTTAACGCTGAAGCCCACAGTTACTACATGGCTCAGACACATGTTATTCTCTGTGGTGATAAAATATTACTGTGCAGAGCTCTGTGCCCCCCCCCCCAACCCCCTCGCGACTTTCAGGCCGAATCAGGCATCTTGCTGAGCAACTGGATGTGTGCAGACTGCAGCAGACAGCGGGGGAGGACACCGGTCCAGCTGATCTGACAGTACAGTTAATATTTCCAGCAAGGAACTCCCACTGCACTGGGGCCTCAGCGTGTCAGGCCTCATCACGTCCGCGCGGTAACGGCTGCTTAATCGGGGAGTACGTCTGTCCGTCCGTCCACCAGGATCAGAGACGGGCCTTTCTAAATCTGCTAAAACGTCGCCGCACCTCACGGGATTCTAAAGGGAAGAGGGCGGTTGGTCGGCGAGCGCGGCCTCCTCAAGACTCTGCAGTAGCTACTGTCGACCCTCGACCGCAAACTGTGACGAGACGTACTGCTTTTATTTTGAAAAACTTGATGATACCGATGCGATTTAAAAATCTATGTATTGTTTTATTACATTAATAATATTATAATAAAAAATTTTAATTTCTGTTTTTTATGTTTTTCTTTTGGTGAATCTGTCACCATTAACTCAACGTTCAAACCCAAACCCTGTTCACAAAACTGTTCACATGTGTTAGAGTCCTTCCATGACTGAGGTTGGTTCATCCAAACGTGACTGAAGAGACCGAGCCATGACAAGGGGACGAAGTCCGGCTGGTTTATGTGGGCGAGTCATGGTTCCTGAGGCTTTTAAAGGTTTATTTATGTTGCCTCCAGCTATGATTTATAAAAGCTGTCATTGCAGACTCATATAGCATAACATTGTTCAACACACACACAAACAAAATCATTATACATTCTGGTTTATATGCTAAAGTTTTAAAAGACACCACATTCAAATTCATGGGGAAATGAGTCTAAAATCAAAGACAAGGCCTCTATAACATTTCCATGTGATGGACTGCTGCAACTCTGGAGCTTGAGAGTTAATTCTAGACCTTGGACAGAGCAGTTTTGACAGAACAGTCTCAACTCAAGGTCCACTTACAGAGCAAGTTCCAAGGCTTTCAACCATGTAGCATTAGCTCATGAGGAGGGACTTTGCTAAAAGTGCTCAGATAGATTTTAAAAGGGTTATAAGTGTGTTGATTTTGTCAGAAAAAGGGGTTTAAAGACATGTAAAGTTTCACCAGAACTGAGCAGACTCCATCCATCGGCGAAGACTGTCTAATGCACAGCTGAAAGCTCCAGATCAGGCTGGTAAGTGAAGCCTTGAGTCTGGATATTTCACCTTGTGTAAACATCACACAGCTTCATGAAGATAGAGAATAAACTGTACATGTGCCGTTTTCCCATATGACACTGTCTGACTGGATTAACCTGGAAAAGGGAGGAACTCGATGTTAACCGGTTATAACTCAAGCTTGTCAATTACATATATTAACATATCAAGTTTACGTGGTGAGAAAACAGCAGACTGGTCCTTTAAATGGGATTTTTCTACAGCTGCAGAGCTGATGCTGATGTATGGGAAATCGGTTGTTTTTTATGTTTGGTTTTTTTTTGGACAATATTTTACAGCATAAAACAGTCGATGTAGACTCTGCTCTCTGCCGAGCTCCAAACCCATTTCACAGACAGCAACTAGATTCATTTTGAGACGTCAAATTACTGAAAAGACGCAGTTAAAAAAAGGAACTAAATTATCTCTACAGTGGATCGAGGTCGCTGTGACCGAAAAACAGCCCTCAGTCGCTCTGTTTTCTCTTTTGGGTTCTAAGACATCATTCGCTTGTTTTGTTGTCAAAGGTTGCAGGTGTTTACTGATGATGTGTCTGCTGGTAGAAGCAGCAGGATGAATCCCTAAGTGAACAGGGCTGAACTATCTGATCAGATTCAGCCAAATGCTGCAGAACTGACAGGACTGCGCTTCACAGTACAGACGGATAATGACCCACAACAGACTGAGAAAGCAACACCGGAGCATCGTAAAGCAATGTACTATTCTTCAATGGCCTAGTTGGTCAGTTGACCTAAGGCTAACTGAGCCTGCTTTTTTGCTTCCTGAAGACAAAACTGAGGGTAGAAAGACCCACAAACAAGCAGCAACTGAAGCTAGGGCAGTAAAGGTCTGGAAAAAATGGTTTTAATTCCTAAATGGTTAATGTGATATATTTGTGAAACATCCTTTAAGTAAAGATGAAATGTATTGAAAACAGCCCTGGACAGCTCCCTGATGAACGCCACACGGCCCAAAATGTTTGGTGAGTAACTGTAACAGAATGTTTTAATCTTCGATCCTCCTGCTTTTTGCCTCAGCACACCAACAAGTTTCTCCAGTGAAACCCAGTGCTGAGGAATGAACTCTTCGGCATACGCGCTGAGGATTTTAAATATTAAAGATCGAATATTTGATTTTTCCCTCGTCTAGATGGGTCCGGCTTTAAAAAGAGGAGTGACAGCGTTGCCGTGAGCTCTGGCCGAGCGGCCAACACGAGTCCGACCACTGAGGCGACCGTCAATAAATTATTGACAGACCTGTCCGGCTCTGACAGCACGTTTCCTCCCCTTTGTTTTTGTACAGAGGGATTGTGGGACGTTGTGTTCACTTTGCTGAGAAAAAGACAGATGAAGGACAAAGCCCCGGCCGAAGGTCGGGCAGGGTCATTTTTATAAAAACTTTCTCTTGTTGGGGACTGTGCGACGCTGATAAAGTGGATCATTCTTGCATTAATTTAAGTTCAAATTGAACCTAGCAAACAACATGTTTGGATGAAGTCTCCTGTGATACTGATATATGGATCCGACTTTAAATCACATTTAGTTTCACTGACACACACAGATCACAGATCAGTGGGTCACTGGCAAAAGTTGTATGTTACCGTTGGTCTGTGTGTGACTCTGAGGAGAAGATTAGCTTTCGCTTTGAGCCCGAGGAGGTAAAGCTGCACTGATCAATATTGATATATCAACAATCGATCAGGTGAGTGTCTGTAATGTGAAATCTATGAAGTCTGCAGCTTTATGGAGCTTTGAAATCTTTATTTTTTGTGTGAAGGATGTGGCTACAGATTTTAAACACAGTCATTGGAGTTAACGAGGGCCCTCTCAGAAACTCAAATACGCCTTTTCATCTCCCAAAAAATGTCACTGTGTGTCCCAGTTGACGCAGACCACAAGAACGGTGGTTGGTTACTTGGTAGCATCGTATTTCTGGCTGCTCTTCCTTTGCTGCCGTCTTACTGACTTGTCTCCTCTGACGTCTTATTTTTTTTCCGTGTCACAATAAATTTAGGAAAATCTAAAACTGCAGTTCGACATCCGTCGGCTGCAACTCCGTCGAGATCCGCTTGACATGGTGGCATATAAACGCCGCCACCAACTAGTGGTTTGGTGGTGTAACTGCAGAGTGACGCCAACGCAGAAGAATAAATGCTCATGACGGTGTAGGACATTTGTGGTGGCCTCCTACATAGGCTCAACGCAGAAGCAGAAAATTGGCCCTCAGAGCTACAGCAGTAATGGAGACACCACATGCAGACAAGAAGACGCACTTTATACGGCACTAGCTGTTAAAATCCTCCCGTAAGGAAGTCGCGTCACGTATGGAGCATTTCCAGACGTGATACGACTTCCTGTGGACGGTCATGTGATCATCGCTCTCTCTGCTCTGCCAGCCAGCTGATGCCTCTGAGATGGAGGGAGGCTGCTCCACCCACAGACAGAGAAAGTATTGATCTACATTTTAACATGGGTGCAGGAATACACTTTTACTTATTCATGCATCTCTCTTTCCCTGTATTCCCCCCACCCCCACCCCAGCCCCACTTGTCCTGTGTTGGCAGTGGTCCCAGCCCCTGCTGCAAAGCTGAATTGTGTCTCCTTTGATTACTGTTGTAAGTGCGTTCGTGTGGCTGGAGTTTTACCTCGCCTCACTTTGTTTTAACATATTCTGCATTTGGATTTTGTATATGGAAGACTGAAGTGTGATGTGAGGCAGGGGTGGGGAGCAAAATAAATCACGTTGAAGAAAGACTCACCATGACCACAGATCTCTATCACGGTGAACAGAGGAGTGTAAGTACAACTACTTCAGCTACCGGTGACACTGCAGCCGCTGTTGGACTGAGACAAGACGAACCCCCCTCCCCCAGAGTCGCTCTGGGTCACAGACTGAATGAGGGGGGTGTAAACATGGCGACTATGGGATACATATGTCCGTGACAGGAGTGTAGAGCATGTAGCAGCTGAAAAGGTGGGTTATTTTAAATTCGTGGAGACCAAAGCAGAGATAAAAAAGGAGACTGGATACCGGACTTGGACTTGGACATGTCAGGTTGACTCCGGTCCAGCTGAAGGACAATGTTACTTTGTCTGCTGGAAGCAGAAGTAGGCAGCCGGTTGCCAACACCTTAAACACAACTGACTTCCCAAACAGATAAATTTTGACGGATGTTTTGTTTACAGAACGTCACGCTGCCTTCAAGTGGCAAAAAAATAAAGAAATAATAAGATGAATTGCAGCTTTAAATATTCCTTAAAGCTCTGATGTGCACTTGAAACATTTATTCAAGGATACTTATTTCAGGGCATTTACTTAATTAATGTTTTCCTGATTACTTGAAATTCTTATTTTTTCTTTTAATATGATTATTGTTAGCTGATTGGAGCTGAGTTCTTTGGATCATTTTTGTCTTATTGTTGTTAATTTGATTCACGTGTATATGTATATTCCTGAACCTCCTTTATTTGCACGAGGGAAAAGTAGTAAACTAAATTATAAAACACACTAAAACCAATCGAAAACGCTGAAGAAGTGCGTCAGAGATCAGGAGCTGCGAAGAGAAAGGACTTACATCCGATCATCATCATGGCAACGGCGAAGATCTTCTCTCCGTCCGTGTTGGGCGCGATGTTGCCGAAGCCGATGCTGGTCAGGCTGGTCATGGTGAAGTACAGCGAGGTGATGTAGACCGAGTCTTTGCTGGGCCCGCCCTCCCAGCGGCCCGAGCCCGAGGCGTTGAACCTGTAAGGCGTCCCCACCGTCTCCCCCAGCAGGTACAGCCAGCTGTCCATCCTGACCGTGTTGGCGTCCTCGTCGATCACCTCGTAGTCGCCGATGCTGTACCAGATGCAGGCCAGCCAGTGGGCCGCCAGGCCGAACACACACACCAGCAAGACCAGCACGGCGGCACCGTACTCGATGTAGTGGTCCAGCTTCCTGGCCACCCGACCCAGACGCAGCAGGCGGACCACTTTGAGGGAACTGAAGAGACTGCTGATCCCCTGGAGAGGAAAATGAGTGGGAGAGAGAAGAGAGCAGCTTCTTTAAATTATTCAGATTTTGATAGCGCTGAGAATACGGAGCATAAACTCCAGAGTTTTCCTCTTTTCCGAGGAGGAAAGTTCCTGGAAGGCTCAGACCAACAGCTCTTTTCCTCTACAAGAACCCACGACTGTGCCCAAAGTCGTCGCCGGTTCCAGCTCTGCTCTTGTTTCTACTGACCTCACCCCCTGAAAAGAACTAAAGCGGTACCGAACACTAGGAACAAACTGTGTTGTGAGACAAAAAATGATAAAGCAGGTTTTCTGGAAAATGGTCGACATTGTGTTTTAGATCGGGGTGGGGAGTGGGGGGGGCTGTTTGTGTACAGAGTGGAAACTCTTATCGATGCTTTTATTTTTTAAACGCTTTTATTGATTGAAACACGGCGCTCTGAACATCTGTGTGTCAGAATTCACAGTTTCATTATCATCTTCTCTTCATCCTCTTTTCCTTCTGGGGGAGGAATCGAGGGAATGTTTCGCTCTCTGTAAAACGTTGTCATCTCATGTGTTTTTTTCTTATTCACAACACATGTCAAAACTCTGCATCATGATCTTTAAGTGTCTCTAGTCCGTCCTGCTAAAGCCACCACGGTATACCAGGGGAGACATTGGACAGCTGCACTGCAGGACACTTGGCTCATTTATTAATTGATTCATTGATTAATTCATTGACTCTGGCCTGTTATCAGGTTGATTTGTGGACTGGAGGAGATCCCTAACCGGATCTGATCAGTCCGAAGATGTTTCATGCTCTGTGAGTCATGTGAGGGTTAATTCTTAAAAAAAAGAGGAGAAAAAAAAGGTACAATGCAGCGTTGATTATTCCTCGGTATCAAAAATCCCTTCTGATTGGCTGCACAGCTCCTCATGTTTCAGTTGGTTTAGCTCTTCCTCCGTCAAAATGTGATGCTGCTAATCATCTTTTCTTACTCTGCTACCTGCTTTTTTAAAATGTATTTATTTTTAATTTTTCCCATAAAATTTCAGAACCACTGTTGAACAAATCAAGGGCAGGGGAAGTGAAAGAGCAGCACCTGTCCCCGCCTTCATTATCGCCATCAGGGTGCCCTTGAGCAAAGCCCCCAAGGCCAACAGACCCGCCATGCGGTCGCGCTGAGCGGCTTCCAGGTGTGAATTATCTGCACCCAACTAAAGCAAAATAAAATGGCTCATAGTGAAATTATCCCTGAATGAAAACCAGACTGAAGCCCCATCCGGACTGGATCTGTTTCTCGGGGGGGGGGGGCAGTGATTTTAACATTTAAACATCACCTAATATTCTTGTTTTTTGAGGTTATGAGGCTCAAAAATGGAGTAAATCAAAAGTGTTTTTTGTTAATCTGATAGATGGAAACATGGTAACACCAACACATAGGCCTGTATGGGCACTAATATGATGACAGAGAAAAATAACAGCCAGTTGAAGATCAAGCAAAAGCTCATCGAAAACACTGTTGTAATGTCAGTCACATGTTGGCGCTGCAATTCTCTTCTTATTATTTTTTTACATTTTGGCACCATTAATAGCTGCCAAATACACATATGAAACACGAAACCCCCTCCCCACACTCCTCTCACTTCCTCGCCAGGGGGAAGCTCCCAGGATGCACTGCGCCTCTATTAGCGGCCTCTCGCCGCCAGCGCTGTGAGACGCCGAGCACCACTGCTGCAACCGAGAGAATGAAAAGGTTGATTTCATGCTGACAGGTTAGACACCCCCACCCCCCACCCCCACCCCCGCCCCCGCCCCTGCCACTTCATCACCCTTCACTCAACAACTTTGTTTTTCTCTGGACAACAATTATCTAATGATCGTGACATAACGAGGTTTGTTTCTCTGTGATGATGGGAAAGAATAAATAAAAAAATGTTGTTAATTTTAGGATCACTAATTATTCATAGGAACTCCTGGACATGATTCTAATTATTCAGTAAGATCATTATCCCAGCATCATCATCTAATTAACTATTATTCCCATACATATCAAACTAATCGTAACTTTATGGTCTGGACACAAAAGAGGTTGTTTTTTCTATGAATAGATGAATGAATGAATGAATGAATGAATGAAGGAGGGAAGCGCTTCATTTATTAACAGCAGCAGAGACACTGGGAGGTTTCCGGGGTGGATGGCAGCGAAGAAAGCGGACCCACCAGAGACCCGGTCCACATCCCCAGGTCCCGTCTGTGGTTCAGGTGACTTTGGCTATTGATAATGTTAAGGACAAGATGGGAGTTTTTGGTTCAGCTGGACCATTGAAGACTGGAAGAAAACGTATCCTGGTCCTGATGGATCTGGATTCTGCTGAGGCAGCAGACGGTCGAGTCAGAACCTGGAGTCGACAACATGAATCCAAGGACGCGTCCTGCCCGGTGTCAACGGTCCAGGTGGTGGTGGTGGTGGTGTAATGGTGGGGGAAGGGTTTCCTTGGTCCCCTTTGGCCCCTTAACACCAACCAATCATGGTCTGACACCACATCCTGTCTATTGTTACTGACCATGTTCTTCCCTTTATAGCCACAGTTCACCATCTTCTAACAGTGACTTCCTGCAGGATAATGATCCAGGTAACAAAATAAAAGTCTCAAACTGTTTTCATTAACATAACGATGAGGCCAGTGAACCTCAGTGCGACATGATGATGCTGTTGATTTTATCCAAAACTAACTTCAATCTATTTAACTTTAACCCAACTTTAACCCACCTAATATACATAATTTCCACTCAGGCTAAGAAGGAAAATGTAGCATGTTTTTAAAGGGTAAAATTCTCCAGGGAACAAACTTAAGTTGGTCTCGAAGGGGAAAAACAAACAAACAAAAACCCCCCAAAAAACAACGACTTCAGAGAGTTTGATTTCTACTAAAGACACGATCTAGAAAAAGATAAACTTTATTCTATCTTACTCTAGGGAGTGACTCGGGATGGCATCGGCCACCTCGGAACGGATCTGAGACACAATCCTGTGCCCCGGGCGCGTCTTACGGCGGCTTAAGATAAACTGGATTCCTCTGTTCAGAGAGGATTCCCCTCCACCGCCTTTTCTTCCATCCACTCTGAAACGTCTGGAGCGACGTGCCTGGGCTGCAGAGCGCCGTCGGTCTCCAGACCGGTTCGCTTCCTTTCCTCGTCCCTAAACTGGAGGAGGCCTTTTTTTTGCATTTTGACGCATCAGCAGTTCTGCGGCGCTCAGGCATGACCTTTCCCTCCGCTCCTACAGGAAGTAATTACATGCCACGAAGTTGCCAAGGGAATGTGAAAGAGCTCGCTCCATCATGTTGATTAGACCCCCCTGCGGCTGCATCCCTGCAGTCGCGCTGCATCACATTTGATTTCATTTTTTGTGAAATCATTTTTTGTCTCACAACACAGTTTGTTCCTAGTGTTCGGTGCATCACATTTGATTTCATGCCCCCGTCCCCCGGACGGAGCACGGTGGCTGCGGGATACGTGTGACTGCGCCACGCCGCGGGCCAAGGTTGCCGCAATTTACGCTGCCGTTACTTCGAAAAGGGCACAATGCTCAGCGTGATTCTCCATCCTCGCAGGCACCCGTCGGTTTAAAATCCCTCTAAGTACAACTGGAAAAAAAAAAAAAAACGCCCTGCGGAGACCAAAACCTGCTGCACTGAGATTGTCAGCATTTAGGGGCCAGACTTACTGAGTCAAACCCACAGGGAAGCTTCGTTTTTGTAGTTTTTTTGAAAAGCATTTTTCCGAGTTTAGTGTCACACAACTGCAGTGGATCTAAAATTCACACCCACTAATGACAAAATGAGCTGGAGAAGGTTATGATAAATGTACAACATTTTGTTTTTACATATATATATATATATATATATATATATATACATATATCACAACTTCTCCTCCCCCTCCTCCCACATTAATTATTTCTCTACATGCACTCCACTACTGTTTGCATTATCTAATTAAACCGAATCCCGTCATGACGCAGCTCAGAAAATGTATAGAAATACAAGTGATTATGTGGTAAATAGGCAAAAATGTGCAGTTAACTCAGGGTTTTCCCTCGGGCCCAGCACAAATCTAGACCAAAATCCCAAATGATCCAGAAAACACACAAGATCTGCGATGGATCTAGAAGAAGCATCGCCTCCGTAAACTACTCGGAGCTCAACTGGACTGATCACGTAGCATAAATACCATCAGCTGAGTTCCAGCTGGATGGTGCAGGAAGATTCATAAGTCCTGCTCTGAAATGAACAATGTCACGAGCAACAAGTAATAAACAATGTCATCAACATATTAGTTTAGGTTTAACATATGTAAAACCAAACTACATTAAAACCAACTGGCTCATTTAAATTTGAATGGTGACAGGTTTTATTTATTAACGTTCAACTACCAGTGTGAAGCCTCCCCTCAGATGATTCCCAACTCACTCTGAAGTGTTAATAGCAATGATTGATCGGCCATATGAAATGTCTCTCATTTGTGTTTTCTTCACAGGAAAATACATCGCATCTCGTCAAACCCCCGGGGAGAAAAATGCATGACCATCGGCGCTGCGTCTCCAAACTCTAAAAAACGCCAACGTGAGATGAGCCGTTACAGAGCGTCGGCTGTAAGTGAGTGTGACCCCCCCCCCCAATCACTGCGTCAGGTAAAATCCACAACAGGAAGGGGGAGGAACCGGCAGCCCATTACTGACGGACAAATAATTAACGAGCAGCTGACGCCGTTTTTTGATTCAACTAGAGCTGGTCGCGTCTCAGGTCGACCCCTGAACAAGAACCGAAGCGATTTGCAGTAATCTGGGATCGTTGTTGTTCCTGTCAACAAAACCCACAAAGACACAAGAAACAAAACCAGGATGGAACGGTGCACCTTCCGGGGACTGTTTTCAGAGGCGAATGAATACACATTTGGTGCTCTAGTGAGTATTTTTGGCAGCAGGACTTTGTGTGTGTGTGTGTGTGTGTGTGTGTGTGTGTGTGTGTGTGCGACTGAGTCTAAATGAACTACAGTGTGTGTGTTCACGGTGATGAAGGAAAGTGTGTGTGTCACTGATGCGTTTTAATAGTTTTCTTTGGTTCAGAGGAACCAGACATATCAGCTTTTGATACACAAACAGTTCCAGTTCTAGTGAGCAGGAGAATCTTGGTTCTGGTTTTGCTCACGGGATTAGTTGACAACTAGAAACACACAGAACATCAACAGACTTGTGCTTTATCTGAACACGTCTCTGAAAAAGCTGCGAACCACGACTGAACCGTTTCTGTAGATCCTGGATTTAAAAAACAAAGTTTTTGATTTTGAAGAAAAAAATAGTCCAGTCGTGTGATATGATCATTTGCGGATTACACAAGATTTGTGCAAAGTGAATTTTTTTTTTTTCAGTATGTTGATCTGTTCGAAATACCAGTTGTTAAAAATCACAGTCTTATTGTGTCAATAGCATTATATTGGAATGTCATTGTAAACTGCATCCCTTTGGGGGTTTTTTAGACTATTGATTGGAAATTTTTTTTTAAAAGGTCAGAATAATCAATAATTTAAAAAGGTCAGAGAGTTATCTGCTCGATACTCAGTGATGTGGCCGACAGGTGCTGTACCTTTGGCTCCGTTTACCTCCGACCATTCGATCTAATGGGGCTGATGAAAGTCCACTGACCTCGTCCACGTTCTCGAAGGCGTTGATGACATCATAAGGCAGGCAGGACAGCAGGTCGATGACGAACCAGGTCTTGACGTAGTTCATGCGGATGAGTTTGGGGTCGGAGATGACCTCCCCGGCCGGGCCGACAAAAGTGGTGTGGAAGTTGAGGACGATGTCGACGAGGAAGATGACGTCCACAATGCTGTCCACCACCAGCCAGGTGACATTGTTCTGCTTGGTCTTGAAGGAGACGTTGTAGGGCACCATGATGGCGGTGTAGAAGGTGAGGATGAGGATCACCCAGTCCCACGTGGTCTTGAAGAGGCAGTAGTGCAGGATGATGTGTGGCGGCGTCTTTGGCGTTTCCTGTTTGTACTGAGGCAGGATGTCTGAACCAAGCTGGAGAACCTGAGACACACGACAAAATATCATAAACAGAGCGTTAGGTCTTTATCATGTGACCAAATCGCCGTGGCGATTAAGATCTTCACAGTCCTCAAGTCTAAATAAATTTAAGTTTAGGAAAATGTCACTAAAATCTGTCACAGCCTGAGATCAGAAGTATTCAACATGTCAGTCCTTAACCACAAAACCAGCAGTTTGTCAGTGTCCTAACCTCTGGGTTGGGAAAAAAAAAAAAAAAATAAATAAATAAAAACAGAGATCATCAGCAGAGGACAGGAATCGAACAACTGTCCTGGAGTCAAACTCAGGAGCTTCCATCTACCTGCTTTAATTTACAGTGCCAATTGCACATAAAAGAAGCTGAATGGAAACGCCTATAATTAAAAAATACACTTGGCCGAGGTGGAAGAGTTGGTGTATCTGGATAAGCAAAATGCAACAAATTGCAATGGAAACAGCAACTAAATGCTGACATCCAAAACGTCAGATCTTGGTGGAGCGATGATTAAGAGGAGACCGGAACCTTCCTCATATTAACACGTGGAACCAACAAACATCAGATTTCTATCATATTCTTCACGTGGTTCTCTATCGTCAAAATCCAGTTAAGCTGGTGCTACCCTTAGATAGAAAGCTGAATAATGTCTCTAGGAGGTAAAAAGTCAGGGCGACCGTTGCTATTCGCACGAACACAGGAGCCAACTTTAACCGAAGCGTAAGTTGGTTAAGCACCGTCTCAAAACATTGACTTTTAGAAAATGGTGGATTTTCTGGTGGAACAGTAAAAACGACTTATAAGTCACGTTAGCATCTCCTTTAGGGCTACACTGAGGTGTAACAGTGCCTTAAGTTAACATGTGAAAGTCAGCATGCTAACATGCTGACTTTCACAATGATAATGCTAACATGCTGATGTTTAGCATAATGTTCACCATGTTCACCATCTTAGTTCAGTGTGTTAGCATGCTAACATTTACTAATTAGCACTAAACAGAGGAACAGCTGAGGCTGATGGCGAAGTAATTCGTTTTGCAGTGACTGGATTATAAACCAAAGTATTTGTCCTCTGGGGAGCATGAATGTCTTTGTTTACTCTGTTTCTGTGCCTTTATCAATTTATCCATTTATGCCATTTACATTCTCCAAAAATTTAAATAAAATAAATTATACTGTCACAGCTGTTCCTTCAACAAATAACAACAATATTAACAAAGGACATTTTATTCACTTAAACCTTAAACTGCCTTGTGTGTGAACCCAGTAAATAAACCCTCCTACTGTAAAATGAATTGTTTTAATATGACCACTGTCCTAATGCGGAGCACAAACAGCATCACCCCAGTGAACCAGCCTAATAATGAACTAATTCATTAGTGCCAACATTAATTATCTCTCCGCAGTCAATGGAAAGATTAGTCGCAGCTAATTACAGCTGAGGAGCGTATCAGCAACACGGAGCCTGGCGGCATCGTGCTGGTGTTTGGGGACAACTGATGAAGTACAGCTGACAAATCTTATATTTTCTCCTAATTATCTGGACAAAACAGGAGTTTGTGTTTCACCACAAGCCGTGAGGAAGAGCGGTTTTATTTCAATGGATTTTACCGGTACAATGATCAGTGAGGAACTTTATCCAAATGATCAAAATCCTCCACAGGAAGATCAAAACACAGTAAAGCCTGTCAACCATTTCACCTTAATTTAGTTCTGACATAGTGATTATGAGTCAAATGCAAAAATGTCCAAATGTAAAAAGTTTTGATTATTAGAGAAACAAACTGAATAAAGACTGTATCAAGTCAAACTCTTGCAAAATATGTAACTGTGCCTTCATGAATGTTCATGAGAAAATAATTTCTAACTTATCAGATCTATGGAGAAGCACATTTACAGATACCTTTAAATTTAAAATACTGTCTGTTTTCTTTATTAAAGCTATAACATTTATATCACAGGGTGACAATCAGATTTTTTAGTGTGTGGTTCTATCTACCAGCTCGACACTTCCATCAGCTCTGTTTAGACAGGACACGGCTCAGTGTTAACGAACAAACCATAGTCATCAACAATAATCAGTATTGACGTGTATCCATTGTTTTATTTGGTTTTTGAACAACATGGTCAAATGCCGGTGGCTTGTGGGGGTCGAGGTGGTTGACAGAGTGAAATCATGGCCCGAGGTTTTCATCTGGATGTCGGTTGGCGCAAA
Source organism: Istiophorus platypterus (assembly GCA_016859345.1). Taxonomy (NCBI): domain Eukaryota; kingdom Metazoa; phylum Chordata; class Actinopteri; order Istiophoriformes; family Istiophoridae; genus Istiophorus; species Istiophorus platypterus. The sequence continues at coordinate 1,449,290 of CM029114.1, read as the reverse complement.
AAAAAAAGAAAAAAAAAGCAAGAGTGCTGTGTTCGCTGGAAAATATTCATTTCTCCCTCCTCCATCTCGAATCCACAACAAGGCTTGGGGGGGGGGGGGGGTGACAGTCCAGAGATTCTCCAGAGGCTCTTTGCTGACAAGCCTTTTTCACTTTTGAGCTGTCAGATCAAGATCTGGATCTTCTGTTCCCCTACTTTGTAATTTTCCAGATATACTGGGACATTTCTGAAGCTCAGATCAACGAGAGACAGAACATTTCCGAGTTTGCTGGGATCCACCAGCGTCCATTTTTAAAAACAGGCCGTTTGGCTTTAGTGGTAGAAAACCCGATGAACCACTGAAAGGAGGCTGGTCGGTAAACAATGAAGAGCTTTCCTCCATCTATCAGCCCGTTGCAACGCTCCGCTCTGCCAAGTAACAGGAAGACGGAGGACGTCAGAGGTGCTTAAAGCCGTTGATGCCGTTGGCCTTGTTTCAGAGTTCAAAAAAACAAAAGTGCTTCTTCTTATCTCATAAAAGAAAAAAAGAGACAGTTATTCAGCTCAGCCTCTTTTTACAGTTTGATCAGTTCTGCCCTGTGCCACTCCGTATCAGACCCCCATTACTTTTACTGGTTGGCTGATTGTTCACCGAGAAGAAAGTGCAGTCAATTATAATCCATCGAGTTCAGGCCTCTGCTCAGCCACTGGCAGCCGGAGTGGATCACCTGTTATAAAGTCGAATGAAGACAAATGGGAAGGGTTTTCAGATGGAACTAATGCACCAGAGGACATAGGTGAGGGCACCTGTCAGGAGTTTCTGCCGGTGCTGTTCCCATCAGGGTGTCTGTGTTTGTGGCCTCTTGTTCAATAACCCTCTATCTGTACAGATCAGTCCAAAGGTCTTATATAAGGAGAGAAGACCTCATCAGAGGCACTACAAGACTGGATAGGAAAAAGTCAAAGATGGCCGTCGTATGACACGTATCCCCGCCTCCTTTCGCCCCCGAAAGCCAATCGCCAGCACTATTACAGCCAAACGGGAAACACTTCAAGAAGATCGTGTTGTTGCACTGATGCAAGCGAAACTCTGAGCATGCGTAGTGGACGTACAACCTGTGCAAACACTGTGTTATTTTGGAGCAAAGTCAGAAAACTTTTTAAGTGTTTTTTTTTGTTTGTTTGTTTTAAATCAGATTTGAATGATGATTCGATACATGCGTTCTTTTGTCCATGTGAACACTGAAAAATGAAGTTGTGACTCTCTCCCATTTCATTTAGATGGGGGCCTGGTCCTGTTAACCCAAAATAACTGCCCAAGGGGGTGTTGCTAAGATGGCTGCCAACTGGCGACACTTGCCCAAAAGGGCTTTGACTTCATTTGAAGGAGGCAGGAGGTCTGTATCTTCACACACTACCCAACAGAATCTACTCGCCCTTGTACTCAAGGTACCAGGTTACAGTTAGTTTTCTGCAGTAATCCAGTTTCCTAAACATGTCATGTAAGTCGAGAAACAGAGTTTCTGTAATCAGGGCAAGGAGTTAGAGAAAACTGACCTCCATGGATAGTCATTAAATGTAGAGACGCAGCTTCCAATTCAAACAGATTTATGCATTCATAGTCCCAACTAAAACTGATGCTAGCGCTGCATCATGTAAATACAATAAATCTGATCACAGCAGAAAATGTTGTAAAATAAATTAGAAAATTAAATTGTTAACCTGTGCCAATCATCTGTGCTGGTTAAGACAGGAAATATCACAACCTCCGTCTGCATCATCCAACAAAGCATATAGAGTCAGGTGAACAGCCTCAAACACCATCGGTTCAACCTGTTCCCTTAAACTAGAGTTAGCGGTGGGTAGGTGAAGTGAAACATTTGATAATATTCGTGTGGCATAAAATAAACCATCAATTTGAAGGACAATGCATCATTTGAAATCCATAACACATATGGATTAAGGATTTTTGAGAGGCAACAAGTCTGGTCAATACCTACACACTCCCCATGGTTCCCTGGTTATCCAAACACATCCGCCAGACTGAACTATTTCTCAGTCAGTGTTAGCTGGACTTGAATGTTTCAAACTGAACTGGCGGCTTTGAAAGACTAGATTTTACCTTATCGAACAGCAGGGATAATTTCTTCTTCACCACCACCACAAAGGTGTTATGAAAAGGTCCAACCCATTTCCTCCACCAGGACAAGGTTTCTTTGTAACCAGAAAGCACTTTAATTTTCACCAGGTGAACGTTGTGTGTAGGACGTGAAATGAGGTTACCTCTGCCAGCCGTGAGTGTTTGTGGACGTTTTCTCCCTTATGGACAGCCGGGGCGAGCTGCTGAAGAACTCCTCGACTGCTGGTCAACGCACGAGTCAGACGGGCGAATTTACCCCAACCTGCCAGTAACACAGAACAGAACCCCAGCATGATGGGAAACCTCAGTGAAACATCAGATAAACTAGCACGGCACTCGCCAGAGCACAGGCCTCCGCCAAGCCCAACGTCAAACCACATACAACAGGCTTCAGAGGAAAAAAAATCAAGTTCACACTAATAGATCTGGATCCGCCCCAAAGTCTAATGGGATCTTTCCCGGCCCATGCCCCACCTCTCGACCAAGTTTTGTGCAAATTGGTTTGGTACGTTTAGCGTATCACTACTGACAAAAAAGCAACAGACATGGGTGAAAGCATAACCTTCTTGGCAGAGTTAATAACTAAAGAACGTAGGGTTTCAAAGTAAACTAACGGAGCAGCTAACAGGAAACACTACAACTACCTCTAGATGATCCAGGTAGAACCTCTACAAGTTTTTGCCTTTAACTTTTTGCCCATCCACATTTTTTGTGCTATCTACATTAAACCCTATGTTAACCATCAGATGCAAACATATCATTCTGTTGTTCTACTGTAAATCCAACCTTAGAACCGTAATTTTACCGCTGATCCATGTTTTTATTACAAGTCGCTTAGATTACTTCAAATCTGCAATAATCTAATATGTCTTTAAGAAAACTGTGGTTAATTGATAATACTGCACTTTTCACTCATTTAAAAAAAAAAAAACCCCAAAAACACCACCTTGACCATGCACTGGCTACCTTAACCTTTTAGAAATAATTCTAATGTCCTATTACTTGGTTGTAATGCCCTACATAACCTTCACCTTCCTATATAAGCAACCATATAAGTGATTTTATTCTTTAGGAACTCTCAGATGTCCCACTCCCCTTGCTTCAGAAGCTCCTATAAATACACAAAATACGTATTTTTTAATCTGTCTTTTGATTGGGGGAAATCCAATTTGATTTATTTTTCTTGGTTTCATTGGTGTCACCTTTTTTATTTAATGCTTATTTTCATTTCTGTTTTTGACCTAAAATCATTTTTAATCCAGTTTTTTACATGAGCTGTATCTTTTCTTGAAGAGTATGGTACAAATAAAGTTGGTAATAGAATTACCATTATGAATATCAGTAAGACTTCATGTCTCTCCTGGAGCCAATGGTGAGACTGCTCATCCCAGACACAAAATACTATGATCAGTACAGTAACTCATGCTGTATTGAAGTCACTATTGGGGTGACCAGGGGATGCTACGTTTTCCATAATTCATTGGTACACCACCCACCTTTAGAAGAGTCATCCTCAATTGGTTGTTTGAAGGCGGTGATGTCACTGAAAGTGCAGAGGAAGAGGACGACTTTGTCCTGCTCGTTCCGGATCGGAGCAATCTTCACAAAAAACCAAACGGGCATCCCTGTGGTGCAAATGGAAAGGAAATCAGTCTGATGGGCCACGATTCGATATCCATCAGTGATGCCAAACAGTTTTTGATTATTTCAATGTGGTGCCACATTTCTTCTGAGCATCGAAACTGTCCATAGTTTTAAATAATTCATTTCACTCTCAAATGTTTTTCATTTCATTTCTTCAACAAAATCCAGATCAGAACGAACACCAACACGACATATTCGTAAAGGTCTTCAGTGACCGACCATAGAAGGGCAGACAACTGATCTTATGGGAACAATGGTGCATTATCAAAGGTAACTATGTTTGTAAGTTGAGCATAATTTACACACAAAACAAGGTTTGTTTAGATAAAATTCATTTTTTTCTATGTTGCAGTATAATTTATATCATAGGCAATATTTTGTCTAAGTGCAAACCAATATGAACAAACTAAATATGATCAAACTTTCAGCTTCATTTTTTTAAAATCGAAAATTACAGACACTCCTGACTGATCTGATCTGGCCCTGATCTGCACACGTTTCTGCTTCCAACCATTGCCTTTGACAACAGCAAAAAAAAAGCAATTAAACCAAAAGGTCAGAGTTCTCTGATCAAAATGTCTCAGTCCCCAAATCTGACAAGCTCGAACTGCTGAAAGACCGCCAACCGGTTCGCGTCCTGGTTTCCAGGACATAAACCGGGTCTCTGGGTCTTGAGATCCATTCATTTCTTAGATTTTTGGGGTTTAAAGTCAGACGAAATGACACAGGAAGTACTCACGGTTCTTCTTGTACATCAGAATCTCAAAAGAGTTCATCTCGTAGTTCTCGAAGGTCTGTCGGACCTTCTCGCTGGTCTCCTTGTCGGTCAGCTCTCCGTACATGAAGCTGCGGGGCGGGAAACAAACGGTCCATCCAGTACTTGTGCAGTGCAGGTTTGAACGACAGTGTCTGTGGGTGTGTGCCATCGTACCTGCAGGTGCTGCTCTTCTGCATGACCTCGGCTCGATGGTAGCCGGACAGTTTGCAGAAGCCGTCGTTGCTGTAGACGATCGGCCAGTCCACGATCTGCGCGTTCCCCAGAACAAAATTGGTATCTGACCGCAGAGACCAGGAGGTTAGAGCCTCTCTTAATTCCGTGCATCACATGACAGAAATGTCTTATATCCATGTTTTACGGTGCTGCACAATTAATAAGGGCTGAAACTAAAAGCTTCCTTCACTGTTAATTAGTCTACCTGTTTTCCCAATTAATTGTTTGGTTTATAAGTGAGATATAAAATGTCAGAACCCAATGATGTTTGTTTATCCACATTGGTAGACCCAACACACAGAAGTGTATTAACACAAAAAAAAAAAAAACCCAGAAAACTCTTTAAGTTAAAAACTGTTTTTTTTCTTTTGCAATTCTTAATGTAAAGTGACTGGAATGATCGATCAATTACTGTTAAATTGTTGGCTATTGATTTTCTGCTTATAGATTTTTTTAAAAATCGATTGATCGCCCCAGTTGTCATCACAAATTTGTCTTTCGTTCATTAATTCATCAGGTAAAACAAAGCCAAATGCACTGCTGCATCATGTGTGTAGTATTCAAAGGGAAAGAGTCTGACCAATCACGTGATTTTTTTTGTGCTGTTTTTAGTTGAGGTCAAGCACATGAAAATTTTGTCATCTTTTTCGTTTAGCTGATCGCGCGTGAACTGGAGCCTGACAACACAGTGATCGGCCGACTTTAATGTTGCTGTCGGCCTGTCGCCCATGTATCAGTAACGCCGGACACATGTATATATTTATGTATGTTAAGAATATCGGTCGATATATTGATATGGGAATTGTTCACTCCCTACATATCCGGAATGCTAGCGGTTGGGCTCTGGTGTGAACCAGGAATTGTGGATGACTCAAGGGTATGAGCGTTTAATATTATCAAACAGCCAACGGCCAATCACAGCCCACCAGCAGCACCTCACAGAGACAAACACACCAGTTCACACACCCGTTTCTGTGTCTGTGTGTGTGTGTGTGTGTGTGTGAGGGTGTGTGGTAACTGGTTTATTACACATTCATAACAGCTGAACTGAGCCTTCGTAGCATCATTACCAAACTGGGGCTGACAACAAGAGTGACAGTGGTGATTAGCTACAGTCCTGCTGCTTGTCCGTCTCCCAAAGGCCACCAGGAAAAAACAAGATCTTGTGGATGGGAAATGTTGTACTGTTGTACTGTCAGCTACAGGCAGTTTTATTTAAGCCTATATTTGCATTTTGGTGAAATGGTGCCACTGAAAGTAGCTGAATTAGCTGTTAGAGGCTCCCGTTCGCTGCGAACCAGGTGCCGCTGGATCACTCTGATCCTGAAAGAAACTTAAAAACCGGATGATTCCCGGGCAGGTTCTGAAGCCTCTTTTGTGGACTTATGGAGGTTCGCTCTTCAGAGAGAGTGAACAACACATGTTTTACTGTTCAGGTCTGACTGAGTTACGGCTCAGAGGAGGAGGAGGAGGAGGAGGAGGAGGAAGAGGAGGCAGAGGACGGTGGTTTTTGAACCCTCTCGCAGCATCTTTGCCTCCCGTTTAAGAACTTGCCCAGTACAACACCACCTTTAACTATGGCCTCATTGATAAACATATCATTTAATTTAGGGAGATTTTTAATTTTTCTTAAAAAGGTAGAACTAATGTCGGGGCAGCAAAGTTTCAGCAGGTGTACCTAATAAAGTGCCCACTGAACAAGTGCATCTGCAGCTGTTTTGAATGTGTTACCAGTCAACAAAGTGTTTCCTGCATAGCTCTGATATTATTCCTCCTCGGTTTCCACTATGACATTTATCCATTCAGGTGCGGCTCCCTGAATGTTTCACAATGCTACGTTCATTTTTCAGACAAGAGCCTGAGCCAAGTCCCAGTGGAGAAGAGGATCGTGTGCAGCCTGCAGCCATTAACATGCTCCTAAAAAAAATAAAATAAAATAAGATAAATAATAAAACAAAAAAAACCTCAGAGGAGTTTAACTACATGACTGTTCCGATGCAGGATACATGACAGAACGTAACGTCGCACAAACACCAACGACACAACCACAACAGGCGGATGTGGGTCGCACTCGAGTGCATGTTAATATCTGAAAGAAGCAAAAATAAATAAATAAATCCTTAAGCTTTTTTTTTGGGGGGGGGGTGATCATTTTATGATTATTTTATATTAATTTATTTCTGTTTATAGTCAACCATTGTGAAACCTTCACAGCAGCAATAAAATAATGGTGACGCTTTGCTTTAAGTGGCCACATTTAATGCTAAAAAGCAGAATAGGAGGATTTGATAAATGATTTTAACACACACATCAATGTAGATGTAAACATATGCGTTGAATTTATAGCTGCCTTATAGCTAATGATATAGTATAGCCAAGTTTATAGCTTTATAGCGTTATAACCTTTTTGTTAAATGTTTCCATTTCCATGAAATGGCTGCCCTCATTGCTATGATTGGGACGACCGTCCCGTCTGTGACCCCATGACCTTCCCTCTAGCGCCACCGCCAGGACACGCTGTCCGCTTTCCTGCCGGCGGCTCCTCGGGAATGCAGGGCCCGGTTTCATTCTGTGTGATCTAATCACTGGGGCAGAGCTGGGGCAGAGCCGGGCCTCAGTGGCAGAACCCCGTGTTAATCAGCTGTTTATCATCACGGCGAATTAAACCGCAGCCGGGACGTCGCCTGACAGGGAGGATGCGTGTCTGTATTAACAGAGCCGATCAGCCCGACTGAGCGTGCTCGCGTGTATGTGTGTGTGTGTGTGTGTGTGTGTGTGTGTGTGTGTGTGTGTGTGTGTGTCCTCAGGATAAATGCACACACACACACACTCTCTGTATGTACAGCTGACATGTGAAAACCTTGTATCTAGCGTCTTTAACTGTTCAGTTAAAAGCCTTAGGATCAAAAGCAGCACACACACACACACACACACACACACATACAAACACACACACACACACACACACAACAACACACAAGTCTGCCTTGGTGGTGGTGTCTGTGCTTGTGTGTCTTTCATGCAGGTTCCCGTGAAATTTTCTATGACGGAAAATATCCGTTTGGTGTATTTTGATTAAAAACAATACGTGGAACAGCATTTTAATATTAAATGCAACTTAAAGCCTAAGTCACCATCACACCTATGGTGATAAAATGGCCTCAAATAATTCATTATATTGCATTTCTTCCTCAGTAACTCCTCATTATATAATCGATTTACTTAACAAAATCTGGACCCAAATCAGCAGCATCGAGTATATGAAACTATTAAACATGAATGATTTATTAATTTTAGGATTTTTACTGAACCAACATGAGCCCTTTATATGTTGTGATGGTGCCGACTTGAAGCCTTTTCTAAAGTGAATTTGAGACTTTTGAAAAACTTCTGAGACCTATTTTCTTGTTTTTAAAGACCGAATTAAACAAGTTAATAGTTTTCCTTTAATAACCATGTCACAGAGCAGTTAATTCAACTTTATGGTTGTTTTTAGAGGCGGTAGTCTCTGATATTATCACACTGTCCAACTCCATGTGTGCAAATAAAAAAGACGCCTTTCAATACGCTTCACCTTCAGATGTTGCAACTGACAGCACTGGTGCAAACTAGCAGAAAACCTGCATTTTCAGCAGTGACACTTGCTTTTGGGTTTTTTTGACTAAATGTGAACTTTTAAAATATAACTGAAATTTTTTTTTAAATAATCTGGTCACAAACTGGGGAAAAAAAGGTGAGAAACTAAAATGTGAGACATTGAAGGTTAAAGATGACCTGAAAATAAATAAATAAATAGATAGACAAATAAATAAATGAGTCAAGATAGAGAAATAATCCTTTGGCTTTGTGAAACCTTCACAGATTCCATGAAAATCATACAAGTTAAACAGGGAGAGAGCAGGAGACACAAGGGTTCACACAAGAGCAGGGATTTATACACACAGAGATAGGATTTAGCCAGAGCCACCAGTGTCTGTGTACGTATATGTGTATAACACAGGTCGGGTGGGGGGTGTCATGTACACCACAGTATGTGGGAACACTGGTCTGTACCTGTCTGTCTATGTGATAATGTCCAAACTGAAAAGGCAGAAAAAAAGAAGAAGAAAAGAAAAAAGAAAGAAAAGTGGTTAAAGTAGCAGAAACACAGCTGAAGCAGTAAGAAACAGAGCTGAGCTAAAAAAAAATGAAAATAATAGTAATAATTAAAAAACTACAGCCGATTTATTTTATTTCAATAACTGGGGGGGGGGCTGAGGACCCACAACAAAAATAAAAAGTCGAGGAGATTTCCCTGGGGGGGGGGGCTGTCAGGGTGCGATGACTTCACTCTTTTACAGGGCAAACAGCCCGGCCGGCAGGGCCTGAGAGCCCCCCCCCCCAGGCTTTTTCTACTCCCCCAAGAGCAATGAAAACTAATAATACGGTGAATTTACGGCTGATTTTAAGGCTTATGTGAGTCAGGATAAGTGAAAGAAGCAGAGATTAAAAAAAGAAAAAACCCAAAACTATCCGCATTGGAGAAATATCACTTTTT